>CAXHWN010002137.1:437500-887500 GCA_964020975.1 Hermodice carunculata | reverse complement strand
AGCGGAGGCACCGTGGGCAGGCGGAACCGCACGGTGCGTCAGACACGTTTTAGTAGAAAACATATATATCTATATATATATATATATATATATATATATATATATATAATATATATAATATATTTTATATATATATATATATATATATCTGCATATAAGGCATTGATCTAAAATCTCAAATTAAAAATACAGACGACACACATCCTTTTATATCAGCTGCAGGTTGTAGTAAAAGGTGATGTACTTAGGTCGGCTCAGAAAGGTCGTCCAGCGACTCTTGCATGTAACACCATGCTTCAGTTAGAAACAGTTTACAAATAGAGTCAAACAAAAACCACACACTTTTCCCGTATAAATAGGCTTGGTCACAGACACAGTTTCTCTATCAGAGATGAGCTCATATACTTATGTCATACGTAGTCCAAATTGCGCTCCCTCAATCTGTTTTCCAATGTAAAGATATACTTCGTTCTGATATGATTTGTTTTACTACATTTAAACATAAAATGGGGAAGATCTTCCTTCTCCAGTTTACATAAACTGTAAATGTCATTTGCGAGCCCCCATCTGGCAAGATCTTCGTTTAGCCCCAAGCAACCGACCCTGGTCAGGAATTTGGTGAATTTCGCGAAAGTAAGGCCAGCGTAACTTAGCTCCGCCTGTATAGGCTCCCAGAAGTCCATTAAAACTTTGTTTGCACAATCTGCTGTCAGGCAAATCATAGTTGAGCCGGTAGTAGTATTTGATGCGAATGCTGTCCAACATCAGTTCAAGCGGTAGCCATCCAAATTCTCCTATAACTGCTGAAACAGCAGGAGTATATCTTCCTCGCACTATTGCCTTGGCCAAAGAATATTGTATGGACTTGATATATGCTTTACTTTCGTTAGTGCTGTTCAGCCACACTGCACACCCATGGGAAATAGAAGGTAAAATTATACCTTTCCAAATATTATTGCCAACTGAGACCCTGTTTATATTATCATGAGCAGATAGAATACTACAGAGGTAGCCTCAAAGTCGTGGCGCCTTTGGGTTTTAATATCATTTCACATGTGCAAGGTCGCTTAGAGACTGGGTAAAAAGTATTCCAAGGTATTTAAAAGACGTACATTCATCTGTGGCAGAATTTCCTAACGTACATTTTCTGCTGGGGTTAAAGCGTTTACCAACATCCATCCCTTTTATTTTTTTTTTTTCACAATTAAAAGACATACTCCATTTAGAAACAAAGGCGTGTGAAACATTCAACATTTTCATTATATTCTCTTCACTATCACCCATTAGCGCCACATCATCTGCATAGAGTAGCCCAGGAATTCCGGTTCTATTAAAAAGGATACCCAGCTTCTTCTCGCTTAACATATCGATCAAATCCTGCATAACAATGGAAAACAGAGCAGGCGATAAAATACAACGCCGATATCATATATGTTAGTGTTGCGAATACTTATATTTATCTGAAAGATAAGTTTAGAGATTTAGGACATCAACCTGGTCATTTTCTGCAGATATTAAAATGCAGATAAAAGGCCATATGAGATTTACTGACAACTTACTAGCCTTTGCAACAATTTGGCGCGTATACAAGTTCAGTAAGAAACATGGCGACATAGGAGTTGCCATATTGTATGGCAGATTAAATTCAGCAGTTATAAGCCTTGTGCGTGTCGGTGCTCCCAAGCAGATAACTTACAATATTTGTCCTAAATAGAAATCGGTTACTCTTAGTCAGGGCAGCGTTCAGTTTTGTATACCTATGAGGGTAAGACGTGGTCAGCATGCCACGTGATTTAAACAGTACGGACACATGTTTTTAACTCACACAGACAGACAGACGCACGCACGCACGCACACACACACACACATATATATATATATATGTGTGTGTGTGTGTGTGTGTATGTGTGTGTGTGTCTGTGTGTTTAGAAATATGTTCAACCATCTTGTTGGTTTCCCTATTAACGACTATGCTGAGCTGACTTGCACACTACACGTAAGAGATGTCAAAATGATAATTATATGTATTGAACTCAATACAGGCACAAACAAATAGTCAAAATATTAGTGAGGATTATGGCTGTGTATATATATTATGTTACATATTCATGATTTACTGAATATATTGATCAAGTTTAATATTATTTCTGTCAACTTCTTCAATCATTTCGGTTGTATATATTGAATCTATTCACAATGAGGATCACTTATTTGCACATCCAGAAATATTGGGGAAATGCCTATTACACTTAGATATTAAATTACGTTTACGAAGAAAGATGTTTTCTCTGTTTTCGTTGAAGTTTGGACTCTAACAAGACAAAAATCGTCTCTCTCTTTGCTTTGAACGTCAATTTCAATTAATAAAGTTTGCAGGACTAAAAACGGTACACGCAATTGCTTAAGTTACACGTAATTTCTTCTGCTTGGCATTTGAATCGTGATCGACTGATGCTGTGGTGGTCTTGGTGTTGTAGTCATTAGTGGACACGCAAGTGTAATTTCCTGAAATTGATTCGAAGCTTATTATTCCTCCATTGATTATCTTGAATCCTTCCTGAATCGTCACTTTCCCTTTATCGTACATGATCACTCGGTCTTTGCTCAGTCAGGACCTGTCGACGGGTGAGCTGGCGTCTGCTTTGGCTGTGCACTGCAACATTAAGTGTCACTTTTCAACTTCACATTTGTTGGCTTCATTAGGAATGTCAGGGGAACTGGAAGAATTACAGGGAAACGATAAGGTTAGAACTCAGTGTTATAGTCAAGAGATATCAATATTGTTTTGTGAAGGTAAACATACCCTATTAAAGACCACCATTAACACACTTGTCTCTTAGATTGTTTCGGCAACCCTCCTTGTTTTGGTCTGCCAACTAGTGTTTTCAAACATATTTCTATTCTGTATAGTTTCTGAGTCCTGAAGTGACGCATTTCAGTCATTCTTCTTTTCGACATTCACGTCCTTTTTCGCTTGCAATTTCAAATAGGGCGCCATTCTCTTGTGCATATTTACACTTCACTACTGTTTAAGATAAGTTCATTTCAGAGGCTGTAAGAATAGGTTCATATTTGCTATTCATACCACATACTGAAAAGTGATGAAGCATTTTTTTTTAAATCAGCCATTTTCTTATAAAAAAAATGCGCGTAAAAGTTCAATCAGTCGCCCGGTTATACTGTACATATAAACGTTCCGACAATATGTTCTACATTCTC
The DNA here is from genome assembly GCA_964020975.1 of Hermodice carunculata. Taxonomy (NCBI): domain Eukaryota; kingdom Metazoa; phylum Annelida; class Polychaeta; order Eunicida; family Amphinomidae; genus Hermodice; species Hermodice carunculata. The sequence continues at coordinate 884,281 of CAXHWN010002137.1, read as the reverse complement.
GAGCAGCATCTCGTATGACAATTTCAAAAGTAATTAGCCCTATGTCGGCTTTTACTGCAGAATTCAAGTTGCACTTGCACTGCATTGACAAGGATAGCGAGAAGCCATCTCAGTGAGTTTTTATAACTTACTTCCATTTTGCGCATCTCCGTCCAAGCGTACATATGCCGAAGCTAGGCAGTATGTGCCCAGGGTTAAAAGGTCTTAAACAGAAGAAGCATGGCTACAATTATGACATTTACGTGTAATCATATTTGCTTTGGCACATAGAGATCTGAAATACCGGCTGATGTCTAAGTATTCACAGAAAGTATGCCTTGTCATGTGACCGAGATAATTGACAAACTTTCAACCAAGGCCAGCTTATCTCCGGCAAGACATTGTTTTTCCGGGAACCAGACTTTTACTGTCGGAAAATCTCTCTCAATACTCTGGTTCCCAGTCGTAAAAAGGGAGTCGCCAGACGCACAGCCAGGAACCAGCCTACGAGACATTGCGTATTTATCATATTTACACCACGTGATATATTTTATACATGTTAAATACATGGGCGGCATCGAACATGTAAATATTGACGTCATTTCTGACGTTTCGCACGCCCTGCTATCTTCAAAAGAGATTATATGTCTGACGACAGGTCAGAAAGTGAGACGCAAAAATGCTCTGCTCACACTCTAGGTTCAACCTACTTCCATATTAATTATTATTCTATGTTTGAGGGTGAGTAATCATTCTCTAGAACTAACTTCAAAAACAGTGCCGTAATGAAGTAACATGTACACAAAACTAAACGCGAGGAATATTGGATTATATGTCACACATGACCTGGTATGGCCACGACGATCCTAGACAAATGCGACACACCAGGTCGGCATAGGAAGTAGGGCTAGGGCATATTTTTGGGGATGAATGTATTTAAGCAAAACAATTAAACATAGAATAAAATAATTTTAGGTGGCTGGGGAGGGAATAGCTATTTTGTGCCACACGACAGATCGTTGCTCGTGGGGAAAATCTCTGGTGATTTTCCTTAGAAACAATGAGAATGGTAATTCCCTCTCAGCTAGGAAAGATTTTCATAGCGTTTGTAACAGGAACTAGGTCCAAAAAAGCCATTGCATTCTGTGTACTATCTACTTCCTATCTAGTTCTGGAACTATCCTTATGTTGATACATATGAAAACTTCAATGTCTTTATACTGTTACTAAAATATAGCTTTATATGAAGAATTCAAGAATGAAAACATACGCTCAGTATGGTTCTATCATTGGTACCAACGTGGTATCAGTATGGTTCAATCATTGGTACCCATATGGTATCAGTATGGTTCTATCATTGGTATCCATATGGTATCAGTACAGTATCTGTCTCAATTTTCAAGTGCCTAGCATCAAGCTGAAACAAGCCAGGCGGCGAAGCGACCCCAGCGAGGAGTGAAGAAAAGGGGTTTGAACTTTGACCTACGTCTGATTGCATCCGTTCGGCGGTGCTGCGGTGCCGGCGAAAAAGCACAAAGGCCAGCAGCCAACCGAAACATACAGGTGACAACACGTGTTGTAGGTCTACGTTGGGCCAACGTGGTGTCGGAGGACCATGAACTGCGCTGGCAGTTGTGGTACAGAAGTCTGGGCGATATCCAACAGGGGAACAAAGTCGAAACTCATGCTGCAATATTTTAACAGCCAAATGTTGGCAACGACAGTGCCCGGGGGGAGGGGGGCACATACTCAACATCAGGGTGGGTGTGTGCCTTGGACATTTTTATACAATACCCTATCTTAATTCTACACCAGATGTAAAACGATACCCTTTCTTAACCCTGTGATGTGTTGAAAGGAGTGCTGCATTGGTGTATCCTAATTGTTACCCCTATCATAATCCAGCTGTGCACATTTCAGGGGCTTTTCTAATCCTGTGAGTAATGAAAACAGGTCCTTTCCCGCGGCATATACCCAGTAGTACAATCCTACATGGAATATGGAATTACCACGGGCCCCTTCCCGGGGGGGGGGGGGAGGGGGGTACAGTGATATTTGCAAGCTTACTCGCTGGACCTACATAATAAATCCATTGCATCCCGCAGCATGTAGAAATTAGAATACAGTCAGTAGTCTAAATGGATCATTATGTTCTTTCATATTTATTGTCAATATGCTCTAACACATAAAGATTACTTGCATCTCCTATGATCTACTTAGCAGAAGCTATTCCAATTCCAATGGACAAGCTTCTTATTATGATTATAAGCTTACTGAGCAACTTAAATTTGTTCCTCGGTTGCATATTGCCAAAGATTCAGTGTAACTGTTAGTGCTGTTCACAGCCCCGCTCTGACGGTAAGTAGTCCTACCTTGCTTGAGTATATGTATATATATATATATATATATATATATATATATATATATATATATATATATATATATATATATATATATATGTATATACAGGTTGCTACGCTGATGAGAAATGCTAGGTCAGATAAGCGTTTGCATTCGCCGTCACTCAAAATTGATTTTAATGACACATAATTTCTGTTGTTTGTATGTAGGTATGTATGTGCGTATATATATATATATATGTATATATACATATATGTTTATATATTTATATATATATATATAATATATAATACATATAAAATATATATATATATATATATATATATATATATATATATATATATATATTTCATAAAAATACTGTAAAAATAAAAGGACAACCAAATGACGCCTCAAACTCCCCTCGCACCTTGGTTGTATGGGGAAAGATGTGCTGTGTGTACAACGACGGCCGTGCTGTACTGCAATTCTTCATCACCCTGCTAACAGTGCTTATATTATGTACTCAAATTAAATCAGGTGTCTTTCTACCAACTCTAGAATGTCCATAACGGCTTGGTTTGTAAAGAAAAGCAGAAGATAAATCCGTCAGCATCGTATTTGTGAAACGGATTACTTCTATCTTGCAGTATATCTTGTCTTCGTTAAAAGCTTTTCAAGCATTTCAAGGTTATCTATCCACTCTAGATCGCAGCTATTTCGATCATCACCTATTTCTTTCACTGACTTCACATTCAGCTTCACGGTGACCAGAACTCGATCATACAAAATTCTCTTATGAAGTAGAAACACAAAATACACCTTCATGAATCCCGAAAATTATATGAAGTCTGCTTGAAAACTGGGAACTAAATTGAACTCACATGCAAAAGTGCATAGACAGAGGGAAGGATGGACATGAGTGATAAGCTCTAAAAGAGATACTTAGCAGAGCTAAAGAGATAAATACTCACAACATTAAAGTGTCATTGGATGCATTTGGCTAGGTAGATGTGACTCACAAGATATTTTCCCAATCCTCACAAGATATTCTTATGGGTAACCATAATTTCCCAACAAGGTCTGAAAGACATAATGGTTAGCACCTTGAAAGTCCTCAAGGTCCCAAACGCCAAAAGATTTATTTTTTGCTCAAAGTGAAGGACTTGGAGTGTTAGAGCATTGTTGTGAAGGAAATTCAGCAGGTCTGAAAATGTTGTCCCAGACAGTAAAGCTTTTTAGGGAAAAGACCACTTAATTTATTTGCACAGGCCTGTTCACTTTCGTCTAAAATAAACAGAATTATCATTTAAGTGTCACATATCACTGTTCTTGAAAATACAAAACTACATGTATTAATTAACCACATCACTGTTTTCCAGTCTTCATTAAATGATGTCGCTGCCCTCCTGAGTCCGGATCTACATTTGCAGTATTTGGTCAATATGAGAGGAGTAGTTGGACAGGCAAGGTAAGCTTTAAGAACAGGTGAAATGCCAGAGCAACTTTTTGGGTGACTGCTACTTGTCAAATACAGTTGAGTCGTATTTGATTTTTGTTGTTGTTGTCCTCGTTGTGTGACGCAGGTTTCACCCCTGTCTGCTGCCTTTCCCCTTTTTTGTCTCGTTGTGGGTTTACTCTGTACTTGTCCGACCTCGTTGACTGTGACCCAGCTGTTTCCCGCGCGTTCCGGCGCATATATAAAGGCGAAGAATCTTGTTGCGGCCCCTGCTTGTCACCCGGCGTCGCTGTTCACTGGGAGTGGAAGAGTTCTGGTTACGTTACCCGTTTGCGGGCGCCTTGGGACTATGTTCCCCATATATTGTACATAATTAACGGACACATGGGAGCTAATAGTAAGTGCTTGTCCATTTCCCGTCGATTTACTTCCAATTTTTGACGAGTATTCAACTCGTTACTTTTGCCCACGTGAAATTTGATGGAGTTATATCTCGGTTTTTTATTCATGCGGTTCTTTTTTGTAGCTGCACTTGTTACAGGCACGTAGGGTGCGTGCATTTGGCCAATGCACAGTTCACTTCTGTAACTAACATGGGGTGGTTGTAACGCAGACACTGCAATAGTGTTCCTGTAAGTATATTAAGAAGTTTAACTTGATATTGAAATGTAAATGTACCTACTTAAATGAACTCCTAACTAAATGTACGCATCGTTCAAAAAAAAGGCAACTCGTGAAAACGCGTTTTACTGGGTCATGCTTTTTGCCGTTAAAGTGCGCTTACATGTACGAGTTTATGAAATATATTGAGGTTTTTCAAACTTCATGTATTGTTTGGTAAAACTTTGGTGAAATACATGTGCGCGTTGTATGTTTATAGAAAGACTTGCCAGGACGCGTATATGTCACGCTGTGTCAAGTAAGATGCACGCGTATATGTCACGCTGTGTCAAGATGCACGCGTATATGCCACGCTGTGTCAAGTAAAAGCATTATTGTAATTTTATATGATGGTTTCAAATTAGAATTGGAGGGTTTTCTTTTGTAATATACGGTTGTGCCGTTCATTTGCACATAAGAATATTGTTGGTTTTGGTACTTGTGCACGACGTGTTGAAGGTGGCAAAATGCCGGGTAGGTATTCCGTAATATTGTAAGCATAAGTTATTTACTTTTCGCGTCGTACTTGAAAATGATTGATTGAGTATTTGTTATCATAAAGTACTTTGAAGTTTGACGGTAATTGGATCAACTTTGTGTGGTTTACAATTTTTGTTCATGGTATTATGTGACAAAAGGGCCGCGCTTAATGTATACAATTTGGACTTTTCGTTTAAATGTAATCATATGAATTTATGCGTGATAAATGAATGTGGCTTGTATATGTGATATACTATGTTAAAGGTTCGATTTTGATATGGAGATACTTAATGTTATGAATGTAATTGCAGTTAATGCGATGAGCGATGTACGCTGAGCGGTAAATGGATAAGACCTGGTGAGGTGTAAGCGACCAGCGTCATGTGAAGTGTACAAAAATCAACGTTATTAAAGGCAGCAGTTCTGTGTGTGCACTCGTAGTTGTTCCGAGTCATCAATTAGTCCCGTGTAGTTCACAGAAAGATTAAAGGAACACTACCGTCGTAAAATGGACTAACATAGAATTACAAATGGAAAATCGCCGCAAGCTTGGAAGTAAGCGCACCGACTAGTATGGACTAACTTCTGTATCTGCCGCCGAAGGAGCTGCATAGGACATTTTTTTGTTGATTTCATTCAAGGTCTGTTGTTTTTTCTTCATATATATATTTGTTACAGGAAATTATATGAATTATATACGTGTATTGTTCTTGTTGTCCGTGTGTGTGTTAACACACGTTACACACGCCATGTCGACTTTGGCAGAGGCCAAAGCGGCACGTAAAGTGTCAAAAACAAAGGTAACCAGGTTGAGTAATAAGATTTCCCAGTTTATCGCAGAGGACGACAACCTGTCGGAAATTTCACCTTTGGTATCGCAGGTAAAGCTGGCATTCAGTGAATTTACAGCTTCACATGAGCAAGTTGTGAATCTTGACACGGATGAAAATGTAGATCATGATGCGTATTTTGAACAGGTACAAACTAACTACATAAAAGTTTTGAGTAGAGCCAAGAGCATAAAACCAGTGCCGGCTCATGAAGGTAAATCAGTTTTGGTTCCTGGTCCAGAGGTGTTTAACCTGTTGAGCTTGCCAAAAGTGGAGCTAGAAGTGTTTAAAGGTGATCCGTTGCAATATCACACATTTATCAAGTCGTTTCAACTGAGTGTTGAGAAATGCTGCGCTGACCCAGACGCGAAGCTAACTAGGCTGCTGCAGTATACTGCTGGTGACGCCAAAGAAGCCATCCGTAGCTCAATTTTTCTTGGTGGTGAGAGTGGTTACAAAAATGCCTTAGACACGTTACGAAATTTGTACGGGTCCCCACACAGGGTAACACAAGATGTTATAAGAACACTGAGAAATTCCAAGTCAGTCAAATCTGCATCTGACATGCGTACCTTGTCTCACGAGTTGCGTAATTCTTTTCAGATTCTGCAAAATATAGATGGTCTGGGTGAGGTTGATTCACAAGTTGTGATTTTTGATATTGTAGCTCGTTTGCCAAACTTTGCACAAAATCGGTGGTATAAGGAAGAACTAAAACACAAAAGAACATCAGGTACTTACCTAAAATTCAAGGAGTTAGTTGAATTCGTGGAAATGATTAGTGATGAAATGAATGACCCGCTTTGCGGGAATTCCGCCCGGTCTGATCGCTTTCAGCAAAGAAAGCAGGTCACATCCCATAATGCTCAAACACAATTAGGTGCACATGCAGATCAGAGTGCATGCAGTCACGGGTCAGTCCCTTTTCATGATAACTGTGTAGAGTCCACTTCCATCCATGTCCCGGGGACTAAGTTTGAAATTAATGGGTTCATACATGAACAACGTAATTCACGTTCAACTCGCACACACCCTCCTTGTAAACTGTGTACTCAGCCACATTTCATTATGAGGTGTCCCCAGTTCAGAAGCATGAAAGTTCGTGACCGCATAGCTTTTGTGAAGGTACATCAATTATGTAACAATTGCCTGCGTGACAATCATCAAACTTCTGTATGCACAAGCAAGAGCCGATGCTTTGTTTGTGAAGGCAAGCATACAAGTTTTTTGCATACCGACCAAGCGTCTGCGAACTTCGCTACCGACGCTAATAATTGCCTGATGCCCATAGTCAGAGTACAGGTAAATGGAAACGTATGGGTTAATGCTGCTTTAGACACTTTCTCGTCGTCTTCATTTTGTACAGAAAAGCTTGCCAATCTGTTGCATTTGGAAGGAGCAAACCAGCATTACATGTTAAAGACGATGAGTGGTACAACTCCCATTGTTTCAAAACAGGTGTCTTTGAAGGTCACATCAGGTCAAGGGTCCATGGTTTTGTCCGGGGTGAAAGTCATCCCCCATATTCCTGCCTCAACAGGTACAATAGACCCCAATGAGTTTCCTCATTTACAAGGAATTGATTTGTCCGCGGGGTTAAATTGTCAAGAAATTGACATTTTGATAGGACAGGACTTTTCAGACGCTTTAATCCCACTGGAAGTCCGTAGTGGCTTGCCTGGCCAACCCTATGCCATAAAATACAAGTTTGGATGGACTGTCAGCGGTAAGAGTCCCAAAACTGACGTCAGCAATGTCGTCATTTGCAATTTTGTGTCCGCTTGTCCTGTTGAAACAGAACCAAACAATGCAGCTCCAATTGCTGACATAAACAAATTGTGGGAATTGGAAAATAGGGCTTTTGATCGACCTGGTCTGTCTGTACTTGATAAGAAAGTTATTGACTTGTGGGATGATAGCTGTAAAGAGGTTGATGGTCACTATGAGCTTCCCATTCCTTGGAAGTGCCCTGAGGAAGATCTCCCTAGCAACATCTCCCTTGCTCAGAAACACTTTGATAGTCTTGATAAGCGTCCAGAACAGGAAAATTTATTTTCCAGGTATGACACTGTGGCAACTAAGTTGCCGGATTCCAATTACGCCGAAATTGTTCCCGATGAAACAACGCGGGACGCAAAACGCGTATCGTATCTTCCCCATCATTGTGTTAAAAACACAAACAAACCAGACAAACTGCGTGGTGTTTTTGATAGTGCTGCCTCATATGGTGGTCGTTCACTCAATGAGCGTTGTATTCAAGGCCCAGATCTTGTTAACAAGTCAGGCCTATTGTTTGTACTTGCATTACTCACTCTGCGGCAGTTTGCTGATCTTCCACCAGGTGGCTGCTCAGCTTCAGACGCTTTCAAGTGTCGCTGGAAATATGTTCAGCACTTAGCAAATATGTTCTGGAGCCGCTGGATAAAAGAGTACATTCCTAGTCTGAATGTCAGGTCTAAGTGGAGGGTTGAGTCGTGTAACATTAAAGTCGGAGAGTTGGTCTTGGTTCACGATTCTGGACTACCTCGTAATCTTTGGCCACTTGCTATTGTACAGCAGGTTTTCACAGGCGATGACGGTAAAGTTCGCTCCGTCTTAGTGAAGACACGTGTAACACAGTTACATCGCCCAATAACCCAGCTTGTACGTCTAGAAGCCGATGTGTAAATCTTTATTGAATGATGCAAATTGGTGTATTATAGCATACAATCTGTTTTAAGAATTTTCATACAGGTATCATGCTCATTTTGCCAGGTTAAAATATACCAAATGTCGTACAGAGTTAATATAAGTAAATCTTAAGAGGGTCTCAAGTGCTTATCTTTTGTAATTCGATCAATACTGTTAAATAAGTAAATCTTGGGAGGGTCTCAAGTGCTTATTTTTCTTGGAATTACATTACAACAGAAAAAAAAAAAAGTAAATCTTGAGAGGGTCTCAGGTGCTTGTATTCGCATGCTATTTAAAGGTAAAACTGGTTATATGGCAGGTAATGAGTCAAACACAAACTTTAATAAAGCAAGGATAAACAATTTCATATTTAAACTGGCAGAGGTGGCCTCTTGATGGTGATAAGGCATCTTCATGGGCCTGTTGTTGTTGTTGTTGTTGCCAGTTTGCTCATCAGTGCTCAATAGCATACATCTTTCATACATACATTCAGGATATCAATAGATATCCAGAGTGGGGGGAGTGTCAAATACAGTTGAGTCGTATTTGATTTTTGTTGTTGTTGTCCTCGTTGTGTGACGCAGGTTTCACCCCTGTCTGCTGCCTTTCCCCTTTTTTGTCTCGTTGTGGGTTTACTCTGTACTTGTCCGACCTCGTTGACTGTGACCCAGCTGTTTCCCGCGCGTTCCGGCGCATATATAAAGGCGAAGAATCTTGTTGCGGCCCCTGCTTGTCACCCGGCGTCGCTGTTCACTGGGAGTGGAAGAGTTCTGGTTACGTTACCCGCTTGCGGGCGCCTTGGGACTATGTTCCCCATATATTGACACAATATCCACAGCGGACTTGGACACATTATCGGATCTACGCAGATCTCTATGTGTTCAGGCTCAAGATGTATTCCCGATTCTGAAAAATAGGCGTGCTATAAACAGACTGGTGAAACATACAGTTGTTTCGGATATTTTCTTCATTGGATATAGCCTGGTAAACCAAAGTCTAGTCAAGGAAATGGACAAAATCTTCCCTGTGAGGGATATAGATCAATGTGCGATTGCTGTGGACACTGACGGTCCAGACGGTCCCTCAGTTCAAGAACTGGCAGCTCTTATCCAATCAGTAGCTAGCGCCCATGTGAAAATTGACAAACTGCAAAAAGAGGTAAGGGATATCACGTCAGAAAATGTGCAACTTCGATCCCAAATCCTAGAACTGTGTAATGCTGGCAATGTAAATTCAAATGTAAGTGCGAATATGATGGCTGCACTGTTGGGTGAGAAATCCAGTGAACCGCAAAAAGTAAACACACAGCAAGTGACCCCCAACCCCATGATCAGTAATTACTCTGTAAACCCAGCCACTAAAGTGTCCTTATTGGCTGGCGATCGGCAATCAGGGGTCTCCAGTGATTCTAGTGATTCAGACTCAGACGATAAGCCAATCTCTAACCCAGAAACATCGAGTAAATGGGAAAAAGTTAAAAACAGAAGGAAACGTAAGCACAAACGCAGGGTCGCTTCTCGAAATGCAGCCCAGGCCCAAACTGTGAACTCTAATAGTACCTTAGAACAATCGAGCCCACAGCCAAAGGCTGCGACAAATAACCAGCAAGCCCAGCAATTAGACACAGACACAAGTGCTACGCAGGCAACTGCTTTACGGGCCCTGAGTGGTGCTGGCAGTGATAACCCCACAGGCTCTAAACCCATTCTTGGTGTTCAATCGATGTCCGACTCAGAGGTGCACGTATATATTGGAGGCATTAACCCCATGAACACCATTAATGACGTCAAGGCCCATATGTATCAGTTTGGTGTTACAGCCTCAAACATTAAGCAATTGTCGCGGCCAGGGGACAGACGGAAAGCGTTCTGTGTCTCTGTCTCTAAGGCAAATGAAAACAAAACTCTGGATGCGAACAACTGGCCTGAAAATCAAGGCATTCGTGTTCGCCCGTTCCACCCTAATCCGCCCAAATGGAATAATCCCCAGGGGCGGAGGCGCAGGGGCGGCTTCCAAAGGCATAATCAACAGAATGACCAAATGAAGGGAAAATCTAAATTTGCGAGGCCTGGTCCATGGAAGCAACGTAACGTGCCCCGATCCGATCAGCAACGAGATCGATATATCGAAGACAGTGATCAATCACACTACAACGAGGGATACTGGGATTCCTGGTCCTGGCAGGCGTACCGAGACGACCACGAGTACCATGACAGGGACCGCTACCGTGCGTGGGACACGTACAATGACTTTAGATGGGAATAAATCCAGTGACTTGTCGCTAAAAGTCACGAGTTTCAACTGCAAAGGGTTCAAAGCGTCAAGTGACTATATCATAGAACTATTGCGTGACTGTGATATATTGTGTATTACGGAGACTTGGTTAAGACCTCATGAATTGCGTCTAATCGAAAGTTCACTTGAATATAATGGTTATACACCCAAATCATATATGGTCTTTTCTAAATCTAGTATGGTAGATACAGACGCAGAATATAAAGGTCGCCCGTTCGGTGGCATCGCTATTATATGCAAGTCTTCCTCAGACTATAACTTTTATGAGATAGATACTCACTGTGATAGGACTCTGGCGGTAGCAATGAGTGACAAATATGGGAAAACAATACAAATCCTGTTGAATATTTATATGCCGTACTTTGATAAGAGTCAAGCAGAGCAGACTGATAAATTTATTGAAGTTGTTGATTCCTTACAGTCTTTCATTGATACGCATGGTGTAGTCTGTCCACTTAAATTGTTCGGAGACTTTAACGTACAGATCCCTCGATCTAATAAACTGAATAAACTATGGTATAAAGAGAAGGGGTTCAACAAGCATAGCTGTATTTTTTTCGATTTTCTATGTGCAAACAATCTTGTATCAGCAGATTTCATGTACCGGCAGTCTCTTGATTATACATATTTCTCTTTCAGCAATGATACATTTACCTGGATAGACCATGTCTTCACATCAAGCTATGATATAGACTCTGTAACTTATTGTAAAATATTAAATCTGAATGCATCTAACGTAAGCGATCACTTACCGCTTTGCACAGAGTTTAAGGTGAAAGTTCCCATTAACGATGGTCATATGAGCACAAGTGGCATTAAGCCATACACCACGAATAGCCTTAGGTCGTTCTCACCCCCTAATTGGGGAAATCAAACACGTATTGACAATTATAATAGCATTCTTTCTGATAAGCTTGCTGCTGTAAAGCCCCTGTCGGCCAACCTCCCGACTAACAGTACCGATTTACAGAAAGGGGTGGATATATACTTATCAGATCTTAATGAGGCAATACATTCAGCTGCTAAAGAGGCAGGGTGTACAGCGAAAAAAATGTATAAACCAAAAAAGTACTGGTGCCCTCATCTCAGCCAGCTACGGGACAAAAAGAAATTTTGGTGGTCCTTGTGGAACGATAATGGGCGTCCCAAACAGGGTCAGGTTTATGATTGTTATAAAGGTGCTAAAAAGCTGTTTAGGAAATATTGTCGATCTTATATGCAAAATGAAGTAGACAGCTCTTTTATCAAGTTGAATTCTATGTTTAGGGGGAGGAAAATGTCCTGCTTCTGGAATGGCATAAAGAGACTGAAGCGTAAAAGGGTTGGCTCCTCGCTGCAAGCACAGGCATTTAGTGATTATTTTGCGACAATTATGCAAGACAACAATGATGCCTTAAGTTTAACGGATTCGCAGCAGTTTGTCACTGATACTGTTCAACGAAAGTTTAAAGAGAGTGATGGTGAACTACATGTAAGCTCTCCTCAGCGTACGGAAGTAACAGCGGAAATGGTGTCTGAAATGATAGATAGATTAAATAAAAGCAGCTCTCCTGGCTGCGATGGCGTAACTGCTGAGCATTTGTTGTACGGTAAATCTTATGTTCTGTGTGACAGATTGGCAACTTTTTATACATACATTCTCAAACAGTGTATCATTCCAAGTGTGTTTACAACTGGGATAATTATACCTATCCTTAAAAAGAGCTCCCTGAATCCAAACTTGCCAGAAAATTTTCGACCGATAACATTGAGCTCGGTTCACTCTAAGCTGATAGAATCTTTTATGGTCCCAGCAGACCAAGTCAGTGATGTTCAGTTTGGCTTTCGGGAGAAACGAAGCACTTCATTTACTTGTACTCTTCTTCATGATATTGGTTTGTATTTCAATAGTAAAGGCTCACCTGTATACGTCTGTGCTTTGGATGCAGAGAAGTGTTTCGACCGAGTGTGGCATGATGGCCTATTCTTTAAACTTTTGGATGTCTTACCATCACCACATTGGAGATTTTTGTATAAGTGGTATAGAAGCACTTGTGCAGTGGTGAGGTGGAATGGTGACGTCAGCCCATCATTTTCTGTATCCAGGGGCGTCCGTCAGGGCAGCATCCTTTCACCTCACCTCTTTAATATATTCATAAATGATATGCTTGAAGATGTGTCAACTCATGGTAATGGTGTCCGTGTAGGCGATGAGCAATATAATGTTTGCGCCTATGCAGATGACGTAACACTGTTAAGTTCCACAATTACTGGCCTCCAAAGAAATATTAATATTTGTGCTGATTATGCCAAGGCCTGGCGTTTTAATTTCAACTCAAAGAAATCTAAATGCCTAACGATGGGACCAAATCTATTCAGTGTAACTCCATGTTGGTACCTCGGCAACACTAAGTTGTTGGTATGTGATGAAATAGATATTCTTGGTGTTCAATTTGCAAACAGTAGCGCTGGTAGTTCACGCTTACACGTGGACAAAAGGCTACAACTATGTAGACAGAGCTATTATGGGCTAGGAAATATTGGTCTATCATACCCGGGTCTTGGAACAGATGTAAAAACACATTTATGGAAAACTATATGTACTCCAGTACTTACCTATGGTCTGGAAACGATAAGTCTACCCAGAGATTGTATAAATAAGATTGAGTCTGCTCAAGGGACTCTGGTCAAGCGCTTCCTGGGCATTGGGAAGCGCTCCCATCATTCGTCTCTATTGAAGGCCTTGTATGTTCCACATGTAACTGAGACTGTAACTAGTAAAACTATCTCCTTATTCCGACGTTTCTTTAGGGTTGATTCGCCACTGTCAAAATTTTATTCATATATGCTGGCCACTTATATTTTGCACGGATCAGTGACAAAGGGATCCATACTTGACAGAATTATTCGCCTTGGTCTCTCCCCTATGCAGCTTGTCTCCGATATTTCTCCGAGTGTCTTAGAGAGTCGACCACAAGAGGATGGCGTGGTCGACTCTTTGAGATACTTGACGGCGCACGAGAATTTTATAAAGCCGTGGTCTGAGGAGCATGTGCTCTCTGTACTATTAACCAGGTGTTTTTAGTTTCATGTTAGCTTTTATCTAAGCAAATATATAGCGACTTCAAAACTTGTTTTTAACTTAACTGTCGCTGATATATTTTTGTACTTTGTCTTTTGTATATAACTGTGAATATCTAGATGTAAATGTGTTTTATTTTCTCCAACTTTGGAGGTTTCAATAAACTATTATTATTATTATTGTACATAATTAACGGACACATGGGAGCTAATAGTAAGTGCTTGTCCATTTCCCGTCGATTTACTTCCAATTTTTGACGAGTATTCAATTCGTTACTTTTGCCCACGTGAAATTTGATGGAGTTATATCTCGGTTTTTTATTCATGCGGTTCTTTTTTGTAGCTGCACTTGTTACAGGCACGTAGGGTGCGTGCATTTGGCCAATGCACAGTTCACTTCTGTAACTAACATGGGGTGGTTGTAACGCAGACACTGCAATAGTGTTCCTGTAAGTATATTAAGAAGTTTAACTTGATATTGAAATGTAAATGTACCTACTTAAATGAACTCCTAACTAAATGTACGCATCGTTCAAAAAAAAGCAACTCGTGAAAACGCGTTTTACTGGGTCATGCTTTTTGCCGTTAAAGTGCGCTTACATGTACGAGTTTATGAAATATATTGAGGTTTTTCAAACTTCATGTATTGTTTGGTAAAACTTTGGTGAAATACATGTGCGCGTTGTATGTTTATAGAAAGACTTGCCAGGACGCGTATATGTCACGCTGTGTCAAGTAAGATGCACGCGTATATGTCACGCTGTGTCAAGATGCACGCGTATATGCCACGCTGTGTCAAGTAAAAGCATTATTGTAATTTTATATGATGGTTTCAAATTAGAATTGGAGGGTTTTCTTTTGTAATATACGGTTGTGCCGTTCATTTGCACATAAGAATATTGTTGGTTTTGGTACTTGTGCACGACGTGTTGAAGGTGGCAAAATGCCGGGTAGGTATTCCGTAATATTGTAAGCATAAGTTATTTACTTTTCGCGTCGTACTTGAAAATGATTGATTGAGTATTTGTTATCATAAAGTACTTTGAAGTTTGACGGTAATTGGATCAACTTTGTGTGGTTTACAATTTTTGTTCATGGTATTATGTGACAAAAGGGCCGCGCTTAATGTATACAATTTGGACTTTTCGTTTAAATGTAATCATATGAATTTATGCGTGATAAATGAATGTGGCTTGTATATGTGATATACTATGTTAAAGGTTCGATTTTGATATGGAGATACTTAATGTTATGAATGTAATTGCAGTTAATGCGATGAGCGATGTACGGTGAGCGGTAAATGGATAAGACCTGGTGAGGTGTAAGCGACCAGCGTCATGTGAAGTGTACAAAAATCAACGTTATTAAAGGCAGCAGTTCTGTGTGTGCACTCGTAGTTGTTCCGAGTCATCAATTAGTCCCGTGTAGTTCACAGAAAGATTAAAGGAACACTACCGTCGTAAAATGGACTAACATAGAATTACAAATGGAAAATCGCCGCAAGCTTGGAAGTAAGCGCACCGACTAGTATGGACTAACTTCTGTATCTGCCGCCGAAGGAGCTGCATAGGACATTTTTTTGTTGATTTCATTCAAGGTCTGTTGTTTTTTCTTCATATATATATTTGTTACAGGAAATTGTATGAATTATATACGTGTATTGTTCTTGTTGTCCGTGTGTGTGTTAACACACGTTACACATGCCATGTCGACTTTGGCAGAGGCCAAAGCGGCACGTAAAGTGTCAAAAACAAAGGTAACCAGGTTGAGTAATAAGATTTCCCAGTTTATCGCAGAGGACGACAACCTGTCGGAAATTTCACCTTTGGTATCGCAGGTAAAGCTGGCATTCAGTGAATTTACAGCTTCACATGAGCAAGTTGTGAATCTTGACACGGATGAAAATGTAGATCATGATGCGTATTTTGAACAGGTACAAACTAACTACATAAAAGTTTTGAGTAGAGCCAAGAGCATAAAACCAGTGCCGGCTCATGAAGGTAAATCAGTTTTGGTTCCTGGTCCAGAGGTGTTTAACCTGTTGAGCTTGCCAAAAGTGGAGCTAGAAGTGTTTAAAGGTGATCCGTTGCAATATCACACATTTATCAAGTCGTTTCAACTGAGTGTTGAGAAATGCTGCGCTGACCCAGACGCGAAGCTAACTAGGCTGCTGCAGTATACTGCTGGTGACGCCAAAGAAGCCATCCGTAGCTCAATTTTTCTTGGTGGTGAGAGTGGTTACAAAAATGCCTTAGACACGTTACGAAATTTGTACGGGTCCCCACACAGGGTAACACAAGATGTTATAAGAACACTGAGAAATTCCAAGTCAGTCAAATCTGCATCTGACATGCGTACCTTGTCTCACGAGTTGCGTAATTCTTTTCAGATTCTGCAAAATATAGATGGTCTGGGTGAGGTTGATTCACAAGTTGTGATTTTTGATATTGTAGCTCGTTTGCCAAACTTTGCACAAAATCGGTGGTATAAGGAAGAACTAAAACACAAAAGAACATCAGGTACTTACCTAAAATTCAAGGAGTTAGTTGAATTCGTGGAAATGATTAGTGATGAAATGAATGACCCGCTTTGCGGGAATTCCGCCCGGTCTGATCGCTTTCAGCAAAGAAAGCAGGTCACATCCCATAATGCTCAAACACAATTAGGTGCACATGCAGATCAGAGTGCATGCAGTCACGGGTCAGTCCCTTTTCATGATAACTGTGTAGAGTCCACTTCCATCCATGTCCCGGGGACTAAGTTTGAAATTAATGGGTTCATACATGAACAACGTAATTCACGTTCAACTCGCACACACCCTCCTTGTAAACTGTGTACTCAGCCACATTTCATTATGAGGTGTCCCCAGTTCAGAAGCATGAAAGTTCGTGACCGCATAGCTTTTGTGAAGGTACATCAATTATGTAACAATTGCCTGCGTGACAATCATCAAACTTCTGTATGCACAAGCAAGAGCCGATGCTTTGTTTGTGAAGGCAAGCATACAAGTTTTTTGCATACCGACCAAGCGTCTGCGAACTTCGCTACCGACGCTAATAATTGCCTGATGCCCATAGTCAGAGTACAGGTAAATGGAAACGTATGGGTTAATGCTGCTTTAGACACTTTCTCGTCGTCTTCATTTTGTACAGAAAAGCTTGCCAATCTGTTGCATTTGGAAGGAGCAAACCAGCATTACATGTTAAAGACGATGAGTGGTACAACTCCCATTGTTTCAAAACAGGTGTCTTTGAAGGTCACATCAGGTCAAGGGTCCATGGTTTTGTCCGGGGTGAAAGTCATCCCCCATATTCCTGCCTCAACAGGTACAATAGACCCCAATGAGTTTCCTCATTTACAAGGAATTGATTTGTCCGCGGGGTTAAATTGTCAAGAAATTGACATTTTGATAGGACAGGACTTTTCAGACGCTTTAATCCCACTGGAAGTCCGTAGTGGCTTGCCTGGCCAACCCTATGCCATAAAATACAAGTTTGGATGGACTGTCAGCGGTAAGAGTCCCAAAACTGACGTCAGCAATGTCGTCATTTGCAATTTTGTGTCCGCTTGTCCTGTTGAAACAGAACCAAACAATGCAGCTCCAATTGCTGACATAAACAAATTGTGGGAATTGGAAAATAGGGCTTTTGATCGACCTGGTCTGTCTGTACTTGATAAGAAAGTTATTGACTTGTGGGATGATAGCTGTAAAGAGGTTGATGGTCACTATGAGCTTCCCATTCCTTGGAAGTGCCCTGAGGAAGATCTCCCTAGCAACATCTCCCTTGCTCAGAAACACTTTGATAGTCTTGATAAGCGTCCAGAACAGGAAAATTTATTTTCCAGGTATGACACTGTGGCAACTAAGTTGCCGGATTCCAATTACGCCGAAATTGTTCCCGATGAAACAACGCGGGACGCAAAACGCGTATCGTATCTTCCCCATCATTGTGTTAAAAACACAAACAAACCAGACAA
Source organism: Hermodice carunculata (assembly GCA_964020975.1). Lineage (NCBI taxonomy): Eukaryota > Metazoa > Annelida > Polychaeta > Eunicida > Amphinomidae > Hermodice > Hermodice carunculata. The sequence goes on along the minus strand of CAXHWN010002137.1, from coordinate 866,530 downwards.
ACTGCGTGGTGTTTTTGATAGTGCTGCCTCATATGGTGGTCGTTCACTCAATGAGCGTTGTATTCAAGGCCCAGATCTTGTTAACAAGTCAGGCCTATTGTTTGTACTTGCATTACTCACTCTGCGGCAGTTTGCTGATCTTCCACCAGGTGGCTGCTCAGCTTCAGACGCTTTCAAGTGTCGCTGGAAATATGTTCAGCACTTAGCAAATATGTTCTGGAGCCGCTGGATAAAAGAGTACATTCCTAGTCTGAATGTCAGGTCTAAGTGGAGGGTTGAGTCGTGTAACATTAAAGTCGGAGAGTTGGTCTTGGTTCACGATTCTGGACTACCTCGTAATCTTTGGCCACTTGCTATTGTACAGCAGGTTTTCACAGGCGATGACGGTAAAGTTCGCTCCGTCTTAGTGAAGACACGTGTAACACAGTTACATCGCCCAATAACCCAGCTTGTACGTCTAGAAGCCGATGTGTAAATCTTTATTGAATGATGCAAATTGGTGTATTATAGCATACAATCTGTTTTAAGAATTTTCATACAGGTATCATGCTCATTTTGCCAGGTTAAAATATACCAAATGTCGTACAGAGTTAATATAAGTAAATCTTAAGAGGGTCTCAAGTGCTTATCTTTTGTAATTCGATCAATACTGTTAAATAAGTAAATCTTGGGAGGGTCTCAAGTGCTTATTTTTCTTGGAATTACATTACAACAGAAAAAAAAAAAGTAAATCTTGAGAGGGTCTCAGGTGCTTGTATTCGCATGCTATTTAAAGGTAAAACTGGTTATATGGCAGGTAATGAGTCAAACACAAACTTTAATAAAGCAAGGATAAACAATTTCATATTTAAACTGGCAGAGGTGGCCTCTTGATGGTGATAAGGCATCTTCATGGGCCTGTTGTTGTTGTTGTTGTTGCCAGTTTGCTCATCAGTGCTCAATAGCATACATCTTTCATACATACATTCAGGATATCAATAGATATCCAGAGTGGGGGGAGTGTCAAATACAGTTGAGTCGTATTTGATTTTTGTTGTTGTTGTCCTCGTTGTGTGACGCAGGTTTCACCCCTGTCTGCTGCCTTTCCCCTTTTTTGTCTCGTTGTGGGTTTACTCTGTACTTGTCCGACCTCGTTGACTGTGACCCAGCTGTTTCCCGCGCGTTCCGGCGCATATATAAAGGCGAAGAATCTTGTTGCGGCCCCTGCTTGTCACCCGGCGTCGCTGTTCACTGGGAGTGGAAGAGTTCTGGTTACGTTACCCGCTTGCGGGCGCCTTGGGACTATGTTCCCCATATATTGTACATAATTAACGGACACATGGGAGCTAATAGTAAGTGCTTGTCCATTTCCCGTCGAAAAATCTAGGACTTTCACGAGGGAAAACTTTCAACTGCCCGCCTGATTTTTGGAGATGCAGCAGCAAAACTTCTATAGAATATGACTATAAATTTTGTTCGATGTTATTTTTTCTTCACACTGGAATGGTACTCTACAAAAGGGTGATAAAGTGTCATTTTTGTAATGTTAGCTCAGTTGAGGTTCGTGACATGTAATAAAAAATATTTAAAGAATATTTATTCTTCATATTGGGTCAAAGTTCATTGTCCTTCAAAATGTACATAAACTTTTCCAAGGGTGGTCTATTGTGCAAGTGTTATTATTCTCACTTATCTCATTCTTGCCTTATATTATCTTACAATTGATCAACAGATTTGTGACCCATGCTTGTCTAGTTCTTCTTATGTCATGTGGCAAGAAATTCGATGCTTTATCATATGTGGTGGCTATTAAACAATTTCATTACAGGGAGGATATGAGATATCATGCAGTAGATGTGAAAAATGTATCACCGACCACACAAATGTAAATAGCTCATGACTGTGTTTCTTGAAGTACGCATTATATGGACAACTTTAAATAAAAGCAGTTAGTCTTGCTTACGATCCCTCTAAGTTAATTCGTTATAAAACAAAACAGCTCATGAATATTATAAAAATAAATTATATGGTGGTCATAGCGTCGAGCGAGAACAGGCCAGGCCGCGAAGCGGTCCTGCCGAGGATTGAAGCAAGGATCTTTGACCGGGTTCCACTCGTATCCACCTGGGGTTGAATTATTTTCCATTTGCACACGTCAGGCGTTGTGTCAACCTGAGGTTGAACCCTAAGTTAACACAGAACCTGCCTTCTGCTTGGTTTAACACCACGGTTAGAAAGTATGATTCACCAAGCAGACCTAAAAAAGTTTGAAAAATAAAAAAAGAAATAATATAGTGTTTTAATACTGGTATTCTATGTCCACGTCTTTTCTTAGTCTGACCAGGAAAGGATTCATATGGTATATAAACAGTTTATATGAAATATATTGAATAAAGAGTTAACATGATATACAGCTGGGCTACTTTCATTGTGAAAACAAAGGTAGGGGTTCGGCCACCAAAAGTTTAAAGTTAAGGTTACATGCACTCTTTGGTCATGGAGCTGGACATATTTTTAGCTGTGTTGACTGATGGTGTCCTGCGGCTTGTCAAATGGTGGTGACAGGTAGCCGATTTTGTGAATGCTCTTTGACTTCTCAATTTTACATGTGTTTCAGATTCTGAATAAAATTAACAAATTTTTTATTATAGAGAGTTTTTGCTCTAATTTGGTGTTTTGCTGGCTGCGCATGTATGGATATACCGCTTGCACTCGTATTTTCATGGCAGAGTTTCGTTGGTCAAGTGAGTATAGAAGTGTGAAAATGCCAGTTGCCAGATGTAATTAGCGAATATATATTCATCATGGATCCAGTCAATTTTCAAGGTTTTCAATCATCAAAGAGTGTTGGAATTCATAGGGACAGTGGGTATATTCCTTTTACATTCTGCATTGGAAAATGAAAATGGTGGCTAAGCACTCAGCCTGGCGACACTGACGGCCTCAGGTAGCTTAGCGCTCAGCCTGGCGACACTGACGGCCTCAGGTAGCTTAGCGCTCAGCCTGGCGACACTGACGGCCTCAGGTGGTGCATTTGTAGTTTTGGCAAGTTACATAGCAGTGAATTTGACCGGTACATCGTGGTCATTCTTATCAACCACAAAGAAGTATATTAATAAGAAACCTACATGATGTGTACTGTTATTTTACAGTCAACACCAGACATAACATTGGATTTCAACTTATTTAAAGGGTTAACTTTGACCAGGAAAATGGCATAACCACAGTTGTTGGGTAACACCAGGGGAAGTAAAATGTGGAGAAAGGGCCCCGTTCTCGGCGTTTTGCCGAGATATGTCCAGGTAAAATATGGTCTCTCGGCCGAGGTAAAGACAAACAGGGAGAGAAGCCTCGGCAAAGAAGCCAAGAAACGCCAAGGTAAGAACAGGCCGGGAGAAGGCCTCGGCGCTTCTTACCTGAAACTCCCAGACACGCAGAGGTAAAAATAAGCAGGGAAAGGGCCTCGGCTTTTCTCGGCATTTTGGCAAGAAACGCCGAAGTGAGAGTATGCAGGAAAGTGGCGTCGGCGTTTCTCGGCATAAATGTCGAATAATGCTGAAGGAAGAATGGGCAACAAAAGGGCATTTGCGTTTCTCGGAAAAAATGCCGAGAAGCACCAAGGTCTTTTCCCTGCCTCCTCCTACCTCTACATTCCTCGGCAAAAACGTTGAGAAATGACGAGGTCTTTTCCCCTCTTCTTCTTGCCTGGGCATTTCTCGGCATTGCCGAGGTAGGTATGAGGGACAAAGGTACCTCAGCATTTCTGAGCATTTTCGCTATTGCAGGTTTTAAGTGAGGAAAATTCTCTCAGTTTTTCTGCTGAGGAAAGAAACACTGACAGGAATACTCTGCATATCCAAGTAAAGTCGTTGAGAGGCAAACTCAGATGGTTATCTACATTTCCCCTTCCGGTAGAAATTGCTGATTGCATAAGTATCCCACAGCTAAAAGATACCATGTGGCCACATTTGGGCCTGTCTTTGGGACGGCCTCTCAAAACAAGGACTGCTGTATGTTTGAATATCTAGTATGTGCACATGTCATTAGTATTGACCTGGTGATCTGCATGATATCTACTAGCTGTGGGATATATGAAACCCAGTTGTTCTCTGAATATGTATTATTGACAAATGCAATAATTGTATCGCAAATAAGTAATGTCGATGATATACAATCTAGTACATCTTAGTACTAGCATACCATTTTTGTATTGATCCTTTCTGTGTACTCGTATGCATAAGTGCTGATTTTGTATGCTTCAACAATGTAAAAACTTTAGGTAGAAAAAGTCCAAATTTACTTGTACTGTACCAAAAGAAAACAAGTATATATCACGGACAACTAAAGTCCTGCTGATAATGACCAGATTTCCCATGTGGCATTTTTTGTAAAACTGCATGACAAATGACAACATACATGATGTAAAGAATACAAGATACATTCATGTCTGCAGCAGCTAATATAATCTCAATTTTATATATGTCTCTATCATTTTGACATGGTAAATAAACGGGCTTGAAGAACTTCTTAGGACAAAATGCTTGTTTGTGTGTGTGTGTGGGGGGGGGGGGGTGTTTGTTTGGTTGTTTGTTTGTTTTGTTTTGTTTTTTGTTTTTTGTTTTTTGTTTTTGTTTTTGTTTGGTTTTTGTTGTTGTTGTTGTTGTTGTTTGTTTGGTGTTTTTTTTTCATTTCTTCTGCAATCCGACGTTGGGGGAATTTTATAATTTTCGGATCTTAACAAAAGTTCCATACTTTGAAAACTTGTATCTTTATATAATCAGCAAGTTTTACCGAGAGACAAAATGCAGTCTGTCATTTATATCCCCCTTGATTTAACGGGTTTGGGGCCAGTCTAATCTAGATTGCATTCTGCTTTTGCCATGTGCTGTAGTAGCCTGAGGCTGTGTTCATATAATATTTCATTGGAACCTAATTTCATAAACCTGGCAATGTATATTTTTACGAATATTTAAAGTTACCATCATATGTATGGGATATATCATGATTTTCGTTATCTGGATATTGTATAGGGCAAAGTGAGATCAAACCATACGGTACTCACCACCCCCACCCCCGCACCTAAATGAAAGGTTATGATGACAAAGCAATTTTTCTAAAACACGTCGAGATGTATCAACGTTTTGAGCCCTCGATAGTTTGTACATTAATACAATATATGTTGTAATCATAGGCTCGGATATGTTACCATTCATGCAAGCAACTTTTCTATTTTCAAGGCAGCTTTGGACCCAGGTTAAAGAGATATGTATAAACATATATTGTGACAATCTGTGAAGAAGGATGGCAGAATCGATAGTGTCAAAAGGAACACTTTGGCACATATTTTTTGCGAAAGTGGAGTGCTTTTAGGTTTGTGCACAGAGGTGAGCATTAGTCTCTTCTGCCTCCCGGTGGGAGTCCATGATTGGATGTTTACCTCGACATTGTTTGCCATGCGAGGGTGTGTCCCTGTTCGTGGGCCTTCTAGGAGGAGTAGAAGTAGGCACACCACACATTACTGTACACATGTATTGTTTTGACAATCCTGAAATAAAAGAATCGGGTCTTCTCGTACCTGCTTGTACCAATTATTTACCTTTTACTTTTGAAATCATTTGTACATATTATTTTTTATTTTTTGTTAGGGGTTCTTTGCCCTCAAATAATTTTAGTCTGAATATGAATGGTCATCAAGTATCTTTCTTCGAAATCTTGATACCTATGATATTACTTTCACTGATTACCGCCAGTGGCGCCACCTTCATATGTTCCACGTTTAGCAAACATTATAACTGAAGCAAGAAATGAATTCTACCAAAATAATACTGACGCAAATCATCATTTATGAGCCACTATCAATGAAATAGCAAAGACTTGCATAGTTTTATATTTGATAATCGTGGAAAGCATTTAACAGCCTCTCGACATACTTGCACAGTGTGTATACGTGAACATACAGTGCCGCCAGAAAGTTTTGCACCGTCTCCTCTCGTGGCCCGTCCGTGTGGTCCTCCTCAGGTACAACTTGTACAAGGGACTCATGCAGAGAACACTGTTAGAAAGTTTGATGTTAGTTACTCAGTGTGCCTCTTGTACCTAATTGTGGCCCCCATTGGCCCTAAACTGGTTATGGTGTCAGAAGTATAATGTTTATTACACTTTGAAAAGTGGTACCTGTAAGTGGTTCCACTGGTGACCTCCCAAGGTTTTGGAGCAAGACTTTCTGCCGGCATTGTACTCATCGCTTGATGGGTGTATCTCACGTCTGTTTGATCGACAAGGTTATTAACGCTCATTACATGACCGCAGGTCATTATGCTCCAGTACTGATAACTGCCAATTCCTTTTTACTAAAGGCAGTTTCCCGCTGAAAGTGGTAAAAATCACGTGTTATTTTAAAGATCGTCTGTTTTTTAACATTTTCTTTTCATGACTTACCTACGTCAAAAAGTTTGACTAGAAGCAAAGATCTCAATTCACTATTTACGCCATCAGGGGGCCAAATGTCAAAACAGGATGCAGAACTTTTTTACATGCATACATAAGGCAGTTTAGTACAGTTAAAATTTTAGCTATGTTTTATATTAGCATTTTTAATCTGAAAATGAGCATTGTCCTATTTACAACTTTAGTAAACAACATATACTAAGAATGTCACCAAAATACGAATAAATTTTATTTTATATCACTCCCTGCTCACAAATTAGTAACAATTGAAACATAAAACATATTGTGACTTTAGCAAACAACATTTAATAACAATGTCAACAAAACACGGATGAATTTATTTTATACAACGTCCTGCTCACAAATTAGTAACAACTGAAACATTAAACATATTGTGCTCTGGCTAGGGTCATGTCGTTGTCCTTTCTCAGGACAGAGTAGTGAGCTAGCCTGTAGACAGTGGAGCTATATGATCACCAATGAAGCAGCTCGGCTAAAGTATTGTAAAAACACATTATTTAACAAAGAAAACAAGTGCACAGTGATCACAAGGATTAATTACCCCCGACACAATATTTTGCAAAAGTTGTTGCACTTGTTGAAAGGATGCACAAATAATGATATGTGCTTGGGCCCTGTGACCTTGGAAATAGATCAAGGTCAAAACAATACACTGGCGCACATGTCCTTGGTATGATGCATCTCTGGTTTAAATTTTATCATTCTATCTCAAAGGGTTCTAGACATATGCTGCCAGACACACGAAAATATATATGTTCTTGGGCCCTGTGACCTTGAAAAAAGGCCAAGGTCAAAACAATACATGGCGCACATGCCCTTGGTATGATGCATCTCTGGTATAAATTTCATAATTTTATCTCTTAAGGTTCTAGAGATATGCTCCCGGACAGACGAACAAACGGACGCACGGCCCCCTATCCTCACTAACTCTATGTCGCCCTATGCCACCTTCGGCGGCGGGGGACAATAATAATAACTGACTATCTCAGCTGGGATGCGCAACCAACCAATAACAACTGTCGTCTATAACCTATTGGACTATCAAAACTATTAAGACTTATCAAAATGAATTCACGATCTCTTTTGTGTGCATGATTTTTTAGCCTTGCAGACCAAAGGTCACATAGCTTATGCGATCACTCATGTCTGTCCATCCGTCCTTCCATCCCTTTGTCCCTCCTTCCATCCGTCCATAAACTATTTGATTGTAAAAGTGATACAGCTCACAGTTTTTAAGAGAGCACTCCTCCAATGTAACTTACACACTTATGAAGTGGATAAAAATCTAGGACGAGTTCGATATCGGTGGTGCCATCTGCACTATTAAGTAATATGTGGGTCAAAATATGGAAATCTTGTGACTGCTCTTGGATCTTTAATATCGGATGCATCTTCATGAAATTTTAGTGGGATTGTGGAGAAAGTCAACGTTTAAATTGCTTGTGATACTAGTGGTGCCACCTATAATTTGACGGGAATTATAGCCAAAATATGTTTTAGGATGTAAAACTGTATATCTCTAAAAGCGGTTAAATTAGACTCGCCAAATGTGTAAGATATATATAAGATATATAGACCATATCTAATGCCAGCATGTCATATAATATCAGTGACCTTGACCTATTTCTGTGTGTTCACTGGGTCTCTTAAGTTGAAAGAGGTGATTTTGTAATAACAGGATGTAGCTCTTACATCATGGCACCGAGAATTCAGCCTCCAGATAAAAATTGCACTGGATTACATTTTATATTAAACTGTAATTGGTGACTTTTCTGGGTTAACGTGACCCGAATTTTATGGACTGTGGTACTTTTCTAAGTTTATTGTGTTTCTTCAAATACTCGAAAAGTTATTACCCGATCTCAACAAAGATACCATGTCTGGCATTTTGAACAATAACATTGTTTTAGTCCAAGGAATACTGTGGTCATCTTGCCAATGCTCTGCTACCCACAGTTCTTGGGAAAAAGGCTCATATTACTTTTGGGACTGATCAAGTGTATAAAAATCTATGTCAATGTTGGTGGTGTCATTTGTTATGGTATGATGTAATATACAGTTCACACTGTCAAAATCTTGTAACTAGTTTTTAACGATCTTCATGAAATTAAGTGGAATTGCAGAAGAGGTCAAAATCTCGGTTGCTTACGATACTAGTGGCGCCACCTATATTTTTTTCGGAATTTAAAGCTGAAATGTCATGAGGGACACAAAATTCAATATCTTTAAAAACAATCGAATTCGACATGGCAAATTCATAGGATGTGTAAATCATGTCCAACGCTTATATGCCATATAGGATCACTGACCTTGATCAATTTTGTAAGGTCCGTAGACCTCTTCAGTTGAAAGAGGTGATTTTGTAATGATAGGGGGAAGTTTGGACATAAATGGCGAAGAGAATAGAGCCTCCAGATCAAAATTGCACTTGAGCACATTGTATACAAACTCTACTTCGTGACCTACTTTTTGGGTCAACATTACCCAATGAATGTGTGACCCTGACATATTTTTCAAGGTCATTAAGCACTTACGAAAAGGGATACTTATTTAAAAGCGGAAGTAAAAATGTCAGTTTCTACTGCAATCTCCATTGTGTGGTAATCAATAGGAATTGTATATATTAACTAACTGGTACCCAAATTGAAACCAAAAAAAATCATTAAAAATAAGTGATGCAGAGTGTCACCTCCTAGTGAATAATTTTGACTTAGCGTCTCACAAACAACATTAAAACCAGATTTGAGAACAATCTGGCTTACGGCCTTTTTAGAAGTAAAAAAAGGGTAAACACAAACAAATTAGTAAAAACAAAAACTATATGAATTTCAGCGCCACCTGTTGAACAAATTGGGTCAGTAGGTCTCCGGAAGTGTTTCCGTGTCGTTTCAAAAGAATTTGCTGAGCAGTTTCGTAGAAGATGTTTCAAGATTTTGCCGATTTTCAGAAGAATTGACGAGATGCTCTTGGACAAAAAAATTAGATATACGGCGGGGCGGGGGGGGGGGGGACAAAAACTTCGTAAAAAATAGAATAAAATCGGAGCGCCAACTTGTAAACAACTTACAGTCTACAGTTCTTCGAAAGTATTCCCATACAAATTTAAATCAATTGCCCTGGCAGTTTCATAGAAGATTTTTTTTGGGGGGGGGGGGGCGGGGGAGAGATTTGGCGGAAAAAAAATGAACACAAACCTCTTGCAAATTCCAAAAATAATTGCACCATGGCCATTTGAACACACACAGTAGAAACCAACCCTTGTTACATCCCCACCAAGTTTGCAGAGAATATGACCTCTGGGTTTCGGAAACTTGAAAAAGAAAATTTGAATTGTGAATAGGATAGGGTAGATTGGCTGAAGTGTAACAGACCAGTTCATAGGACTCGAGTTTATTCGGTTCAATACAGGAAGCGCACCTTCCTTTGTTTACATTTTGTGCTTTGTGGAAGCATAAGAAAGTAAAACACAGGAAGTGCTTGGATTTAACGAAAAATCAAACCGTCATCAATCTATGCACGTTTCACCACTGATGTGGCATTTTTGGTGAAAGATTTGCACTTTTCAACACAATTCATGCTGTTATCATTGGCGTATGCAGCAAAGGCCCAACTCGGCTACTTACTGATTGGACAATCAGAGGCCAACAATGGAATGCATAATTAATTACAGTCCGGAAAAGTTCGGTACAACTCGGTGTGAACAGGTCTATTCAGGTGACTTTGTCACCAAAGTACTCCTATCCCTGACATCAAGTGGACATTTTAGGAAAGATATAAATGAATTTGGGCAGGTTCCATTCCATGAATAAGGGGAAATCATGATTAAGAATGCTGGCATCCTTCACATATTCAACAAGAACAAACCAAAAAAAAAAAAAAAAAAAAAAAAAAAAAAAAAAAAAAAAAAAAAAAAAAAAGCATGGACATACATATGATCAGAGTGTCGTAAATGGATTATGCAAAGCACGATAACGTTAAAACTCTTTTTGTTTGGTTCATCTACCAAAAATAAACGTACGTTGTATTAATGTACATACTACCCAGGGCTCAGAACGCTGATACCTTTCGACTTCTTTTCAAAGTACTTTAAGGCATGGAAGCCCTAGCGATAAATAAAAATAATAGATACAAATGATTTGAAAGTAAAAGGTACATAAATGGCACAAGCAGGTACGAGAAGACACTATTCTTTAATTACAGGATTGTCAAAATAATACATGTCTTTAGGAATGTGTGGTAAGCCTACCTCGAGGCATCCTCGCATGACGAACCACGTCGAGGTAAATATCCAATCATGGACCGGCACCGGGAGGCAGAGGAGACTAATGGGCACCTCTGTGTAAAAACCTAGAAGCGCTCCACATTCTCGAAAAATGTGCCAAAGTGTTCCGTTTGACACTCTCGACCATGCTATACTTCTTCACAGATTGTAAAATCTATGTTTATTGATGTCTCATTAGTTTCTTCTCAAGGTTGCATTGAAAGTAGACAAGTTGCTTGAATTGACAGTAACATATCCCAACCTATGATTACAACTTGTGTTTCTCAGGGGTAAATTCTGCGCCCCCTGTCGTTCATCGTTTACGTGAATAGCATTAGCAATTGTTAATAATATGATTCAATCAATCTATATGCTAATGATACTTTATTCTTCTTCAAAACACATTCAGTTCTTTACACTAATAATAAATAAGTATGGAACTGCAAAATTTACAACAAATATACATTCGGCCAATGGTGAAATTATGTGAAATATTTGGTGACCTTGACCTACTTGAAAGATCACCAGACATTTAGTAAGATACATGTAAGTTAGTATGTTGAGAAATAATCAGGCTAACGCTGCTAAATATGTGTGTTATTAGTGTGATCTGTAGAAGATTGATATGGCAAAATGTCAATTATCTTGACCTACTTTGTGTAGGTCACGTAATGAATATATTTCAGTGGAGGAATGTTGGTCATTATGTCTGACATATTGTTGATATAGATCTATGTACCATTACAGGCAAGATTCGTATGTGCTCTGAAGTCATGGTAGCGCCATGGGTGGTAGTAATTGGAACCGCTGTCATAGGTATTAAAAACACATTCAATTCATATTTTGTAATAGTAAATTGAGATGTAACTTCAATTTTGTGTTACGCCAATTGTCAATTTTGCAAAATTACGTGTGACCTTGACCTGTTTTTGTAAAGGTCGCTAAATGTAACGTGTTGGGAAAGAATAAGCTGACAATACCAAAACAATGCTGCAAATATTTATCACATAAGGAAGTTTAACATTGCATTACATGTATGACATGACCTACTTTTTCAAGATCACGGAGGGAATGCATTTCATGAAGTGATTTATATAATGGATCATTACATCATATACTTTGTTCATATACATATATGCAGGTACCATTACAGGAACACTATGCAGACAAAGTTCAATAGATGTGCACTCCTGGAGCCAGTGGTGGCAATATTGGTTGTAACATCCTGACATCTTAGGTATCAAAACACAAATTCATTTTTACGCTAATAAATTGAGCAGAAACAGCAGAAACGATGCCAAACGTACCACAAATTGCCTTCTTGTGGAAGTTTTATACTGCGTTATATGAATGACCTTGACTAAAGTCTCAAGGTCCCACATGTAAAGCATTTTGATAACTCATACTTTATTCATGGTCATCAGATTATATATGTCTGCATGGGACAGGCTACGCGCTTGGGACTAGTTTCAAAACTCCATTTCTTGATCCTCCCCAAACAGACTGTCAATGGAATACTTATTTGCGTTGCCATGTTTTATTAATAGTCGAATGTAAGGGCAAAATTAGAGGTCGAGGTCATATGGCCCTTTAGAGAATTGGTTGTAACTTTTGAGTTTTAAATTTGTGTAGGCACAGAATCTTCGAAACCGTGAAGCCCGCTAGGATGTTCATTCATCACACAGTGTTACTTACTCTGAAGTCTTGCTCCTATCATTTGATTTTCAGACCTTGAAGTATATTTCTCGGATGGGAACACCATGTTAAGAAACTCGGATTATCTCATAACTCCGACCGATTCCATTGATGATGCTCAGCTTTTGCAGATAGCTTAAACGGACCGCAAATTAATCTAAACATAACTGACCTCAACTTTGAAGGTCAACTTTATATGGTTATTTACCCAATGATATGGACTGTTACAATTTATATGGTTATTTACCCAATGATATGGACCGTTACAATTCTTATAATCTGTGACCACCTTGATGGAAATCAGATGAAAAAAGGCTGCGTTAGGCATACAGCAAATTAAAAATCTTCAAATGGGCATATGAGCTCAACCGTCAAACGTGATAGAATCAGCTGTCTTTGGGTTTATGTGCAGCCCCAGTACAGCTATCAATAGATCGCAACACCATTTCAAATGGATGAATTATAGAGTAAAACCATTTATTCAACATCGCGTCCTGATCAGTCACAATTTGGTCAAGGTCACTAATGGTATAAGGAAAAGGCGCGAAGCGTCAACGAAAGTCACATGTTGTGTTGAAGGGCAGGTCAACACGCTTCACAGTTTCTGAAATTTTGCGCGTGCAAAATTTAAATGAGCTAAACCCAAATAGGCTTAAATTGCCATACGAACCTGCCCTTCTACTCTGACCCTGTATGTTATTATGAGCAAAGTGCTGAAAGAAGCAAGCTTTGCCTGGATGGTCTGTTTGGCTGGATTTGATAAGACATTTTAGAGTTAGGTTTATACGAAAAAAGAAATACAACCAAAACAGGGAAAGTCGGTGCCCAAATCTTGAATACGTACGTCACAGAGATCCTATGTAAGCCAGCACAATTACAAGGCTATCAAGATGCCATATTGTGAACTTATGGCATGGGGATCAATACTGCTGGTCACGAGCTGCGGCACGCTCCAAACAAAAAAATCACAATCCGTTTCGGGGAAACAATGACATTCGTTTTGACTCAGGCAATGACGTTGGTAAATGGCAGCGCTGAGTAACATTACAAAATATACTGTGGATCACAATCCATAGAAGATCATCATTGACGATAATTGATAATGTGAAGAGGGCTCGTCTGGCCTCATAAGATGCAAGAAGTGGCCAGATCGAGAGAGACAACAGTTCTAAATATGAACTGTTGTCAAGAAACGGCTTTCTGCTAAGTACGATTAACCTGTTTGAAACTGTATCACAACTGAATTGTAGTCGCGAATTTTAATAAAATTACCATTTTGACATGTTTTTGACATAAATGCTTATGACTTTCATTCTTTTCTGACATGCCTAAATGCACATTTTTACTCAATTTTTAAAAAATTATTCAATTTGACAGCATTTTCTCGAAAGTCACAAACCTGACACATTACGTTGATACATTGACTCAGGGTTGGCAGTGAAATAGAGCTTAATTGTTTGAGGGGTAGGTGTCATCATGGATTTTGTTTTACATTTCTGGTGCAGGGTGTCCATTGTTGCAGTACTTGTCAGGATTTCCCTTGGTTTGTACAGGTGGTCTAGCTGCAACTGTTTATTTTATAATCACTGGGACTGAATATAATGCCCCAGCTTGGTTCCACTTCAGTTATACATTGGCGGATGGTTTAACTATGGTAAGCTGACCAGCTAGAACGGGTACATATTGGTTCAGGGGTAAGTCAAATTGTTCTTATCTGAACCTGTACTATACAAATTTAGTAATTATGGTTTGTTTGACAGGTATTCTTGTTTCAAATGAAGATCTGCATTTATAAGCAAAACTACACGTATTCAGCTAATTCATCATTTGCCACGTTCATATCTATTCTTGATTATGTGGGTTGTCTTTGTTGAATATTTAGCTTAGACAAGGAGCCGCTACTCAGAGAGACATGTACGGGTAATAGGCTCCGAAACCGTGGAGTAGTCACCCGCTGAAGACCCGTTAATTTGTTCGGGCTGATACGGCCTATGTCAAAATTTTACAGAGAAACGTGTGCAATATGGACAATAGTAACTCCATATGTACATAGGTTAGACAGAGACAGGTTAGCTTAAGGAGAGTAAAGAGTTCGGACTGCGGAATAGGGTAGTGACTACTGGGAAGTGGTTCTGGGCAAAAAACACAAATACAATTTAATATTTCCGTCTAATCTGAGTTGACGCTATCCCCCAAATACATCAAAGTCCCAAGTAGGACGGAGTTGAAGCACATGATGGTCCGCATGTATTAATATTATCACAAGAAATCACTTGACCCTGATAAGGGCAGAATTATCGCTTTGCATGTCAGTGTCATCATGTGAGTCATCGGACAGGGGGCCTTATTGCAGCATACCTCGACCTTTTTTTCATCGAAATGCGATATCAAACACACTTACCTAATGCGTACTTAAATTGCACCTTATTTAACCCTGTCACTGCCACTTTCCACAGACATCATGCAGCTTTTGAATTCACATAACGATATTTAATCTATATCATGTGCAAGTCGACCTTTCATTCAATTCCCAATAAGCCTACTGTACTGTTGCACTAATGTAAGGACCACCAGAATTGTCTGGTGCAATGACTTTCCTCAGAGCTCTTTGGGCACATGGCGCCTAAGGTGCACTTAGAGATGCTTTCATCTCAATCAAACTTTGACACTGATAGAGTTACCCTACCGTGGACCTCGTGATCTACATAACCTGCAGCCTTTTGACGTCACAAACTGGCCACGCCACTAAATCACTGATCAGTATATTCTCCAATCTATCTTAAAATGACGCAAACCAAACATGCTGAGGAGACTTGAAATGACATTTATTGAACGCGCTGTCTCCGAAAGTGCCGTGGCCTGGACAGTTTATAAAACCTGCAGTGTTTCAGTGGGTGTTTAGCCCACGTGCTCCGTTGCCTCTTTTTCTAGTTGAAACGGGAAAACCCCAGCCTTTTAAGCAGACACACGCCTGACGTTCAGTGTATAAGCCGATATTAGTTAACCTACCAACTGATTTTTATCTTTAGTACTTAACCCTTTCCCCCTAAAACCGACCAAAACCGGCTGGTGGTCAAATGTCGTCTGCTTCAGTGTTTTCAACTTATTTCAACAGTTATGAAAAAAATTTGACTGAGAAATATACATGAAACTTATCAAGATCACATGCCCCAGGTCAACAGCTTTCATTGGTATGGGATTGGTCACTTAGTGCCCAACCCATGCCAAGGAAAGCTGTTGACTCAGTCTTAATTCAAGGGGGAAAGTTCAAATGCAGAAATGCCTTGATTTGCCCATTTGTGGTGCTCCTATTTAATCACAAAACATTAATTGGGAGTCCCCTAGAGCCGATATTTGTAGTAATTTTTATGGATGATAATTTTATAATGGCCCAAGAGCAGCCATATCATTTATCTTTTGTTTTGTTTTGTTAAGTTTTTTATTATTTATTTTGTTTTTGTTTTTGTTTTGTGTGTGTGTGTGTGTTTTGTGAATAGGTTAGGGCACAAATGGAGTTAGTAAAGATGCATTTTTTGCATTGAATCAATAAATGTCGGATATAAAAGATCATTTGGAAAGTTAACGAACGTCTTAGACCAGGAGGCCAGACAAGGTAATTCGTGCGAAAGACGGCAAAATGATTGACATCATGAACATGTAGTTTGACCTTCAAGTATTAAATATTGTAATTGCTGCGGGAGTGCAGTTGGAGCTTTAACTCTTAAATGCCACATAATATGGGGGTGAAAAATGGTATTTATTCATGTTAACACCGGCAAGGCTAGAAATAGCCTCAAATCAACTATAGGGTTCCCCGGACCATAAATGAACAACGGCAGTAATTTTGCATGGGGCATTGACCCCGACAGCAAAGCCCCACCCCCGGGCAAAGACACATTTATTCATGCGAATAGCGGCAAGGCTGGAAATGGTCACAAATTGATACATTGACTCAGGGTTGGCAGTGAAATAGAGCTTAATTGTTTGAGGGGTTGGTGTCATCATGGAATTTGTTGTGTTGCAGGGTGTCCACTGTTGCAGTCCTTGTCAGGATTCCCCTTGGTTTGTGCAGGTGGTCTAGCAGCAACTGTTTATTTTACAATCCCTTTTATCTTCAGTACTTAATGTCCAAGTGCAGAAATGCCTTGATTTGCCCATCTGTTGTGCTCCTACCTAATCACAAAACATTCATTTGGAGTCCCCTATAGCTGAAATGTGTAGTAATGTTTATGGACAACAATTTTATAATGGCCCGAGAATAGCCATATAATTTATCGTTTGTTTTGTTTTGTTATGTTTTTTGTTATTTATTTTGTTTTTGTTTTGCTTGTGTGTGTGAGTGGGGGGGGGGGGGGTTGTGAGTAGGTTAGGGCACAAATGGAGTGAGCAACGATGCTTTTTATGCATTGAATCATTAAATGTCGGATATAAAAGATCATTTGGGAAGTTAACTAACGTCTGTGTATACACCGTAGTCACCTACATTAACTAACGTCTGTGTATACACTGTAGTCACTAAAGTTAGCTAACGTCTGTGTATACACTGTAGTCACTAAAGTTTACTAACGTCTGTGTGTACACTGTAGTCATTAAGTTAACTAACGTCTGTGTTTACACTGTAGTCACTAAAGTTAACTAACGTCTGTGTATACACTGTAGTCACTAAAGCTAACTAACGTCTGTGTATACACTGTAGTCACTAAAGTTAACTAACGTCTGTGTATACACTGTGGTCACTAAAGTTAACTAACGTCTGTGTATACACTGCAGTCACTAAAGTTAACTAACGTCTGTGTATACACTGTAGTCACTAAAGTTAACTGACGTCTGTGTTTACACTGTAGTCACTAAAGTTAACTGACGTCTGTGTATACACTGTAGTCACTAAAGTTAACTAACGTCTGTGTATACACTGTAGTCACCTACATTAACTAACGTCTGTGTATACACTGTGGTCACTAAAGTTAACTAACGTCTGTGTATACACTGTAGTCACTAAAGTTAACTGACGTCTGTGTATACACTGTAGTCACTAAAGTTAACTGACGTCTGTGTATACACTGTAGTCACTAAAGTTAACTGACGTCTGTGTATACACTGTAGTCATTAAAGTTAACTAACGTCTGTGTATACACTGTAGTCACTAAAGTTAACTAACGTCTGTGTATACACTGTAGTCACTGAAGTTAACTGACGTCTGTGTATACACTGTAGTCACTAAAGTTAACTAACGTCTGTGTATACACTGTAGTCACTAAAGTTAACTAACGTCTGTGTATACACTGTAGTCACCTCCATTTCCTTCTGGCCCTCTGTGTGTCAGGAATCGTTCTGCAGGTTGTCTTCGACCCGACGGGTCCATGTGGGACAACGCCCTCCTCCACAGTCATTTTCGTACTGATTGATGATATGTATTACAGTTAAATTAAATATTTAAGATCAATATACTGAGTGCGCTAAGATAATAAAAATATGCATTTAAATACTGGTGAAAGAGGTACCTCCTATGACAAAATAAAGTCCCACATAGCCTACTGCGTTCAATTTAACCTGGTCTATTCTGCATTAACTGCTACATGGTGGTTGTTGCTTGCCATTTTAAGTGTATTTGACGAGACATTGAGTGATTTACAGCTATAAAATATGTCCTGGTTTGGGGGTTGTTTCGTACAAAAGTAGGGCTATAACCTGGTCCGTATAGATGACTTATTTGGACAGGAAGTACGAAGAGCGGTTCATAATTTGTTTACAGTAATGCAGTGACAGTACTTACACTTTGGTAAACTGTAATCTCTATTGTAGAAGGAAGATACAAATTTCATGTAGTCTGGGACAGATTTATGGGGCCTTCTTCACTAAATAAAATTTAACTATCTGAATGGCAGTAACCACATATTGTGTGTATGTGAAACCTGATGCCTGTATTCACAGGAATAGACAAATCAAGAAGTTGAGGGAGGTTCCCTCAGTAGATACCATCGTGTACTTACTTAAGACAAGGTTAAATGCGCATCCTCAGATGTGTTTGGAATGGCACCAAGTGGGCTCTTATTAAGACATGCGTAGTAGTAGATACCATATTGTACTTACCTCAGACATGTTTAAATGCACATCCTCATATGGGATGTGTCTGGAAAGCAAAATCGTGCCTCTTATTATGGAATGGGTGGTAGTAGATATAGTCGTGCACTGACTTCAGACATGGTTAAATGCGGACCCTCACATGAGATGTGTTTGGAATAACACAAAAAGGGCTCTTATTATGACAAGGGTAGTAGTAGATACCGTCGTGTGCTTACTTAAGACATGGTTAAATACTGAAGACATGGTTAAATGCACATACTTTTATGCGATGTGTTTGGAAAAACATAAAGGGGACTCTTATTATGATCTAGGTAGTAGTAGATATCGGCGTGTACTTACTTAAGACATGGTTCATGCGCTTCCTCACATGGGATATGTTTGGAAAGACACATAGGAAGCTCTTATTATGACACGGGTAGTAGTAGTTACCACCGTGTACTTACTTAAGACATGCCTAAATGTGCATCCTCATATATAGTTTGTACTGAAGGACACAAAAAGGCCTCTTATTATCACAGAAGGAGTAGTAAATACCTGTGTGTGCTTATTGAAGACATCGTTAAACACGCATCCTCATATGGGATGTGTTTTGAAACACACAAAGAGGGCTCTTATTATGACACGGGTGATTGTCGATACCGCCGTGTACTTACTTAAGACATGATTATATACGCATCCTCACATGGGATGTGTTGAAAAGACACAAAAAGTGATCTTATTATGACACGGGTGGTAGTAGATAAAGACATGGCTCAAAGCGCATCCTTACGTGGGATGTGTTTGGAAAGAAACGAAGGGGGCTCTTACAATGACAAGGGTGGTAGTAGATATACTCGTGGACTTACTTGAGACATAGTTAAAAGCGCATCCTCATATTGGATGTGTTCGTAAAGACACAAAGAGGGGCCTTATTATGAAAAAAAGTAGCAGTATATATCGTCATGTACTTACTTCAGACATGGTTAAATGCGCATCCTTTTGAGGGATGGGTTTGGAAAAAAACCAAAGAGGGTTCTTATTATGATATACCGTCGTGTGCTTACTTAAGACATGGTTAAATGCGCATACTTTTATGGGATGTGTTTGGAAAAAACATAAATGGGATTCTTATGATGATATGGGTAATAGTAGAAACCGCCGTGTACTTACTTAAAACATGGTTAAATGCGCTTCCTCACATGGGATGTATTTGGAAAGACAGATAGGGGGCTCTTATTATGACATGGGGAGTAGTAGATACCATCGTGTACTTCCATCAGACATGGGTGAATAGGCATCCTCATATGGGATGTGTTTGGAAAGACACAAAAGGGGTTCTTATTCTGACGGGTGGTAATAAGTACTGTCGTGTACTCACGTAACACATTGTTAAATGCGCATCCTTTTATTTGATGTGTTGGCAAAAGACAAAAAAAAGAGGCTCCTTATATGACACGGAGAGTAGTAGATACCATCTTGTACTTATTTAAGATATGGTGAAATGTGCATCCTTATATGAGATACATTTGGAATGACACAAAAAGCCTTTTATTATGACACGGGTAGTAATAGATACCGTAGTGTACTTGCTTAGGACATGCTTAAGGTGGAAGCTGTGAAGCTAGTGCGCAGTGAGACTGGCAACTTTCTATCGCAATTACCAATTTAATTTTTTCACAAGTACATTAAACCTATATATTTTCTGATTTCTACATATCCACAGATTTATATCCATGGGGGTTTTTTGCGGGATCGGAATTTTTTGAGATTTTATAGCATTATATCTGACATGGTAGGATTTTCACATTTTTCGCGCAGAAGTCACACAAAATTGTTTTTTTTCCAGTTGAAATCAGAATAAATTGAAAATATATAGCCATGTCTAGGATCGAATTCAATGGTTAGTCCTGAAATAGCATAAATAAAAAGTTATAAAATTTTTAATTAACTTCTGACAGGTTGTTCATTATCTTTCTATAAATTGCTCCAAAAGTCACGGAAGCGGTTGTCAGAAAAAAAAAATAATCCTGGGAACCGTTCCTGGATATGACATTTTTCTTTCAATGTCCATTGATTTTAATGTGGTTGGGCAATTTGTACGTTTGGGAGGCGAGACACAAATTGCAGAGGTTGAGCAAAAACAAGTTCCGAGAAAATCGCATTGAAAGAAAAAGTTGCCAATTCTTATGCATTTAGGGCTGTAATATGACACATACTCATTTCTTCTGTCCTGTGTTTTAATTATTGTGTGAAATAAACTTGCAGCTTTACCTCTGTGATGTTGTCATTAAACGAAAGTATATTTTGTGGCTTAAATCTCGACTTTTTTAACTTGGGAACACCACACTTGGCTTGTTCGGGTGTGGGTTCACATGTGGCTTTCCATATTTGGGGACCAGTAAGTGGATTGTGCTAATTTGTTTTTACATCAATACATAATTTCAAAGTAACCAGAACAATGCTAGTGATTAGTCTGAACTGGCCCATTCTTAGCTCCACGGCTAATGGTTTCCTGTGAGTGACCCTTGTCAATAGCTCAATTGGTTTCCAGCGGTCATGGACTAATGACTGTGCAAACAATGACATGGTTCATTATCATGCCCATGCAAACAAAGCCATGTGTCCGTCACTGTTTAAACTTTTCATTGTAAACAAACGTCTAGAGATCAATTATCTCATATAAATTTTATGTTTACACATCTGAGTTTTAGGGAGCATGTAGTTTAAGTATCAGTCTTTCCAAAAATATGAAAAAGTGATTAGAGGTTATCTGAAGGTGTGGCTTCAGACCTTCCACCTTAAGTGTGCATCCTCATAGGCAGTTATTATTATGACACAAAGGGTAGTATTATACAATCGTGTACTTACTTAAGACATCGTTGAATGCACATCCTCACTTGGGATGTGTTTGGAAAGAAACAAATAGGGGCTCTGATTAAGACGAGTAGTAGCAGATATACTGGTGTATTTACTTGAGACATGGATAAATGCGCATCCTCATCTGGAATGTGTTTGTAAAGACAAATAAAAGGCTCTTATTATGACACGGGTAGTAGTAGATACCATCGTGTACTTACTTAAGACAAGGTTAATTGCACACCTCATATGGAATGTGTTTGGAAAGATACAAAAAGCGCTCTTATTTTAACACAGGTAGTTGTAGATACCATCGTGTGCTTACGTGAGACCTGGTTAAATGCACATCCTCATATGGGGTGCTTGGACAGACACAAAAAGGGCACTTATTATCACACGGATAGCAGTAGATACCATCGTGTGCTTACATGAGACCCTGTTAAATGCGCATCCTCACATGGATGTGTTCGGAAAAACACAAAAAGGGCTCTTATTATGACACGGGTGGCAGTAGATACCATGGTGTACTTACTAAAGATATGGTTAAAGGCGCATCCTCATATGGGACGTGTTTGAAAAAACACAAAAAGGGTTCTTATTATGACAAGATAGTAGTAGATACCATCGTGTGCTTACATGAGACCCGGTTAAATGCGCATCCTTATAGGGGTCTTATTTTTACACGTGCAGTGATAGATGCCATCGTGTACTTACTTCAGACATGGTTAAATGTGCATCCTCAAATGGGACTTTTTTTGGCAATTCGTCAAAAGTAGGACTCCTCCAATCAGGAATCTGACGTTATTTAGTCACCACAAAGCAAAAATGGCCGTATTTGTAATATGGGCGTCGTAATACCATCATGAGGTGAACTAGGAATGACCTTATGTATTCACTTAACAATGAAATAAGGGTAATGACAGAGCAAAATGTATTCTATTGTTAAAGGACAGAGTTGGCTTTTCCTTGTATCCATGCATTCGCCCTTTCAATCCTCCAAAGTGTTTCTTGTGGCGTTTATATATTGAAAAAGTTTGGACTTCAAACAAGTCAAAATGAAATTTAGAAATACACAAGGAACGTTAAATACAACGGAGACCCTGTAAACTGAACGGTGCTCCTTCTGAATTTTAATTGTTTCCAGTGCTCAGCATTTTTAAATAATAATGAAGCAAGTTCAAGAGCACTTCTGTAGGAGAAAACCTAAAACTGTGGACCATGGGCATATTTCAAAAACTACACATGATATAATATCTGATTATTTTGAGACTGTCAAATCTATCTTCGAATCGAATAAACTGATGAAAATCCCTCACCTAGTGTGCATGTGTGATAAGGCAGGTATCTTTCTCCACAATCAGCTGAAAACATTCTGGTGTCCGTGAAAAGTAAACACTGCCATTGGTTCTCATGGAACTTATCAGCACACCACTGCACTCAAAAGGATAATTGCTGTCGGTGATGTGATTCTTCCAATGATCGTGTACAGCAAAGAACTCCCACCAGGAAGATTTTTTCACATCAGTGGGCCTGTCAATCCTAGCCACGGTTCCAATTTAAGTGGCTTTGTTGATAGAAAGATATCTGTCTAGTGGTTCTAAAATATTGTCTGAAATTTGCATTATCTTACCTCATTCCATCCTAATGACGCTGTTTCCCGTTAGTATCTTAATGTCGTCTGCTAATTGTATTTTATTAATTTAGGGATTATTTTCCAAACTTTTGGATGAAACATACATAGAGAATCAACCCAAATTATATGTCCATGGTCAATAGCTTTCCTTGGCGTGCTCTAGGGGCAATGTGCCCAGAGCATGCCAAGGAAAGCTGTTGAATCAGTATATATTCTATCAGGGTAGAATGAGCTGAAGACTCCTTCTTTTGCTCTAGGGCAGTGCATCGGCTCACATCAGCGCACTATTCATTGATGCAGCTAGAAAAAATTATGGGATTCTTTTGTGCTTTCCTCCAAAGCTGACACGCATATTGCAACCCTGTAATGTGGCAGTCTATTGTTGGATGGAGACAGAAGTATCCAATGTCATGCACAAAGTACAATGCCCAGGGGTAACCAGTGGGTCAGTAAAAGTTTCCAAGCTGCATTTAACAGTATATTTCAAAATATTTTCACACCATCAATTATCACGTGAGCATTCAGGAAATGTGGCACTCTTCCATTATCAATCACGTCAATCGGCCAGGAATTCTTTACACACAAGAAAGTTTTATCGTCTGTGCAGGAGAACAAATATTATGGTGAGGGTATTAAACTATTACTTCTTTCACAAGAACAGTTGCAAGTCTCTTCAGTTATGTGATCTTGGTCAATCAAAGATGCCTGAGAATCACAACTCTTCTGTGAAATGAGCAAGATTATTTCATCACGGATCTTTGTTTGGACGTGGAAAGTGTGCCTGAATTGCCTCTAGGAGCAGCAGTGGCTCGGGAGGAAGCCATCAGCTTAGCACCTCTAGACTGCCCCGTGATCTTGTTATAAAAGCAATTGAAAGTGCCTTGACATACAGGAAACAAAACTTACCAGACATGTTCACAAGCTCATGGTTTAGTCACACAATTCATGATGAGCCATGTGGGTTTTTTTTCGGTTGAACGTTGACAATACTGTGACTTCAAATCACTCTCCATTATAGCAGAGGGTAACTGTCTCCCTAGAAGAAGAATTCTGATTGTGTGTGGTCATCTATCAAGAGAGGCACAGAGAGATCAGAAATCGTATTGCAGTTGAGCTAGCAGTTCATGATGATAAATAGTTAGACAACATTTTTAATCAGCAAGGTTTTGCCATACAAGATGACAAGTTATTTATTGACAGCAACATCACTGTAAAGCTGGTACTAAGTTGTCATCAGCATCCACGAGGACATTGTATGAACATCAGACAGTCACCATAGTCTAAGATGCCACATATATTGGAATTTTGCAGATCTACGCCTTTGCTTTAATTTTTAACTAGGAAATAGAGTCAGTCTACCATGGACAAAATACATCATCAAAGTTCCTTGGATGCCGTATTTTGCCAAGAGACAACAGTGCAGCCAATACGGAAAGTTACCATGTCCACCACATAATGTGGACATCCACCCACAGAAAACGAGCCTAGATTGAGCCAAATCACCTTTTCCGGCTCCTGGCAAGAGTCTTCAGCAGAACCAAAATGGATGCCAGTGAGGTAGGCACATTTTATGTTTATGAATGTAGGAAAAGGTGAAAGTCTTTACTGTGTGATTGAAAGTATGATAATTACATTTCTTAGAAATGATAGTTGTCCACTCTGTAGGACCCAATCTTCATTGCAAAACTATGACTTTTCAAAAAAAAATCTATTGCATCTTGTAATATATATATTCAGACTCAAAGTGATCCATCTCAGCAAACTGGTGGAAGTGGTGGTGTGTGGGACCTATTTTTACCAGACTAGTGAAAGTTGTCACTGGTGTTGGACCCATCTGAGCAGACAGGTGGAAGTGGTGGTGTGTTAGGCCCATATTTACCAGCCTAGTGGAAGTGGTCACTGGTTGGACCCATCTGAGCAGACAGGTGGCAGTGGTGGTTTGTTAGACCCATATTTACCAGGCTAGTGAAGTGGTCACTGGTTGGACTCATCTGAGCAGACAGGTGGAAGTGGTGGTGTGTTAGGCACATAGGTATCAGACTGGTGTAAGCTGTGACAGGTTGGTCCCAGCTCAGCAGACCAGAGAAAATTGGTAAAGGCACAGACCCATTTAGACAAACTGGTGGGAGTGATCATCACTGAGATATACAACAGATCGAAGGCATCACACAGATGCGAGGCATAAATGTACCCGTCCATAGTTCTCTAGCAGAATGAAATGTGCAGTTCACAGTTGTGAAAACAGCATCAATAAATATACAAAAGATAACTGCTTTCTCTCCTGCAAGTTTTTGGAATTAGTGAGTGTGGGAACTTTAACTCTCATAAACAGTAACTGCTTTAAGCTTAATTATATATTACTTGAGGATATAACTATCAAAGAGACGCTTGAGGGAGAGAGAGTCACTGCATTAAATAAAACATGTTAGGTGCAAGACAACGTCAAAGTTTGAAATACTGAAAACCATCACTCTAAGAAGCGACAGAACAGAGTGAAAAATAATGGGGTAGATGAAGCTCCATCTCGTCTGAGTTCCCATTGCAGACCTTAAGTGAAAGGTAAGTTACAGGTCTGTGCCCTGTATTTGTATCTACCTGTCCTTGAAAAAGGTGCCTTAAATTCTCAAGTTATCAGTAAATGCTTAAGGATTTGCAAAACCTAGATCACTGAATTCTACAAAACTGTATGGAAGGTTTTACTTTCATATTTGCATATGATATGGATAGTGGTTGCATAAAGGAAACCAGTAGGAACCTCTCTACAAGTCAATGGAAATACACTATGTGATGAAGATGTTACCTGTGTTAAGACAGGACCTACACTAACATGATACGTTTCACCACATATGTTTGTTCCGCAGTTTCCTATCATTTAAGTTTAACTTTTCCCATGTGCTTTCTGTGGCTGGCCTATCATAGACTATATGATGGTTCATTTGAAATTCAGTATGGCATTTTAAATTCATCCCCAATGCTTACAGTACTGCGATGTTGAAGTTTCTTGGGTAGAAATACTGTAGTCTCCATGAGCTTTCCACCATCCCCTATTTTAATCATTTATACACACACACACACACATATATATATATATATATATATATATATATATATATATATATATATATATATATATATATGTATATATGTATATATATATATATGTATGTGTGTGTGTGTGTGTTCTTTTTGACTTATTATTTTATTTGCTTATATAGATAGGAGTCCTTTCTTCAAAGGATAGCATGTAAAGGACAGTCCTTGCAGTGGTAGGAAACCTTGTCCCTCTAGGGCAGACGATTATTTCTTGCATACCAATCTTGCATGGAATCGCTTTACAACATGTGAGGGTCCGTTTAAGTTTTGTTTCAAAACTTGAATGATCAATTTTGTATTTTTCCCCCTTTTTTTCCTATGAACCAATTTTTGTCTCTTTTTGTTTTTTTTCAGTAAGATGTGTTCCTCCAAAAATTATAATGTACAGGGTTTTAGATGTTGACGCTTTAGTCTTGCTTCTGTTATGGAGAGATTTACACTATTCAGATGTGTGTGGCCATAGGCCTGCCAGCAAGTCCTTTCTGAAGCCTGAACATCTTCGAGCCCCTCTCACATGGTCAAGGGGGCATCAACCTCAAAAAGGGCTAAGTGGTGGCTTGTTTAGTCACTAATGAAGCTTGCTTCAGCCTCTGAAAGTACAGAGGCAAGGACACGTTTGGAGGTGACATTGTGAACGTCATGCTCCTTGTTGCATTAATCAGTGCGACAGTAGCAAATGCCTCAGAGTTATGCACCTTGTTGCTTACAGCAGTGTAACAATAGCCACTGCCTCACTGTTATGCACCTTTCTGCTTTCAGCAGTGTAACAGTAGCAAATGCCTCAGCGTTATGCACCTTGTTGCATTCAGCAGTGTAACAGTAGCCGATGCCTCACCGTTATGCATCTTTCTGCTTTCAGCAGTGTAACAGTAGCCAATGCCTCAGCGTTATGCACCTTGTTGCGTTCAGTAGTTTGACAGTAGCCAATGCCCCAGCATTATGATGTCTGGAGGTTATCAGTGTGGATGAGCGTACAGATCTGGTCCTCATCAGTGATGAATGATTTTGTTCGATACAGAGAGGATGTCCCTTGTCATATTGTTCTACCTAGTGCTGGAGCCATTGAGGTTAGAAATTTTGTGTTACAGGATGACAAGACACGTCCTCATCAAACCATAATCACCCATCAGTTCCTGGAAGAGGAGGCAGTATCACTCATGGAGTGGCCTTTAAAGTCCACAGACCTCTCACTCATATAGAATTCATTAAGTATTCTTTGTGGGAAAGTCAGCGATTGCTGAGGGATGACCACACCGTGGCTGACATTCCAAATCACAGTACAAGTTTGACATTGAGGCCAGGCCACTGAGGCTGTGATATTGATGTTTGTTTACTATGAACAGATTTGAAACTGTTCATGTGTATTTGTCGTTATGTCTGCAACAAACTCATGCTATATTATTTGCACCAATGCAATGTCAAAAGTTTTGTCTTTCAGACTATGGTGTGTTTTTTTTTTTTTTGTTTTTTTTTGTTTTTTTTTTTGTTTTTGTTTTTGTTTTTGTTTTGTTTTGTTTTTGTTCTGTGTGCAATATGCATGGCCCTACAGTGACAACATGCTATCCTTACGCATGGCCCTACAGTGACAACATGTTATCCTCAAAAAAAGACTTCAATCTACGTAATCAAAGTAAAAAATACGTTAAAACAAAACGGTAATAAACATAGTCAAGAATTTAGGCGATTGTGCAAAATTTATGGAGCCCACAGTGAAATTCTAGCCCGTAAGTTGTTTTCAGTTAGTAAATAAAGATGACAGTACTTCACTGATAAGATTAACTTTTGAAATTTACGTTTGCTGATTGGTTTGAAAATAGGAGAGAATTCCCGGTATTCCCTCTTTGGTATCCTTTCTGATCACCAAACAGGTATACAAATTCTGTATTCGGGTATACCTGTTTTGCGATCAGGCTCATGAATATTAATGAGCTCCATCATGGGTATACATAATTTAGCTTCGTTTTGGACTTACAAATTTTGTATACCTGTTTTGCAATCAGGCTCATGATTCAAATGACTGATTACAGTAAAAAAGTAGGCCTATCTCTGATGAAAAAAGGACCTTGTTGCCAAATCTAGTATTTTTACATGTTAAATGGTTAATGTTATTTAATAAATTGTCATGTTTTTCACATGATTTTCAGTAGTTTTTATTTCACATTTATAGTCCCGTTACAGGATAAAATCGTCACTACCTATCTGTTCAGGGGGCACAAGAAATTTTCCACGTGAACAGAGAGGCAGTGACTAATAGTGTCACTTGGTACCTGTATTGAGGCCGCAACCATGCTTTATCTCTGCCCACTTCTGGGTTGACATCTGCTTTTTAGTAAATAAACAATTATGTCGGTGTACTTTGGCAGTTTCATTATCTTATCATGCCACTGTGTGCTTGTATTGAGGTCACAACTTTGCCTAGCCTTTACCCACTTAACAAATGCAAACAGTTTGATTATAAATATCGACCCACAGACAGTTGTGTGTATCATTGTTATATAGAATGTGTTCCCTGTTTTAAGGATCTAATCGCCAGGGGTACCCAGCTGTCTGGTACCAGCTTGTTATGAGGAAGACACCCGAAGGCCTGTAATGTGGGAATGGAAATTGGAAGCTCTGAGTTGTACTGCACACATAGCTGTAGTGAGAAAAGAACAGAACATCAGTGTCGAACTTCCTGGTTATCATATTCCATATATGTACCATAATAGGTGAACTTTGAGACAAGATACAAAATACCATTATGTTGCTTGAAAAACTAATCAAAATCTCAGACATCTCTTTCACCAGCATATGACTACTAAGCTTAGATATTGGCGATATGGGACTTCGTGCATCAACTCAGGTACGTCTAAACTTGCAAATTAAGTTTTAATCACTGTGAAATAATTGTAATAATGCTTGCTGATACTGAACAAACATTGGATGTGTTGACATGCAGACTGATGTTATGTGACCTAACACTCTGTTGCATTTACTTACCCGTTTCAATTACTATATAAAATAAGACATGCACAAGTACACATGTGCCATATGGCCGATGGGTTCACAGAAAACGTTACGAACGTCAGATATGTTTGCAGTTCTGTTTACATTCATTAAAAATATATTCATATTTAGACGATAAGGTTGGTTGTTGGAACTTGAAATGTAAGATAAACCTTAATAGTTGAAAAAAAACGAGAATATAGATTGTTTGGCTTTCGTTGCTCTCATTAGTAAAACAATGATTTGTTAAAAGAGCTCATTTTCTTCTTTCACTGTAATGTAAAGACGTGAAGCGTGTCAATGGGTATCAGGATTAGATTAAAATAACTATCTAATTGGCAATTGGAAAGAGCCAGCCTTAAAGCCCATGAGATAAAGTAAATGAGATTGGAATGTGGAATTCCGAGCATGCACATCCAACATGGCTCGCACTTACATATATACTTCACTGATACTAAAAAACTAAATCTTAAATAATTAATGTTGCATTAAATCTCTTCGTATATACAATTACCATGCAATGCCCACAACATGACATTCAGTTGTGGGTTGCTAGCTTCAAATTGATTTAAACTGCTATCAGCTTTGTAGGTACCTGTTTTAAGTCAGACGGGAGATATTATCCTTCATACTGCATTTCACATTCATTCACCAACATATGAAAATATGATAAAGTTATTCGTATGTCTACCTTGAACTTTTGGGTTTCAACTTAGCTGTTGTTCTTGATTTTCGGTGCAATTTGTCCAGCATTGTTGAAAACTGTTATGTGCTTCTTTTTCTATTACAGTCATTATTTTCATGTTGCCAATATGACATCTTATCCTCCTTAGATATTGAATGAATAATGTTTTGATTAGTGAATATTCAAGTCTTGCTGTTACATTGGTGATGTCAATGTTGATGGACTGATTTTCAACTATGATATTGACGCGTAATTGTCGCACCCCACGGTATGGTTGATCTACTTACCACACCTGTTATAATGATTTCCTGCTCACACACTCTATCAGTGTTTTCAAACAGTAAGACATCATTCTCTCTCTCTCTCTCTCTCTCTCTCTCTCTCTCTCTCTCTCTCTGTCTCTTTCTATCTATCTATGTATCTCTCTCTCTATCTCTCCCTCTATCTCTCTATCTCTCAGGCTGTCTGTCTCTCTCTCTATCTCTCTCTTTCTCTTCCTATTTCTGCTGTGGCAGTTGACGCGTGTGACTGTTTAAAAACTTTTCCTGTAAAGGTCCTCATGATTCGACACTGCATGCTTAGCCATAATGAGTTTTCAGGAAATTTGTGCATACATATGACTCAACTTGCAGCGAAACAAGTGCCTTTTTTTGCATTCAAACTGACACTTATAACAATTAAATTTTTCCAACTATCATTTAATTCTAATACTGCTAGTACAAGCAGCATACATTCAACAGAGCACAGGATGATCATAATGTTCTGATTCTTGATCTGTCAAAAAATGTAAAACTGAAAATCATATGATGGGTGGATGGAAATAAAGATATATTTCCATGAATAAAACCCATGTCTATGTTTAACGGAAACACTAACTGAGCTGATCTAGTGCAAGTATGTCCAAGTATATATAGGAATAGGAGCATTTCAGTAAATGACATGGTCGCTCTCTTTCCACCCTCAGTCAGTAGTGAACCTTGTACAACACTCACCAGAGCATTATGCATGTATATCCCTACCAAATTGGTTCCAATTGCAAACGCTCTACTTTTTAAATTTTTTTTTCATGCTTTTAAAGGAGGTTTGGTTCATTTTTTGCAACATTGGTTTAAAAATTCCACAATCATGTTTTCATTTACTTCAAAATTGCTTAGAGGGAATTCTGGGGAGCCCTATACCTTACTTTATATATAATGGTTGCTGTTTTTTTCCAAAAAAATGTTTGGTGGCTATTTCTGGCTTTGACGTCTTCAATAGCGTTAGTAATTGTGGTGAAAATAAGGTGACATTTACTTTGCACAAGGGTCAAACAAACAAAGATTTTACAGCTGTTAGTGATATTTCTTGTCCCTAAAGTTATATGATTTTGTTAAACTCACGTATTGGTCAATTTAGTTCATACATTTCTATGGATAACTATATTGGGCCGTGGGAATTGCAATGATAATTCATGTTTTCGACTTTTACTCCAAAGCCGCCAGCTAAATGTCTTAAAAACAAAAAAGAGAAACAAGTTAGTTCAAATGATAATAGTCCAGTTACATTTAAAATATTCTGGTGTCGAATTTTGGGCAAAATCTTGAAAAGTCAATTCCACATCGGCTTGGCTAAGTGCCTCGAAATTCTACAGGTCTTTTCTTTTTAAGTTGATTAATGAATTTTAGTGTGCTCTTGCTATTTTCGGCCCCTTCAAGGTACAGGTTGAATTACTTAAAAATATATGGGAGGCATGTACCTAGACTCAGTGTTCATTATGTTCGTTATTTGTAAGTTGGATTGCTTACAGGATTTCATAGTATTAGCAGTCCACATGACGTTTTCAGTCATGTGACTGGTCAGTTTGTGTTTGATGAAAATGTCAATGATTTTTGTACTGCATTAGTGAAATCGGGTATGATTGAACCCATGAAATGGTCTGATGCTATACCTGTGAATAATTTTGCCAAATTCTTTGGGGTTTTTTTTTGGGGGGGGGGGGGGTCCAATGACTTACTTACATTGAAACAGCTCAGATTGAAAAGTATCACATTGATGGCTTTATCACTAATGTTATGACCCAACGATATAGCCCATAGAAGCTGTGTCTATGACCCAGTGCCACATACAACTAGGCTACAAATATCTGTATTGATCATGTCAAATGTTTGGATTATGGTTCAGCACATATTACCATTTTAGGCAGTAAGAATGATAGCAGAACGTCTGGATTCGCCCTTAAGTTGCCACTACATTCAATATTTAGGGTATGTATACACACTTACACAGCCGAAAGCACGAAAAGTTGAGAAAAAAAGTGGTAGCAAATATTACATGATATGCCTTATATATCGGTAATGGAGGAAACTAGGAACATGGTTACTATTAATACTAACAGGAAAGTGCCTGTGGGCGTCTTAAATTTTTTTGTTTTTTTGTTTTTTTGTTTTAACTTTGGATGACCTTGACAAGTTATATTGATGTATTGGCTAGTATATTGTTGAAAGTGGATCCTGTGCCTTTTCATGAAAAAGTTGACAACAAAGCTCTGTGAATGATTATATTGATACTACAAACAGTGATGGTGGTCTTCAAGAATGGTGACCTTGATATTATTTCAAAAGTCATAGGATCAATTTAGTCTATGTACCCGAGTTAACCTAAGCGCAGCACTACCACAGTTTATTTCCTCATAAACGTTCTTTTCATGCTATGGTAAAATCCTATATATGCTTTTTGAACCACACTACCAATGGCTTAAAAAGATTAAAGGGCACCTCTCGGCACACTTCATTTATTGAACAAATATCATTGTGATTTCTTTTTCAGCCAATTTTTAAAAAATAAGCTTGCTGTGATTTTACTTTTGACTTCTCACCCCAAAGTACGTGAATGATAATCATCAAGCGAAAAACTTGGCACAAGGTTTTCCGATACAAGGATTATGTCTCCATTGCTGTTGTTATGGCCAAATCCATAATTTTCTTACACTGTTCTCTTGTTTTGCTAATCCTTTTATGCATTTTTGTTTGGTTTTGCAATAGTAGATTTTCTTTTTTTCTTCTCTCAGAACTGTTGGTTGTTTTTGCTGAAATGAATTCCAAATGTTCCTCCCGTCAAAAGAATTTTGGGTTAATTTCTATCAAGCGTGACTTTGATTTACAGTGACGTCTTCAAATTTTGTGTCATATTCGATAGACGTTCACCTTGCCATATGTAACCACAGGTCTATAGTTCAGTTAATTCTGATATTTGTGAATGGTGCACAAAAGTTACACTTAAACTTACTGTCGTGGAAATTTACACTTTCTTGTAAAATGGCCTCAGGGTAAGTTCTGCACCAAACTTAGATCACTAGGTCATGCACATATTTCACAGTGACATATTAATATGAATACTAATGTATTGGCAATAAAAACTTTTTCCACTGCTTGATGGTGGGTCATGCTATCTCAGAGTTGGTGGTAAGGTTTGACAGCAACCTTTGTCTCAATTTATGATACCAGCTGGGTTAAAGCTTGATACAGTTTGAATGTTTGCTTGTCCTGACCAAAGAGTCACTTGTCCTAAAAAAACAAGGTTGGTTTGATTGATTTAAACATATTTATTTATTCTGGATGGCCTAATAGAACAATAGGTACTAATCAAAAGGGTATCTAGCCTGAAAGTCAAAAGATGTTTGACCTGCATATTAGGTCTTGGCTGCTTGTAACAAGAATGAATAAAGTTCAACATAAATTGTAGATGATGATTTAAGAAGTACTTGAATGCAACAAAATGGTCCTTAGGATTATGTCGCACCAGTTTTGAATAATTTTATTCATTTTGAGATCTAGGGACAATTTGGTACACCTATATATTGTCTATCAGTTGTCAAAATTGAGAATTTCTGGTCCCCATACAATGTGAAGAAACTAAGCAAATACTTTAACCTCTTTCAGTGCCAACTGCTACTTAAGTCAAACTATCTTAGGCAAACCACTCTGAGTCATAACAAGGATGCTTAATAATATTCTTTGACAAAAGACCTTCAATTAAACCACCAATGTGCCTGATGATACCCAGAATATTAGACTCCATGTCAATGGTTTTTCTCAGCACCATGCAAACCAATGAGTCAAAACAAGGATGCTTAACCAATGTTCCTTGAGGAAAGACCTTTAATTTAAGCCCCAGAGCACCGGATGCTACCTAGAATATTATTGTCCATGTCAACGGCTTTCCTCGGGGTGCTTTGGGGACAATGCGCTGAGATGATGCTGTTAACGCAGTGAAGATATGGCACTGAAAGAGTGAATGCTAACATGGTAGTCAATGGACCATGTTACCCTTTTAATCTTGATTACAAACAATTGGTATTTGCGGCAAAATGTCCAGTTCTTGTGGATTTTCCTCATAAACTGAATGTCTGATTTTCTAAGCAAAAATGTGTCAAGGATTTTCCAGAAATATACAGTTCTGATTTTAAGTATATGTAAATAATACGGAGACCATCAGTGTTATTGATTTTGACAAAATCAGTCAATTTGCAAATTTTATATCACCATTTTAAAAACACATTATGAAAATCCCTGATACCTTTTTGTACAAACGTTTATTGAAAGAATAATAACACAATTTGACCATTTTCTCTTGAATACTTTTCAAGAAATAGCAATAATTTGACGAAACCGCACGTGTTTAAACAACAACTATGAATATCTTTGTGAGTTCCATCTGTCGTGAAGACAGATGCTGCAAGGCAATTTAATGAAGTATGAAGTTTTATTATAGTATATATATTCTGGTATATAAGAATCCATAATTTTGTGATATTTTACTCAAAAGTGAAATCACTTTGCAGGTTGGATAATACCTTATTTAAGGCTGTTGCCACACGCTTGAGAGGCAAAAAAAACACGAAAAACAGGCAGAGTATGGGAAAGCAGCTTCAAGATCAATTAAAAGCATAGATGTCATGGAAGTAAATATGAACATATAATCTGGAGTGGTACAGTATCCAATGGTCACTAAACAAGAGTATGTATGTATATTTTTTATATAAGAGGAAAACACAGGCCACAATATAGTGAACGGTGATTTTCTGAGTTAGAGTCAAGCTGGTTAACCTAATGTTAGTATTTTGAAAGACTGATAACAGTTTTCCTGTTTTGTCAGTGCTCACACACCTCACCTGGTACTTCACCAACAGGCACGACAGCCTGACCATATAGCACCACAGGATCTAAGAGTACTGTACCAGCAGGAGTGACAGCCTCACATGGTAATGGCACAGCATCAGTGGATACTATAACAGTGGACGCTACAGGCTCACCATATACTGCCACAATGGCTACGGTAACTACAACAGCAGGAGCGACAGCCCCACCACTTGCTGCCACAGCATCAGCGAGTACTGCAACAGAATGTGCCACAGCGTCATCTGGTTCTGCGACTACATCACTGGGTAATGCAACTTCAGGCGTTACAGCATCACAAGGTACTGCCACAGTATCACCTGATTTTGAAGTGGCAAGACCAGGCCACAACATTCATTGTCCTTTTATCAACGGAATTAGCTCAGAAAAACATCTCCCATACTCGTAAACTACAACCCAACAATGAGAGTGAAGTAAGATAGAGCATAAAGGCAGATTCACAAATTGCCAAAATATCAACACACATTTCCCGATACCAATGTAAATGAATAAATATTACTCCTGACTTAAGATGGGCAGATGCCAATAAAAGACAACTGGGGATATTAAACCGCTCCTCCCAACCTTTGAAATAGTCTTCATTAACTACAGGCTAAAAACACTGTTGCGAGGTTTCAAAATTTCTGTCATAACAGTACTTGGGGTTGGAGGCTAGATATCTCCATTTGCAGGACATGTAAAATTTTATAAGGATTAAATCTATATTGGTTGGTTAAGGAGAAATTAAGTGAAGGTTCATTTGTTCTAAAGCAATTTTTTTTTGGCTAATTACCTTGTAACCGTTTGTCCATTTGTATGTAATGCTGCCTCAGTTTGTTGACATATATATATACTCACTCAACGCTGTGTAAGATATCACGTGTTATACCCTTTTCCAAATAGAAATACACTTAGTACAATTGCATTAACCGACCAGGGCCTCATTTATCTATCTTCTCAACTTGCTCACCAGACACAAGTTAGACCAGTATTTTACTGCTTATTTTTCATGGGTCCAGCAACGCAAACTTCATCAGTAAAGACTGATTTCTCACAATAAGGAATACAGTAACATTAAACCTCTCCACCTCTGTCAACATGTCAGTGACAAAAGCTACATGTTTGCTGTTATGGCTGTTCCACAGTATAGCAAGCCTCGTGGAAAATCATTGCTTACCTTTGTGATAAAAAAAGCTGAAGAATATATTTACATTGATCCATGCAATTGTTACTTGTGATTTTTATTTTCAGCTATGCATTGTGTGAATTAACTATGTTTATGTATCATTTACTTCTATATATCACATAACAAATTTTACTAAAGAGATGTTTGTCTAACAATATATCATTAGATTAAATGTTATTTTTTGCTATGCAGTAGAAACATTCCCAAACTGCAGTTTAACAAAATATTATTTTCTTTGTCCTTTTAAAGGGCAGAAGGATTGGTATGTTGAAAGCCTGAGAACATACAGAGAAGATCTGACGACACGTATGACTTTGCAAGGTCAGCTACTTAATCGTCTATTGGGAAGGAACGCCATAACAAGAAAACAATATGACACAATAAAGGTTAGAATTTGTCTTACATCAGTTTTATTGTGCAACTATGGAAATGTAAATGTTAGTTTTTCTCATGGCTTGGCATTTGATCAGCTTCAATCATTGTAGGAAGCAAGTAAGCAACCAAAACTTTATGCAGACACTCTTTAAAATAAACCGCTGATGCTTATCATTATCATTTGGTATGTTTAAATGAGAGCTTGGTTGGAGAAAATCAAGACATTTAGCTTAAATGATACCTCTGGCAAGTTTAGTTTGCACCTATGAGTTTATTCTTAGATCTCTTAGTTCAAGCCCCACCCCCTCCCCGTCCCCCAGCCCATTGAAGAACTTGATCTCATAATAACTTGTTTGGATACAATATATTTACATTGACTCGCCTCCTTTGCTGCATAATACCCCGCAACACTTAATTGACGTGACAGGAATGGGACACATACATATATTAAAACTCTTTAACTACCAACTGCAACTAAAATCGAAGTTCACAAAACAAAATTATTTGAATTATCAAATGGATACTCTATTAATATGTTGTGTAAAAACTCCTTCCGATCAAGAACCAGCAAGCCCACAGTCCCATAAAATCTAAAAGCCTAGGTCAACAACTTTTACGGCACCCTAAAGGGCCCTGAGAAACGCTGCCGAAAGAGTTGAAAGTGACCATATGTGGTTAAATAAAAGAAGCAAATTGCTAAGGCCAACAGCTTAAAAATAGTTGCTTATTGATATGTTGAAAATCTCTAGACATTTCCCTTTCTTTGGAACAAAAATTCTTACTACTTTTCCTGCTATGTAGCATTCCCTGCCTATGTGCCCTCTACATGGTGCAGGCATAATTATGGTGCCTAGCCATCTAGGTTGGCAGATCTTGTCCACAGTTGACATTGGCTGATACTAATACATTCTTTTGGCCTAACAGGATATTTTGGCCAGGTAACAAGTTCTTGTATTTTGTATACCCCAGCAGGGGACATATAGGATTCCTTGTACCTGTCTGTCTTTCCTTCCATCTGTTCATTTATCTGTTTCACTACATTTGCACCGACAACTCGCCACATTTCTGTCATCAGACTAACTTCAAACTTTAACTGACTGGTAAGCATAAATGGGACCATTGTAGATTACCCTTGGAGCCTCTCACTTATCCTGACTTTTTATCATCTTTTTAACTTAATGATCTGTGAAGTGCTCATGTGAGCTGTGATATCTGTGAACAGAAAGCATAGGTATTTTCAAACAGTTTTGGCAAGATCTGCACTGAACTTGGTAGGAATGGACTTTATATAGCTCTCAACTTAATTTTTGTTTGTTTGTTTGTTTGTTTTTTTTTTTGCAAAAACTAGATCCATGGGTCAAATATCTGGGGTGCCATTTTACAACAATGTAGTGTATATCACATAGCTGGAATATCTTTCTTGCTTAATTTTTACACAAAACTTACACACACACACACACACACACACACACATATATATATATATATATATATATATATATATATATATATATATATATATATATATATATATATATATATATATATATGTATATATATATATATATACATATTCATATATGAAGACAACTATATGTGGCATGAAATACACTAGGTCACTAGCCAAGCTGGACCTTCCCTGACTCTTACAGGTGTATGTACAATTTAGTAGCAACATGAAACCACGTACATGTAATTGTGTCTTTTTAGGGGTTCATACATTTAACGTTTGGTAAATGATATGCTACTCTGTTTCAAATTGTTATTCGTTAGCCAACTCTCAGATTAGTCGCTGGCAAGGGGTACATTTTTGTGTCATCCTTAGACATTGTCTCTCAAGGTTGCATAATGCAAACTGTATTTTTTCACTGTGGAAGATTGTAAAATAGCCTGAATTTTTTACTTTGCCTACATTTGATCCACAGGACTGGACAGGACTACAACATGTCTTTTCCTAGACCCATTTTATAGTGAGAAATCAAATGTCAGATTACAATTCTGGAGAAACAGTACAGAGTCTTTGAGGGAGAGACATGTAGACGTGTTAGTAGCAAATGAAAACAAAGAAGGTGGAAAGACTCTATGGGTATCAAGCCCAGACGACTATGATCCTTGGCTAACTTTGAATGCATAAACTAAAGTGGTCTTTTGAACTTCAGATTTACAGCTGTTAATAGTGGATAAATTATGCAAAGAAAGGGTTTCTTTTGTCACTTAAGTTTGCTCACCACCCTGAGGGTTGATATAGGGAAACGTTTGTAACATTGGCAGCCATGCCAGTTTAACCCAAAACAATAGTAATACTTCATATGTGGGTCCCTGTCTGATCAAATGTCTCATCCTAAGACCATGGCCCAACAAGACTGGAAACCTGCAGTGAAAGTCAAACTCAAACACAAAGCTGTCAGATTGAGCACCAGAATCCAATCACTTTGGCCACAGTTATGTATACCTCCATTAATCCCACACACTGTTTTCCTCACGCCATTCACATACCTATATAAGATCCAAGTGACCATTGATCAAAG
Source organism: Hermodice carunculata (assembly GCA_964020975.1). Lineage (NCBI taxonomy): Eukaryota > Metazoa > Annelida > Polychaeta > Eunicida > Amphinomidae > Hermodice > Hermodice carunculata. The sequence continues at coordinate 827,570 of CAXHWN010002137.1, read as the reverse complement.
AGATAAAATAGTCTACGCTGAAGTGACAAACCAACTTTTGCCCTAACATACGAGAAATTTATGACAGACCCAGCGACGTGCAGCCATTACAATTGGTGTTTCACGCAAAGATGCGATAAAGTAATGGAAAGCAAATGGCAACAAAAAATGTAGGAGAGATGGTCAAAACGTAAAAAAATTGGCAGATGGAAAAAAGTGCACAGAAGGTACATAAAAATGATGAAGGTGAAAAGCAGGTTGACTGGAATGAAACGACAGGCTACAGGTATAAGGAATGTAAAACCCCATAAATAATGGAATCCAGACGACAGTGAGAAAAGCGACAGAGTATTACCTGATAACAGCGAATAATAACCACCATAAATGTGTCTGGTATATTTACAGAAATGAAACCATAACAAATTTGATCTGATCTTAATCTGCAAAGGAACAAATTCATGTGGGTATATTTGCATGGGTATATATACTTGCTATTTTATGTAAACATGGGCTGTTAATTATCACTGCAATATATCCTAAATTTGTAGAATGTCTAAAAATTACAGTACTGCTGTCGAATAGTTTTGTGCCCTGGAATATGGAATGGTTCCTACAGGCTAATTCCTCAATCAAAATGTTTGTATTGCTGCACATCTTTCCTTCAGTACAGATATGAGTGCTGGACTACATTTCAAACCAAAATGGTATCACTCCCAAACACAGATAGGGTGTTCAGCTCCCAGGCATAACAGTGCCTTATGCATTCTTACTATTCTCACTCGATTAGGGATTTAAGCTGATTGGTTCACACTATTTCTTTTCTTTTTTTAATTTTTGATTTATTTATATTGTTTAGCTTTATATGTTGTCTATCTGTTTATGAATTTTGAAACCGGTATCTAAAATGTAAGGTACAAAGAAAGTATGGATTCACAACCTCTACAGCCAGTATACATTTTGTTTACAATTGGCAATGAGCAAGCTGCAGTAAAGTTTGTCAGATTTTTAATCACGCAGTTTAAGTGTGCAGCCGAGTTTGGCAATTTGTTACCAAACAGTTTTCTTGCCCCATTGAGCAAGGTTCATGGGTCTTGTTTCCAGATCAGAACCATTTTTCTAACAGTTGAATAAATTATAATCGGGCAGGATGATATTTAGAAAGCTTCTTTCGGCAGTATTGGTATAGAATTTAGACCATTACAGTAAAGTGACTATATTTTGTTTTGACTGCAGCTGTGACTGCCCACTGTGATCAAAGATCAAATGATGACTAACCAATATTAGAAGCAAGCCTTATTGACAACAACACAATGTTGAGTAATCCCTACTGACAGCAAGACAAATTCCTTTATCAATGGTTTCAACATCACACTAAACATGGTGAATGTTTTCCTGATTTGTTTCGTGCACATTTGTAGTTAAAATGACACAAACTAATTCAAAGACAATGTCTACATTTGTGCAGTCATGATTAATCAGTGATTGCTAGCTACATCTACTATATGGTTATAACCAAGCTGAAATACATAGAACAGCAATCTTGCAAGCTACATGTATAAATCTGCAGGGGTTCTGAAAAAAATTCCTCTAGCTGCCGTGTGTCATAAATCACTCTATACCAGTTTCTATAGCAAGGAAAGGAACCAATAAGAGACAGCCCATTGCCAAAGATAGCAACAAATCTGCCAAAACATGGTGTTAACCAGAGAGATTACCAGATGATTAATTAGCATTGCTGACTGTGACATAAGTGCAAACACTACCAGCAGAGTTAAGGTCGCTTTCATACTGACGTTGTGACAAGCAGCTTTTCATGCCATATTGAACAATCTGCTATAGTGATAATTTAACAGTTTAAATTATACACACTGGAAGAACAATGTCTGAAAATGACACAATAATATACCCTTTGTGAGCGACCATTCAACATATCTTTGGTTTTGGGGACTCATTAAAAAGAGAAACATTCAGAAATATTGTGTTTAGTCCAAATGTGCATACGTTTAATGGTTACTATGAAAATATTATTTTCTTAATGACAAGTCTTTCGATGCAACTCAAAAGAGTACTTATAATTTTATTTAAAACCATTTCTGATATTTTTATCTCAATTAATGGTGCACATCATGCCATAAAATAAATGTTCAGTTTTGATTATATCAGTAACTATGGTATTCCACTTTTCTCCTTGATAGTTGATCTGATGAGTCATCCACATATTCCTATTGATGATACTGAATGTATCTAGCTCGATGGTATTTTTGACTCCCTAAAATCTCTCCATCCTGGTTACAGTAAACGTCAATGTCTCAAACATCAGCTTGCCATTTTCCATATTGCATCTTTTTAATTCCGTTCAGTACAATTGTTAATTGTGTTATGATTTCATACATTATAAGGTATAATAGCAATATAATATTCTGCATGGTTGTACCTATTATTAGAAGGTTACATGTGGTTGGTAAAAGAGCTCACTGAGGCATGGAATGGACCATTTTTCCGTGAACACTGTCTTAGCCTTTTGTCTGAAATGTCTATCTGAGTACCACGTCACTTCACTTCATTGTCATGTTCGTGTTCAGCTTATAATATATTTGTATATATTGATTTAGTTTCACAATTAGGTGAGGTGCAACCTTAGTTCATGTTTCATTTTTAGGAATTTATTTCATGTTATGGTATTATGCTTTTATGTCACCTCTAGTTAATGTTTGATTTCTATGGTTTAATGGTTTGAATTTGTAGCGTTATAAATAATTGTCGTATATTTCTTCATCTTAGGTTACATATATTAACAAATAAATTAATAGACAAACGAATGGATAAAAACAGAAACATTGAAATCATTGGAGTGGGATCTATTGAAGAAACATGACAAAGCCCCCCCCCCCCCCCCTACAACCTAATAAGTTTGTGAGTTGGTTGTGGTCAATGGTTTTGAAAATACTACAAGCTATGTAAGTCAGTATTCCAAAAGAAACCAACTCCAGGTGCACTTACCGTCATCAGATTGTCAAGTCAGAAGCAAAGTAGCCAATGTATATCCACCGAATGTACAGTTCTAATATAGAGTGAGTCAAGGAATATTTAAGTAAATTTGGAATGAAGACAGCTCACAATTTGGGAGTTGATGTCGAAAATGACCAAAAACAGACAAATATTCATCAAAACTACAAATAATGATAAACTCAAAAAGATATATAAAATCTCATCAACACCTGTTGCACAATTGAAGCTTAAGGATTTTGCAGGATTGACTCTGGGAAATTTCACAGTAATAAACACAGCAGTTCATTAAGACTTAGACAAAAACTTAATTATTAAAAATCTGTGAAAATGCAAAAACACCTGGACAATGAGCCAATCACTGTTGCAAAAAGCCACACAAGGAATGCTTGCCCTAAGTATAAAGAAGATCTAATGGACCTTTCTAAATAACTTGGCAATGTAATTGTGATAGAAGGAAGCATAACGAACCATCCAAAAGCTCAGTTGACCGGTACCTCTGCTTAGGTTTAAAAAACCCTTCGCATAACAAAATCCAGTTTGGGGACAAAATGCGTTTCCAAATTAGTAGGTCATGCAAACATAAATGAAGTTCCATCCTCTGCACTGTCGATTATGAAAATCAATATTAATTACATGTGACTTCATAAAACATAAAATGCTCACAAACAAAGGTTGTTCCACGAATTGCTCCAATTCCGCTAAAAATGTAATGCAGTTTTTAATCATATGTATTTTTTGTTCTGCAAATCATTTTGTAGAGTGTACATTGAGTGATAAATGTATATGCCGTCAGGTGACAGGGTAGCTGGGCATTTCGGCTCCTCACCAGTTCTGCACCACCTGCTAACTAGACAATTTCACCACCACCTTCTGGATAATTTGGCATTGATTCCAATCTGGGCCTGGCAATGATCAAAACCTCCCAAGAATCACATGTCAACATTAATATCTGCAATACTTTCATATGTAGGGAGTACAGGGTAAAACCATACCCTGTCAAAGCATACTCCAGTCAAACGGTACCCTGGTCAAACTGTTTGAGTAGCTGCTGTGGCCAAGTGGTCACAGTCCTCACTTTGTGTGAGGGATATGGAGTTCAACTCCCGGCCAATCCAAAGGGATTCATCTCTGGCCCTTTACATGCAGTGACAACTTAACTGTTCAAAACCTTAGTAGGACATGTTTGGGTTACCTCTGCCTGACTATGTCAGTGGCGATGATGGAGGCTGCAAGTCTGCTGACTCAGTAGTGGCCGCTTTAAGAAATGCACTCCTAACACGTCTCTTCACACACATGCGTGAATGGTTGATTGAGTGGAGTGCCCTGGGCGATATAATCGTCAGCTTACCAGGTGTAATCCTCGATAAATAATGTTTACTACTACTACTACTACTACTACTACTACTACTACTACTACTACTACTACTACTACTACTACTACTGTCCTCCACTGACAGTGGGCATAAAGGGCCATGAGTAGTCACCAACTAAAACAGATTAACTCCAAAGAGCCGGAGTGTTGAGCCTTCCAGTCAGAATTCCTAATCTACGATTGAATTTTGATTTGTTTTTGCTGTTATTTGTGGCACACCAGGGCTACCAGTGTCTATGATTCAGCAATTTGCCTCCAATGTGGTCCATATGTTAGTATTGTCTCCAATTCAAGTTGTTGAACCCCTATCATGCCTATGGGTGATGCCAAAAAGGCTCAATAGGTGGTGTCGAAACGTCCCATTGAGTGGTGCAGAACTGGTCTGGTGCCAAAAAGACCAGTTTGCGGTGGCAGCATATCTCTGTATCCTATTCATTATAACTTACAATGGTATGCTATGACGCTTGAGTGCATTTGCCATCATGAGGCAGCACATCTTTGCATTATTTTCATTGTTCCTTATAATTTGACTAACAGATTGTATGACAATGTATGCATTTAGCCACATCACACGTGAACTGCAATTCAATATTACAATGTCCACATCCATGGAGTTTAGTTATGCCCATTGCCATTTGATGGTGCCACATATGGGACTGGTGCAAAGGTACCCACCAAGTCCAAAGACTTGCTTCCAGTAAATATCCAAAATAGGATACTTGCTGACAAGCAATTATTATTAATTACTACAATATTTTGACATCACATGGGGTTAACATTGTACTTTACAACTTCCATCACATAGTCATGATGCTCAAAATGAACCACTTTCACTTAAAACAAGGTTCTTTTAAAATCTGTACAACTTTGACGCACATTTCTGGTTTAATTTTTTTTCAATGAAGAAGAAAAAAGGAAAGACGTGCTTCCCTCATCTTCTTGCACGAGGTTGTGTGTTCACATTTTTGTCTGTGCTGTAGAGGTTTCGAGCATGAACAGCATCGGACAAAAGGCACATTTAATAAGATGACGGCTTTTCTGATGGCAGACATGGGGGAAATTAGGATTTAAAAAGAGGCCTTAAACTATTCAATGGACGCCAAATATGGGCTTCAATAAGGGTTTTGTAGCTCAGATATAATTTATTTGCGGATTTGTTTGCTGTTTCTGCAATATTTGTGAGATTTTGCGCAGCCTGATCTTGCAGACACAGCTGACCTGCATGTGGTTCAGCAGACAAAACGTTTGCAAATGCTGTGTAATTGTTTAAGGCAAGTGCTCTCACATGTTCTGATATATGGAACACAGGTGTCTGAAAATATTGTGAGTGCAAGGGCATCGATTCTGCTTATCGAGTAATACCACAAGGTCAATATCTAACTAACAGTGGGAGCCAATGTTACATATACCATTTTGTATAGATATGAATACAGTACGTTTTCCTTACTTGATTATGGTGAATTGTATGTTTCACCTGCTAACCAACCTGGAGAACTTTCTGACGCCACTGGAGGCCCATGTGAAGTGAAAGTGTAATGGTTATTTTTCGGATTGCATTAAGAGACTACCATGTTTTTATTTTCGCCCTCTATGGTCATGAAAACGAAGGTAAACCGACCAACTTGCTGTACAAAACAGGCGTTGGTTACACTTATTGCAAGTATATCATGCACCATATGGTTGAAAACGTAATGAAAATACGTTCAATATGCAGAAGAATAGATTAGGCAGACATACATATACAATTTTACCATATAGAAGCAAAGATGTACTTTCTTCATAACATGTAGTTCTAATTTATAATCTTCAATTTATTATGAGAATGCAAAACTTTCTTTTCCTACACGTATATTGAATTCCACAATTGTTGTATCCAATTTTTAGCAAACCACGTCAAATCTCTTAACAATTCACATTAATGTTACTTATAATAGTTGCACCTTATAGGTACCGGTAAATCAAATTAATTGTTTGATAATCAACAACTTTGCACCTTTGCAGGAAATCCCCAGCATTGTTATGGATCGGGTAGAAAAGCTCTTGGACATATTGGAGACGAGACGTACCTGTGATATAAAAACGTTCTTTATGGCACTTAAAGAAGATGAAGAAGAAGCTGGTTGCGTTGAAGTCTTAGAAAAGAAAGGCTTCTTCCAAAGTATACCTAATGAAGGTTTGTACATGATTGTCATATTTGCTTATCTACAGAATGAGCCAAGCATACAGGGTGTGTCTCAAAAAAGGCATCGGAGAGATTATTATTCATTGTGCTCCACCATATAGGGGAACTGACAACGTTAATTTAGAAATGGTGCACTGAGATGTTTAGTACAAGTTTATACTGGTTTGGTCTTATTTGTGTTCTAGATGGCGGAGCAACCACTGTGTTTTTTAAAGGGACCAAAAATACCCTGTGCCGCAGGTTGGCTGAACGGAAAAAATGGTTTCAATAACATGGAAAAAGTTGATTGTTTAAATACAAATCATTGTAAAATGTTTCAAAATTGTTTAACATTACAATAACAACAAAAACAATATAACAGTAACAATTATAGGCTTTATCTGCTTGATAAAGATATTCATACAAGTTTCAGAAAAGACAAAAAAAAATTCATGGCACTTGAGCTGGTCAACAAAAAAGTCAAATAGAAATACTAGTTATAACCAGAGCACATCTGCCTGAAATCTGCAGTATTAAGAAAAAAAAATCACAGTCATTGAGTCAGCCTTTCACAAAGTTACAACCAATGAAATTTAAGGTACTACACCTTCCATGTGTCCTCCATGATGAGCCAGATATTCTGCTGCTCGAGGATGCATATTACCCATTGCTCTCCACAACATCCGTGGATTTTGGTGCAGATTGTCACACTCTGCCTGTCTGCCAGCCTGGAAATCAGCAAGGTGGGCTGGTGGGGTCGCACACACCCTGTTCTTTAAGTAGCCGCACAAAAAGTAAGCACATGGGGTCAGATCCTGCATCCACCACAGGTATCGAAACCTTCCGAAGAGCTGTCTGGGGAAATTGGCAGCCAGCTGAGGAACTACACCATCATTGATCATATTAAGGTAATTTTGCGCATTCACATTACCTGGGAAGAAGAAAGGACCAATCAATAGTCCATTGCCACATAGTTTAACCCGAGGGGTTATCCTTTGATGACTGTCATTCCTGTCATAGTTGAAGTGGGGTGGGGTATGGCGCGGTCTATACTGTCAGACATTCTGTGAATTGACTTCACCATACATGGCAAAGCCTGCCTCATCACAAATGATGACATTGTCCGAGAGCCTTGGTGGTCTAGCTAGAAGCCACTGGCAGAACGCTGTTTGTCTGTTGTGGTCCCTCAGTAGAAGCTGGTGTCACACAGCCATCTTGTATGGGTACCATTGCAAATCCAGTCTTATGATGCGGTTGAACGATGTATAATTCATCCCCAGTCCAATCATGCGGTCACTTGTGTGAGGGTTTTGTACCAACATATCCCTAACTGCCCGAATGTTACCAGCAGTGCAAACAGTGTGCCTCCGACCAACATACCTTTATTTAGGTTTAGACATGTGCCCCTCTCTTCATATTTTCTGCAGTTTCGTAAAATGGTGCTTCTTGCTGGAATATTCACATTTGGGTACTGTATGGCAAAAGAGTCCCACACTGCATCCAAGCTACCCAAACGGGCATATTCTGTTATGACAAATGATCTTTGTTGTGGGGTAGACTGCACCATTTCATAAAGAAATCAAGATCTGAGTGGCTTATCTTTGACTCAAGTGGCAGTTGTGCATGTTGACAGGCAAATGTGTAACTTATGCCTGAGTTAATTTGTTGTTGTTCTTTAGGAGAGAATCACAATGGACACTACTGATATCTCATGTAATGAGCTTGGTCCAGATTCAAGACAGATCTCAGCATATTGCTTTGAGAGGTACCAAGTACAAACTCAGACAAGACAATTTCAACCTCAATAATGCCACTTATTATTTGCCTGTACATTGGTCACACAGTGTCAAGGGGTGCAATATGAGCAAAAACAATTTGTGAAGACCTGTGGTGTACTAATGAGGGTTATTGATATTTAAATCCAAAATTGAAATTTAATCCTATCCTGCAAAATGTGGCAAATGGCATGTTGGGTACCTTACAAAAAACAATGATTGCTCAGTCATCTGGAACGCAAATAAGACCACACCACTATTAACTTGTAGCCAACATCAGAGTGCTTTATTTCAAATTTAATATTTGTGAGTGCCACTAGAAGGTTGAGTATATTAAAAAAAATCTAACTGTTGCGTTTTTTAAGACACACCCTGTATTTGAAAGTTTGTAATCCTCTCACTGAGACCAGACTGTATAATGTGAGTCTTAGAATAATCCGTGTATTTTGTGCAGGCTGGTCACATTGTGTTTCTTTTTGGCACTCTTACATGCATGCTTATGTACAAAATGTGTAAGTTTTCAGCAGACGCTTGTATAACAAACTGTTGTGGACAGCTAGGTTAAGTTCAAAGATGAGCATGTGACATCCTAAACACCAATGAAATACACCATTGTTTCAAAGGGTTATACCCGGCTGCTCCAAAAACTATGTTGCCTTTTAATCGTCAGATCCTTTATCTGTAGTGAAGTGTAGCTCCAGATTAGGAAATCCTATTGCTGGGCCGATTGATGCGGCTGGTTCCAAATATGCCTCTAAGCATGACTTTGCCTGGGATTGCAAAAGAAAGACATTGAACCTAATCTCTTGTGATGGGGCTCTATAAAAGAACTGAATGAGCGTGTCCTTAGTTGATACAGATTTGAATGGTTAAGCAAGTTTGGTCAGGTTATATGCTACAACAAGAACAGACTTCGAATTGCCTATATGTGACCTTGACGTCATTTGCAAGCTAACACTGCATTTTAAGGGAATCCAGGTCCGTGAAATATATATCAAGAATGATTTACCAGTAGTTAGCAAACCTGCCCTGTTTATGACCTCAAATGGCCAACCTTGACTGTATTGTCAAGATCTCATGACAATGTAAAATATACCATTACCCATGTAGCAATGCAAAAACAGGTTCAATTGAACTTGATAGGAATTGGTAAAATTTTGCATGTTAGTAAGCTTATATATAAGTGCAGATGGATGTCAACAAGTCATCTTAAAAATTGCATAGGGACTTCTGAGGATGCATAACTCTGAATTATTTCAACTGCGGGCCGTGCATGTTTCCATTTTTAATTAATTTGTTACTGCTTTGTTCATGTTCTCTAAAAGTGTCACAGAGATGGCCTCAGAGACTTGGTGGCAATGTACTTCATAGAGGATCCAAAAAGCTGTCCACTGGGTTCTGATACATGTGATCCGCAATTTTTATATGTTGATTAGGCATCAATTGCCTATCTTTCTCTCCATATGTCCTCTGAATGCCATCCAAAGTTCATATTTTTTATTTCTTCCCAAGCCCTATTCATTTCAAACCTGATGGGAATATCTCTTGGGTCAGTATATACCAAGTTTGTTCAAAATGGTCACACTCCATTCATTTTTTTGTTTTATTTATTTATTAATTTTTTTAATGTTTTGGCAAAATCGTTTAAAATCTTCTCTCCCTTTAATGTAAGTCAATTTCGTTTTAAAGGAAAGTCACATTCACTTCTTCCCCAAAAGCACTCACCCCCTAGACCAGAATGGGAAGCTATAAGGGTTGAACGCCCAGGTCAACTGAGGCTCCAATGGTCATAGCTCACACTGCAACGTAAGTTTGGCTAAATGGATTAAAGTTAGTTTGACATAGTTTTTTCACTCAACCCTGTTATGTATGATATAAAATAATTATGTTTATTCATTTCTTGGATGAGAGAATCCTAGTGAAACCAACTTGTCAGTTACCTCGATACTATTTTTAACACCTTTATATACCAATGACCTAAACAGTTTCTCAAATGCCTGAGGACATATGAATAATTGTGGCACAGCAATTATGCCTCTTTACCACTGACATCTTTACAAAAACAGAAAAGCTTTTTGATGGGCTTGTCTGTTGCCATCATATCAGGGAAAGTCACAATTATTTATTCTCAAAAAATGATAAAAATGGAGGTATTAATAATTTTTGTGGCAACATTTGACTTTAATTTTTAATATTGTTACATCCAAACAGTAAAGAAGCTTTCTTGAAGTTCTGTCTGACACCCGTAAAGGAGCATACAACAGGATACAAAGAATTTCAAGTTTTAAGTTAATTTGTCATAATATACCACACATTGCTGTGCTATATATACACAAAAGTGGATCGAAACTCCAGGGAGCTTATAAGATCTCCATAAAGAAATACACATACATCATATAAAGTACAATCCAGGTGACAATTAGAACTACAAGTCAAATATGAAAAAAACACACACCTGTAGACATATTAGTTTCAAAAAAAAATTAGTAGAAACTTCGTTCAAATAATAATTCTTCATGCATCAGCAAGACAAAGTGTATGTCATTGACATCTTAGGAAGGGCTTCCAAATGGAAAATGTCATGTGTAAAGAAACTCACATTTTTCCATGAAAAAGAAAATAAAAAAGGAAAACGTGCCAAAAATTACTCAGTACATTACTGACGACAATATCTAGATAGTTCTTAGAATCCCTTAAAATTTAGCATTTTTCTCCTTTATTTTTCGGAGTAAGACTCAATGATGTCCTTAACACATTACAAGAATGTTAATTTTAACATAGCCCATAGCTGTAAATATCAAAGAGAACAAACTGGGAGTTTTAAGGGTACATCGTGAAAAATGACCAGAGTAATACCAAAAAATCTCTCTGTGTTTTCCTCTTTGATTAGGCATTGCTATCAGGGCTCTTTTTAACATTATATCTGGGAAGGGACTGCTGGTTGGACCAGTCAATAGAAAATCGATGCCACATGATACAGAATTGTAAAGTCCTTTGTATTTATCCACAAAGTGAGTTGCAATGTCGATATGATCATTTAATAATACACCAGTGTAGGTCAGTTTTTTTACTTTGGTTTTACTTAAGTTGACTTGTCAGTCAAATGAACTTATAGGATTGGTATACTTCCATCGTCCATAGTCCATCATTTAATCCCTTGTCCATCAATCATAATTGATATTTTCGACTTTTTCGTCTAAATGCACTCCACACTTGGTACAAATCTACCTTTCATAGGTTTCTACCACATTTGTTCAAATGGTCACACTCCAGTGATTTTTCAATTTTCTCAACATTACTTTTTGTTTCCTTTATTTTGAGAAACAGTTTTACATCTTCTCCTTCAAAACCACCAAGCCAATTGCTTAGAAACTGCATTGGGATACTTCCCAGGACCCTAAGACCATAGTTTGTTCAAGGGGTGGTGCTGCAGATTCTTTTAATTTTTTCTGAGTGCAACAATGTTTTGCCAATTTTGCATTGTTCTGCAGACAGCCTTATGAGGATCGTTCAAAATGTTTCTCAGTTATTTATTTTTCATATCAGAAACAACAAAAAATGAGGGGTGGTGGTGTTTTCGTTTTTATTTCTATTTTTTTGGGGGGGGGGCAGGGGATAGTGCTTGCATGGATCAAAAGGTAAATGTCTGCTTTTGCGTCTGCGCTGAGGCATTGTCAATGAGCAGTATCAGTCAAAGCAGTAACCTGAAGCAAAGAGTGCTGCACTTATAGCAGAAATAATTAAAATCAGGAGTTAGAAGCAGCTGTTGCACTTTTCACTGTAGAGCAGAAACTTCAATGCTTTTTTTTTTGGCCTCAGATCTCATTTATGTATTAATTTGTTGGTCATTTCAACAATGTATACGATTCTGTTTGTGGCATGCATATACCAAGAGTGCTGATCTGATTTTAGCACATTGAGTACATTAACTTTATCAAATTGCTCTCTGGGTAGCATTAAACAAAAGGTGGAAACGCATCTCTGGTGTTTTATACCACGCCTCGTTTGTTTTGTCAAGGGATATATATGTCACCTGCTTACACATATATCCCTGCCTTAATTTCCTTGACTAAAAAAATTTCAACACAGGACTGATTTGCTTCGGTGAATACATTTTAAAATGCATTTATATTCATGAAAACAAAGAAGGCATGGTATAAAAAGGATACATCCCGTGTTCTCGTGATTTATCCGGAATCCCTTGAACTTGGGATGTATACTCTTCTTAATTCAAGGCCTGTCCTAAATTTGTTGCCAACACATGCTAGGTAGTGGCAACAGAAACTGTCTTGTTTAGGCTGCACACAAAATGAAATGTGTAATCTGAGATACACTAAATTTTTGTGTGTACTTGGTATAAACCACAGTCAACTGTCTTCAGAAATTGCTGTGTAGTGTCGACCTTATGCTACCAATTCTATAATGGACTAATGCATGTTGTATTTATACACCTGTACCAAACTTTAATGCAATTCGTATATACAATAATTAATGAGACACGTTTGAAATCACAAATAGGTGAATCCCTTACTGAGCAGCCATATTGAAAACGTGTGAAGTTCCTTTAATCTCGACCCTTTTAATGCAAGCTGGCATAGAGCACTACTAGCCACCGGCTACCTTTGTCTCTGGTAAATCAGTGCCTGTAGCAGGGGGGTGTCGTTGAGTCTGGAGAGAAAGTACACCTTTTTAACCCTAAAATTGAGGCAATCAAAGTGACTTAGTCTAAAAGCAAGTACACAAGCATTATGAGGATAATGTACAATGTTGTGGCGAGTATTTCACTCAATATAGTCGCGGTATGGGAAACTGCTTTGCGTGTAGTTTTGCCCATAATATACAAAGTAAGCAAACTAGATGTATTAATGTTTTAATGATGGCAAGTCATGTCGGTAACACTGAATCATGCAGTTGTCCTTGATTCAGCACAACCACCAAACTTTGAAAGCCTCATATCCTCGCACACAGTTACGCTTGGGCTGATTTCAATGTGGCCTTTTCCTGTCCCAGAATCAAAGACTTGGCAACCTTAATTTCAGGTGTCAGAGACTTGCGTAAAATCGCCTGCTGTAGTCACTCTTGATTCATGACAATGACCCCATGCCAAGGTAGGGTACTCGACCTTGAGGTCACACTACTTGGTGCATTATTTTAGACTGATTTAACAACGGTTCGTATATTTCTGAACTTTAAATACAGTTCCAATGTGAAAATAAACCCAAATGAAAAAGTTGCGTCATTTGTTTGGTTTAGTATATTTCCACCTAGCAACCCGTGGCCAGCTATTTGCATCAGGTGTTGGTTTTTCAAAGAAAAAGGTTATTGACCACCATTATCAAAAGCAGTTTTACCTTAGCTTCCAGTGTCAGATTTATCACATATTTCCAGTCAGGTTCCATTATAATAATAAAAAACATAATAATAATAATAATAATAATAATAATAATAATAATAATAATAATAATAATAATAATAATAATAATAATAATAATAATAATAACAACAACAACAAAAACAGTGACCTTAATGGTAATAATAATAAAAATAATTACAACCTAGAAATCGATAAGATACTGAAACCTAATGTTAAGGTGGAATGGTTGCACAACTTGAAAAGAGGCTTGAATGTTTAGTTGCCTTGCCCTTGGTATGTTTATACTTTATTAAGTAACCATTTGGCAGTTTTGGTTCATTCAGGATCAACCAAGTTTCTTTTTACATATATCACAAAATTTTGGACAACCATTATATTCTTCTTGGTTGTGCCTATATATTTTGGAAAGCAACAAAAGTTTGTAACAAACGAAAAATTGTCAAGTTTAAAAGGAATGGTTTAAAACTACCAGTTGCCTTTTATGTGTAACTGCTTATCTCAAGTCAGGAGTGAAATTTTCACAGGGATTTGGTCTTGGAAGCTGAACGTTGATGTTTTGGTTCTTCTTGAATCTCGTCCTTTTGCTGCATTTAACGTTGTTGTCATTGTTAGGTTGGGATTAGAATGTGGGTAGTGCTTTTTCTGAACTATTCAAATAAAATTATACACTTTATGGCAAATCCAACTTTTTGCTGAATCAACATATTCGACATTTTATTTGTTACAAGCCTTATTATTCCACATCACATATTTATGTCATGGAATTTCGTCATTGATTAGCCTATGAAAAATTAATTCATTCATTCCGGGTTTGTTTTATATAACCCAGGTATATAAAGTTGGTAGCTGTAACTGGCAAAATGTGTCCACAGTTGGCAGGTGTCCCCCAAAACTGATTAGACAGTTTTTTATACTATGTAGAGTTTAAGATATTGTGTCCCTTAATAGTTGCTTACATTGGCACCATTTTCATTTCAATATTAAAAATTGCTCATGCTGATGTTACTTTGTTCTGTAGCATATATAGTATGAGAAAGTAAGTTATGTGACAACATTGTCTTAGTGATTTGTGTATGTACATTGATAAACTTTGCTTTCAGGTCAGGTCAGGTTTGAATCATGGGCACCATCAAAGATAGCATGAAACATTAGAACAATCCCAGTACACATCACTCAATCTCTTCCCATATGTAGAATTGCCTATTATATTGTGGTTATTTGCTTTCAGACAACTTTGAGCCATGGCCGCAATCCAAGGCAGCATATGACATGGGACCAATTACCGTGCACATCAATGGGCAATCAGTACAAGAGGAATTGGCACAAGTTGTGACTTTGGCAAGTGCTATAGCCAGCTCGAGGGTCAAAGGATACATCAGGCTAGTAAATGCACAGTGTCAGGATATCGATGCTGAAACATTTGATAAATGGAAACACGAAGTACTCTTCATGCTGAAGCAGCTAATTGGAGAAAATTGTGAGAAACTGTTTCAATTCAGTAGAAACACTGCTAAAGACAGCACCTTCTACCTGCATGTTGTACCTGCCAGCACCCCATTGCTGGTTCCTCCCGTTTTCACAAAACTTTTGGCAGTTGTTACACCTGCTACAAAAGAAGAACTAATTGAAGAAATGATAAAAATATCGCCACACTGGAAATGTTTTGTGCTGAAAAATGATGGCAAGCCTATACAGTTACACCATGGGCAATTCAGGGAAAGGATGGAAAGGATTATAAAACTGATGAAAGGTAGGTTTGCTGTTACTATCTTTCTAGAACGTTTTAGCGCATGTCCTTTGCTAAGGAAGAAGCCACAGTTTTCTCATTATCACAATAAATCTCTTACATTCGAGGTATTGCACTGATGATGCCATATCTGCCAACAACAAAAAAGGGTCAAGTACTGAAGTATTATTACCTTGATGATACTACATCAGCCAGCAGCTACAAACATCTAAAAGTGGTATCGTGCATATAATATAACAGCTGATGGCAGATATATTGATATAGCTAACAATAATGCAAATGATCTTGATATCAAAACTTCTAGAATTGTAGATACAGGAATCTAGTAATACGTATTTAATTGATGATTACACAGGTAACAGCAATCACAGGGATTTAGTAATGAGTTATAGTATAGGTGACACCCCAGCTACTGGCACTTAGACATGTCTAGCAGTGACATGTGGTATTTATGATACACCCCTTGCAGAAACAAGTGAGATCTAGTGATAAAGTATTGTATTCATGGCACCACAGTTGGTGTCAGATATATCTACTTAGGAGGTGTGGTATTGATGATACCACGGCTTGCAAGACAAGGAAGATGATTAATGATGCATCAGCTTTGACGGCTCACCTAGAGGGATATAGTAATGAGGTAGTTTGGTGCAGAAGCAAAACTGGAGAGGTCGTCTAATAATGAGGTATGGCATTGATTATACCACAGGTGGCCAAAAAGGGGGACAGCTGGTTCTGAAGCCTTATTGTCCTGTTACAACAGCCTGTAGCACCTTGATAAGACCAGTGATGAGATATGGAATCAGTGACACCACACCTAGAAGCACTTTGATATATGTGATAATGAGATATTGTATCGATAATAACGCAGCTGGTAGCACCTTGATAGAACCAGTGATGAGATATTGAATCAATAACACCATGCCTGAAACCACCTTGGTAAATGTAGTGACGAGATATTGGATCGATAATACAGCAGCCGGTAGAACCTTGATAGATCTAGTGATGAGATATTCTATTTATGATAAAACAGTTGGGTGCATCTTAATGGAACCAATGATGAGATATCGAATCAACAATACCATGACTGGAAGCATCTTGATGGGTACAGTGATGAGATTTTGTATCAATGATACAGCAACTGGTTGCACCTTGACAGATCTAGTGACATGGTATTGATTGTATTGGTGATGTCCCTGCTGGTAGGAGACTGATGGAACTAGTGATGAGATATTGAATCATACATACCACCAGCAGGAGCACCTTGATAGATCTAATGATGAGATACTGTATTGCTGATACCAAACCTGGTAAAATCTGCGTGTATACAACGGCGACGTATGGCAAAAAAATACTGCTTCTGGTAGCAGCATGTTAGATCTAGTAATGAGGTATTTTATTGATGATGCCACAGAGAGTAGCACCTAGATGAATCTGGTGATCAGATATTATTTGGTGATATGGCAGCTGAAATGTCAGACTGATGCATTTAATGATGTATTGTATCAATTCTACAGCAGCATGTATCAGCTTGATGAATGTAGTCAAACTATATTGTATCGATGACACAACAGCCGGTAGCAGTTTACTAAAACTGTTCTCAGATATTGTATCCATAGTACAGCAGCTGCTAGCAACTATATAGATCTAGCTATGAGATGTTTTCTCGATGATACCACATCTGGTATTATCTGCCTATTCGGCTCATGTCTGAAAGTGAGTTATGGTCATTATCATGCTACAGCGGGTGGCAGCTCTGTAAATCTCATGATGAGGTATTGTTTTAGAGATGCTATGGCACCTGGTAGCACCTTGAAAGATCTACTGATGATATATCTTATTCATGATACCACAGCTGGGAACACCTTACTAGATCTACTGATGATATATTGTATTCATGATACCACAGCTGGGAACACCTTACTAAATCTTCTGATGATATATTGTATTGATGACACCACAGCTGGGAACACCTTACTAGATCTAGTAATAAGATATATTGATGATACAGCAACTGGTAGCACTTTGATATATATAGTGGTGAGATATTATTTTGATGATGCGGCAACTGGTAGCACTTTGATACATATAGTGCTGAGATAGTGTGTCTATTCCACTCAGCAAGTAAAAGGTTTCAATTCAAATAATGACCCTGTGAATTAAAATTTGATTGGTAATGAATCTGGCTTATATTTTCCCATAGTGAAAGGCATACATGTGGTACAACTCGTACAATCATGCGATACAGGTGCTATGGTCCTGCCATGTGTGTGATTCGAATTCTGAAAATATGACAAATTGCCCTATCTTGAAGCCCATAATTGAATTATGCACAAACTCAGCCAACAAATTATTCCGACATTTGCATATATTATACTCACTGGTCCAGCTTTCATAACTTTTAACTTCACAATTTGATGTTGAAACTTTCAAAACCTGGGAATCCTTCAGCAACTGCATGTCAGTAATGTTTGCCACGTAACATTCTTCTGACCTTTTTCACAGTTAATTTAATTTGATCAGAAAAAGACAAAAGCCATGCTGTCTCTTTGGCATTTAAACGTTTTCAGTCTAACTCAACTCCGTTTCGCTAATGAAACAGTGTCTGTCATATCACAGCTAGGTGGCAAATGTGTATGTCAAAGGATGGGGTATGAATAATTATGACACTGCAGCAGGTCGCAGTTTGGTAAATCTAATGGTGGTACACCAGTTGGTAGCACTTTGATAGATATAGTGAGGAGATATTGAATTAATGATACCGCAGAAGAGATATTGTATTAATAGTACCACAGCTGATAGCACCAAGCTAGATCTAGTGATTAGATATTTTATTGATGATAATGCAGCTGGTAGCATACGGTATCACTGATACAACAGTATGTAGCAACGAGGGAGATCTGGTCATAAGAAATTTATATATGATTTGAAATATGTTAGCACTTACGAATCGAGTTAGCGGGTATTGCATTGATCTAATAAGAAGGTACTACAGTACTCAATAAATTGTGTGAAACACTTTACTCTCTATCAAGACTACTGATAATACCAATGATAAATTACATTGCTGCACAACTTGCCTAAAAATGAGGAAAATAAATACAGTCAGTATATAAGAAGTTAAATCTCCCCCCCCCCCCATGGAATTAAAAGAACAGATTTTGAAATGTAAGCAACTAATTTCTGTTTGCCAAGAAAGACGGATGCAAAATAGGAACACATTTTGTCAGATCTCCTTAATTCCCATATCAGTCCTAAATCTGTGTACATTTGTGCATGAAACTTGTAATTTCATGTATTTCATCTCATTATTTATTGTAGGCTATATCATATCCTTAACTTAACCTCTGATTCCATGCCTTTTGTTACTGTGGGGTGTATTCTATCCATAACTCTGCCATACACTTGACATTTTTAAGAACTTGGTGAAACATCAAACTGGTGTGTGGCAGATCCCCCCCCCCCCCCCCCCCCCTTGTAAGCATTTTATTGTCATTCAGTTGACCGCTCCTTTTTTTTTCAGTGGATAAAATTGCAGGTTTTCCTGATGAGGAAATGAAGAAGTACAAAAGAGTAGAGACGCCAAATGCAGATTACACGGTCTTTACGATGTATGGAGCTGATGATGGGATCCAAGGTATGTTTAATTTTCTTCAATTGTATGCCTCCCTATCCAGGACAGATATATTATGAAATGATACATCCATCTCTTGCTTTTCAAGTTCAAAGAATTGTGTCACCATGATATCTCGAATATGACAGGGAACCGTTAGTGCAAATTTGGAATAGGTGCACTGAATGAGGACAAATTAACCGATTCTGACACCTTTATATAATCAGCGAATCAGCATTGTCAACATTTGGTAGCGTAAAATGTGGGATGACATGGCCCTCACAGATGTCTTTACATCATAATAATGCAATTGTTGTAAACCCCCTTTGGATACAGATTCTCTGGTATTCCTGTGACATTGATTTTGTAACCATTCAGTGACCACCCGTTACAAAAATACCTCCACTATGACATAAAAGATTTAATACACATTTGGCGCAAATGCATCTAATGCATGGGACATAGCGGGCTGAATATAGCCTGGGTTTTTGTCAACTGTTTGGTGATGACCATGCATCAACAGTTTAGAAGTGCTAGTTTTTCACTAATAAGATGCAAGATCCCCAAAAGGGAACTTAATTATCTATTCTGAAGTTGTAGAAGCAGACAACAATGTGGCTTCTACAGCTATATATAGATGCAGATGTGTTGAAACAAAAAACAAAACACCAACTACTGTCAATACCATACATTAAGCAGATTCCCCAACGCGTGATCGGCGTCCAAGGCCCTTCAACAGGGTGGAAAGGCTTCTTGAAGAATGTTTTTAATCAGACCGACCTTGCATATACCAAAGAGGCTATACAGGGGTTGACAGGCATATCCCTTAATAAAATGAAATAGAGGCAAAAGTAACATATGAATCGTGCATATATATATATATATATATATATATATAGTGGAACCTCGTTTCCAAACGCCTTTGTACTCTAGTGAAATGTTCATATTAATGAGGCATCTGGATTACTGAATTCAGGACTCAGGACTCAGGACTCAGGACTCAGGATGCTTTTATTTGACCAAAAATACATTCAATTTGACATAAACAGAAAATAAATGAAACATAAGGGTATACATAGAGTATTGTGGTCTGGGAGACTCCCATTAATTAAAAAGTATGTCGCTATTATTGGAGCCACCCATTACATACAAGAATAGTTACATGGCAATTATACGTTGTACTAAAAGAAAAATTACACAATTGAATGAAAAGTACAAATAACGTGTCAGAAAATTACACTTAATGTTAAGGTCAACTTTAAAAAAAGAACAAAATAGAGGAGCTATGATTCCTACACACATAACAATTGTTAATATTACAAATTTCAGAATAACTCTGTATAAAGTAATTTTTAATATATCTAGTCATACCTCTAAGGCTATGGGTATAGACTTTTTCTTTAATATGCGTAGCAGCTTTATTGATAGTATCAGGAAGATCAAATCTGAAACAGTTTTTTGCAGGCATGTTTATATCCAGTCATATACATGTTTCTAGCTTCTCGGGTATTATATTGATGTAGTTCAAGATTACTATATAACGGTAACTTTAGAAGATTTTCAGGTAGTTTATTGTTAACAAATTTTTGGAAAAATTTGAATTTTGATAGAGTAAAAATATCACCTTTTGTGGTACAGCTTTGATTTTGAGCAATGCAATGATAGCCATCAATTTGAATAAGAGACAAGTTGCTGTGATCATTAATGTAACACTCTTGTAAACATATGGCACTAAATTCAAAGTCATGCTCACGTAATTCATATATAAAGGCTTCGATTTCAGAGTATTTGGCTTTATAGAGTTAATATTAGAACTTAATATTGTGAAACTGTTTCTTTTTGTTATAAGAGTATGAATTAAATTATCCATATAGTAGGGTGATTGATGTAACAATTCAAAACGTTCAATATTTTCATTTTCAGTATGTTCATTAGAATTTTCATTTAAATGTAGCATATTTATCAGCGAATTGCATTCTGCTCCTCCAGAATGTTCAAGTATTTCATCAGTAATTGTCATTTATAAGTAATGTGCATATAATGATTGACGAAATAAATTTTGATGTAATTGGGACGTCACCGTACTGTAAAAGAACATAAATATAGTATATGGTAACCGAGTCTGAGTTTACAAAGTCTACATTTTCATCTCTCTGAAAAAACAATTTGTTTCTGTTCAAAATTTGAAAAGGAAAAAGAAAGAATATAGTCCATGTCATTCAGTTCCTGAATGAGAAAAGTTATGTTGAGTCTGCAGTGGTTAAATCTTTACATAAACGCCTTATCTTGACCATCGTTTATTTCAAGAATTCCAAAGACGACAGCTCCTACAATAGTCACTGCCACTGGTATCATGCAGATGTATTAAGTGGTGGAATTTTCAACATCAAAATGTCACTACCGACATTATGGGTGTGACAGGCCTAATATATATACTATATACCATACACTTGAACTATAACTTAAAATGAGAAATTCTGTTCCAGGAGAAGAGTTCAGATAAATGAGACATACATATGAATGAGTTTCGTATAAATAAGGTTTCACTGTATATATATATATATATATATGAAACGAATAGAGACAAGATCAAATATTATAAAGCTATTAGCGTATATGTCAGTTTGACCTTTCAAGGGCACCGAAAACAAACAACAACAAAATAAATACAAAGGCACTTTCTAATTGGTGATATAACCATGGGACCAGAATCCACCACCACTATCAGGGTATAATTCGATATATCTGATTTGCTGCTATCACAAGAATGCTAACATGTAAAAAGAAACTTGACATTATTTTCAAATTATTACAAGTTGCCAAGAATCTGAAAAAGGAGCACCATGTACTAATGAATTTGGATGAGATCCAGTTCGCGTATATCCCACTATGTTTTAACACATCTGTCGGACAGTTTGGGAGCAGGGGTCAAAAATTGCAAAAATCAATGTCGTCAAAAATAGAAAATGAATTGAAGAGCTACCAGACAAACATAATAAGATAGTATGGAGCTCAAATTGGCCATTTTGGGGCTCATTGTTTGGATTTTGTGTGATTGATTACCTTGATATATTGTTGTTGACCTTTTCTTAAAATTTTGATCGTCAATAGGACTTGTGAAGCACTGAAAATAAGGAAATACGAGAAGAATTTGCCAGTTCCACAGCCCTGCCGCAATTGTTTACAATCAATTTTTAGCAAGGCACATTCATGAATTGGACTGACCAACAGGTGTGACAACATTGTGTGACTGAAGCATATTCAAAATGAAAAGTAAATTTAAAACGTTGCTTTTTTTCACATTTGTTTCCTTGTTATCAATTCTTCGCTTTCACACCATAGTATTTTTGAAATGCCATGGGAATAAGTAAGATATATGTAGCCCACATATAGTGGAAGAACATAAAGTTTTCAATTTTTGTCTGTGCAGTATTTGCATTAAATTCTTCAGTCAATCCAGTCAATTTCAAGCTTAATTAGAATGTGGGCCCGCATTTTAAGCACAGGCTGTATTTTCACAGCTATCGGTGTGTATTTTATGCACGTGTAACAGGTGGTATCTATATTTTGTTGCAGTCAAAACAGGGTTACAAATTTGGCCAGAACAATATGAGACATTACTGGGACTTGATGGTAAAACACAAAAGAAACACAAAAAGAAAGTGGAGACAGTGATTACAACATTGCAACACCAGTACAAGAACACTGAGGGACTTCTTTATATTTCATCCTGTATAAAAATTGACGATAACAAGAACAGACAAGAAGAACCTAATGGTATCATTTGTCATATAGTAGTTATCACTTCCGCTCATATGCCTTTGTTACTCAGCATTACTTTTGAGGGACAAAATTTGAATGAGTATTCAAATTCCTTACTGCCTTATTTGGATCAGATGCTCAGCTGTACACTCAATATGTGCACCTTTTATGTAAAACATCATGTCATTACGAAAAAGTCCCTGGAGAATCCTAATTGGCTCCGAGATATAATAGAAGAGGTGCAAGAGAACAAGATGAATCCTGAATCATATTTACAGATTGGGGAAGAGAAGTGCAAGGCCATGGTATATTCGCTTTACACAAGCTTTGCATCATTCGTCCCCAGCACCTTTGCCTCTGACAGGGAATGTACAGAATATATTCAAACAATGAATCTCATGACAGTAGAGCAGCTCAATACCTTACAAAAATGTCAAGCTGACACGGCAAAGGTAATTCTACTGAGAGCATTGGCAGGTACTGGTAAAACTGTGGTTGCAGTAGAGTATATGAAATGGATTCGCAGTCTGGGTGTCAACACAGACGAGGTCCTGTATGTGACTTACAGCAAGGTCCTGGCAGAACATATTAGGTAAGTTTCTATCATGTTTTGAAATACAAGTCTATATCTATGTTCTTAGATGTATATTTTAGTAAAACATTTCTATCCCAGTCACATACCCTCCCAAGATACATTTTCCTTTCTGTGCAGTATGGAATTTGTACTAAGGACCTACAGTCGTGTCTTTGAAATTCCACAACACCCAGAGACTACTTTCAGTCAGAGAAGATCCCAGACTATTTCAATTTGCTAATGCACATTGATTGTTTATTTTGATAGAATAGAGTTTAACTATATGTGGGTAGACGACTTTGATAGTTAAAGCCCAGCTGTGAGGATCATCAGGGTAAACTTGAAAGGCTTTCCCAAATAAAGCTACACCCCTAATTACATGAACCAGACAACTTTCACTGGTGATATCTGAAAAGAAGAATAAGTTAACTAGGTGATAACTATTATTTATTGGCATTTCAGAGTAATAATTCAGTTTAAAAACACCTGGCAAACCCATGCTAAGCTGATGTCTCATTGAGCTGCACTGCCTTAAGTAACGATCTTATATGTGCCCCTTTGCACAGATACACTATACCTCACATGACAAGCTCTCAGGTGTTGGCCTTGAAAATTGGACAAAATCACCAAAGTGAACCAATAAAAACTTTAGGTTCTACGTGGGTCTTTTGTGATTTCAAAGCAAAAGGCCACACAGTTTCAAAGAAAGCGGCATTCATTTCACTTTTATTTTGGAACAAAAATACCAGAAATACTACAGCATGGTCTAGTTAAGAAACAGGGTCAAGGGCTATCCAAATTTAGTATACTCAGAACATAGAGATAACCACAAAAAAATCCATGAAAAGAAAGAAGTTGCAACGCTATTTGTTGGCCAAATTAAGGGCAAGGGGCATCTAGAGGTGCGCTTTGTGGTTTAGAAACAATTGTAAAAGTGGCTTTACAAAATATAGTTAAAGATTCAACAAAATCAACAAGTGTAAAAATTGCATCAATTACTGAGGCATGATTAGCTGCAGGTGTACAATTTGGTACAAGCACACCCTAGAAGGAGATCTGCTACGTGTATTGAGAATCTGAGCAATTGTCTTTTTTTTCACAAATTGAAATTGTGAATGTGAATGGAAAGACAATAGATAATAGAGCACTACTCGTGGAAAAGGCTAATGTTACTGACAATTCAGCCGGTTAAACGGATCATCACTAATGATACAGGCTAAGCTGACAGACAGTTCAGCTGGTTTAATGAATCACTACTCATATGACAGGCCAAGCTGACTGACAATTCTTCCGAATTAGTGGAGTACCGCTCATAGAACAAGCGAATCTCACTTACAATTCATCTAATTTAATGGATCAATACTCTTTATACACGCTAAACTGACTGAGCATAAAGATGATTTCATCATGTAAATTACAAAGTTATTTCACTGAAGAATTGCAATGGTACGGTGATGAAAACCGTTTTAATAGTCAGGTTGCATGTGCATCCCCATGGGGCTGTCTAGGGACTTCCATTTTGAAAGAAACCCAATAATTTGTCAAATGTCTTCCATGCATGTCAAATGAAAAAAAAAAATATATATTCAAAAACGGTTTTAGAAAGGTGCTAAAAGTAACGATTTTAGTCGCTGCAAATGAGCTGTGAAAATGCTGTCTGCTGACAGCCTGGCAGCAGACATTTCAGTAAGCTAGCAGCCAATGTGGAGATATTAAATCCTCTTTCTAAGTGGCCTGAGACTACTTCAAGACTGTGACAATAACAGCTGCAAGCATTAACAATCTATCTTAAAGACTGTATAATCAAGTCACAAAGACTGGACATGTAGCTGCGAAAAGGTTAGCAAACAGTAAGGAAATAGCTACCAAGAGTTTAGCAGTCATCAAACATGTAGCTGTAAACTGACGAGCAAAAATTGAATTTATAGCTATCAAGAGCTGCCAGCAAGTTTACACTTAGGTGTCAACATTCACACAGAGGTGTCAGCATTTGCACATAGGTGTCAACATTTACATATAGGTGTCAACATGGAAGCACTAGGGCAAAACTTCGCTTCAATGTATCATTTGATCACTAGTACTGAAGGACAAAAAATTATGTGGTTTCATCAAAATACAAGTATTTTAATATGCAAAGCAAACCATGAAAAGGCTACAATATCAAAATGTGTATCACTAAATTTTAACAAACCTGGTATAATCAAATTTTACACAAAGTTTCTGTATTCTGCAACAAAACCTAATTGCCTTAAATTATTTTTGGGGAAGAAAAGTACAATCTGGAATATGACCACTAAGCAGTGTTGCATATGATTTATCTTAATACTCACAATGAGTGGGATGTGCTATATTTAGTGAATCGGCAATCGCATAAAATATACCAATACATGAACCAGATCCAGACAAATTTGCATTTTGATGTAGTTTTATTTTCAAAATATAGGAAATTGTACATCTCAGATACTTTATTGACTCTGATTTTTTTTAATTCCTCTTATTTTCTCTTATTTTTCATACAATTGGTATAGCTAACGTCCATAATGCATTATATTTTAGTTCAACACCAATATAAATTTGCTTTATGGAGTTAGAAATTTGTACTGATTGCTAGATATTTTCATAACTTTTTTGTAACTTCATAAGAAATGAGAAACAAGTAACTTCATTAGAAATGAAAAACAAGTACTTCTGCAACTGTGAAGTATATCATTTTCATCCTTAAGAAAAAACAACACTAGTTTAAACGTCCAAAAATGAATTAAACATTGCATTTTACATCACTGCATACTTGAATAGTCTGAAAAAGTCAGTTGTATATTCATAGTTTGTTTAGACATTAGAAGCTTGATTCTACCACTTGTCATGTATGAGAATGCACTTCACTAAACAGCGACTAGGTGGCAGTCTTTAACGATACGCTGCTGTGCATGATGGCCCCTGAGTATCAAGCAAACCTTGAACACAATGCTATCTACAGATCGAAAAACAGTGGACATACAGGAATGCATAGAGTGTCAAGCATTGAACATATGAAATACTAGACCTATTGATGGATGGCCTCAGGAGAAGATCTCGTCATAGTCTAAGCTGTAAACAGGCTTGCTCAGTTCAGAAGACTGGTGTTCCATGATACTTAATATCCACAAGTTAAACCCAAGAAAGGAAGTGTCATTTAGAATCTAGAATGTTTCATTTTAGCTCTCTCATTTTGCCATGTACAGTCCACAATGCTTCATTTTAGGTCTCACATTGTCATAATTGGATAAAGCAGCTCGGTAGGAAGTGAACAGTTTGCCTATCATAATTACGATTATGTGGATTTCTTTTAAACAAGGTTGAAATTATTCATACTAATGGATAAACAGAAATTCCTTAAAAAGTCAGACTTAATATAGCAAGGTGAAATATACCAGAGTATGAATACAATTAGTTTTAGAAATTTCCAGACTAGCCGACATTTTGCATGCATTCAGGCCAGAGAACGTGGTCAAACTGCCCATAATAAGAAGTGACCATTATTGTTCCTAGATTGTTGAAACCCGTTAATCAAATAAAAAAATACAAACTAGGAAGTAAAGTGACGTTTTAAGAAACATTGGATATTCTATGCATCTATAGTGCGTCTCTCGACTAATAGGTTGAATACTGATGGCTCCCCTGGAGGCAAAATTAGAAAGTGTTATACTTGTTGAGACTGGCTACTCTAGCCAAGATTTCACTTGGCAGATGGCATATCTTCTGATAAGTAATGATTCAAAGTGTGAGGGATCCATACTGAAATGTGAGCATTTCTGTAGGGTGTGCATTTACAATACATCAATAGAAGCTCGGGATGACAATAATTGACTCAAGAACAAGCTGCATTACTTTTAAAATAGGTGTGTTCGTCCCTGCATTTTCTGTCAATAATGTTTAACTTTTTGTTTTGTTTTATGCAGTCAAAAACAAAAACAAAAACACGTACAAACCACATCCTGCATTCCCATAATGACCTAGAGTGGACATTTGCTTCTTTATTACATTAATATATAAAATGTTCGACTTTCATTCTTTATTTTGTACATTGATATAAAGGAATAAATTTGGTTTTTTTCTCACAATATCGCCAAACTGGTCCTTCGTGAATCGTATTCTTCATCCCTTTGCATGTTTTGTTGAAATTAACATGGCCTAACGATGATGAATACCCCACATTATTGAGCACTTGTATTGAGATAAACATTTTCACACAAATATGGTTGAAACTGTATTAATTGAAAAGTATGGCTCCTGCACAAAACATTAAGAGCACCAAATATGGTCTAATCTAAACATTGAGATTATCATAAGATATAAAACCTGTTTAACAAACAGGTCTAAACATGGTTTGTAATGCTAGTTGTTGTAGTAAATGGTCACTTTGAGTCCACAAAGGTCTAGTACAAGATAGGAAAGATGTGAACCCAGTGAGTTCGGTATGATGTAATCGTCTGCCTTATCTTTATATTTTACTGGAATTTATCGCTGAAGGTTTCGTTTTATGATATAATTTTTTTCTACGCTGCAATCAACCTCCTGTTTAAGATATACTTTGCCCCATAAAAAGTAGCAATTAGCTACTGTTGAAATATTATAAATTAATGTGAAATTATCATGCCAAAAGTATCAGTTTCACACCTTCGCTTTTATTTCTACCCTCCCCTGTAGTGTCATGAAATTACAGACAATGGCTTAATCAGAAAAAGGAAAAGGTGAAGGTCATTTGAAAAATGTAAACAACCAAGCTTTTACAAAGCGCCCAGTTCATTGCACTGTCCAGCCTCAATTTAATTAATTAGTACCCACAAAAATGTATCTATTATAAAACACGCCTTCAATACAGATCTAGTTTGTAATACATGGTGGACGCTTTTCACTATGTTCCGGATGACAAGGCAAGTTATTTTGGCCACAACTCCATTCTTTTTGCCCTCATTGGACGGCACAAAAAAATATGTTGCCAGAATAGCTCAGTATTCAAACCATATGGGTCTGAAAATGTGGTATTAATATAGAAATGGTCTTCGTCTAGGTAGTCTTACCTTTGGAATGTACTATATACATATATATATATATATATATATATATATATATATATATATATATATATATATATATATATATATATATATATATATATATATATATATATATGTATACACATATACATATATATATTTATGTGACTATCTTGTATTTGCAGAAAAATAAAGTTGCCATGGTGTCATACGCAAGCAGGGGAACCTCTGTGTCAAGTAACCACCATAAGTGATATGCTGACATGGGAAGAGCTACCTATTAAATTTAAAGCGGTCAGATGGTGGATACTGGATGATGTTCAAAACTTTTCCTTTGTGGAGAAAAAGGTGACACCTTCTAAAAACCAAGATAAAGACTGGCCCCAAGATAGAGATAGGCCTGAAGTAAGTCATAGCCGTGAGGAAAAGATGCACCACAAGACTCATAGTTCCATGCTTACAACGGCCCATGCAGCTTTAGCTGTGATGCCACGTGACACACAGATTACTGAAGAGAACCCAAGCCCTGCCAGGCGGCCATTAATCAAAAGTCAGCCTGCCAAAGCAGTGGAACATCCAAAATCGCATATTTTCAACACATCTGGACTATCCAATACGTGGCTAACACAACTGGAGACCCTGGCTTCTCAAACAAACATAGAGAAAATGTTGTTGATCTGTGACCCGACTCAAGCTCTTGGAAAAGGTGGACAAAAAGAACTGGAATCAATTCAGAACGTTATAAACTTTGATACCCACTTAACATTGAAACAAATAAGTCGCAATTCTATTGAAATCAGCAAATTTATTAAGGAACTGATACCTAGCAATGTACTAAAAGACAGTGGGTATACTGGCCTGGAAATAGAGGATTTGGTTGCACACAAATATAAAGGAACGGAACCAGAAAGAAATGTTGATTGTTCATACGACTTTGATGCTCTCGAAGACATGATGAATGGCCTGCAACATAAACTGCTGAATACAGGTACAATCCAGGAGGACGACGTAGGGATAATAATTGATAAAAGTGCAGTTACAGCAGAAACCATGGCATCTGGGATGATTAAAGCAGATACAGAGATAGAGTGGAGCCCTTTGGATGATTTTGTAGGCATAGAAAAGCCATACATTATAGCTGTTCTGGGCTCTAACGCACACTGGTGCCAGAAAGTGGCACTAGCATCGAGGGCCAGGGTCGGGCTATATTGGACAGAACTAAAAAAACAAGTTTCTTCAGATAAACTGAAACAGCTCTTTGAGAGTAGGAACAACTCATACATTGCATGGGTCACTTCAGGTAAAGACTTTTCATTACAGCTGTCTAAATGATATATTTTGCACAAGTAGGATTTTTTCAGGAAACCGAGCTTGACAACATGATTAGGGTTTACCCATTTTCACCACTGTAAATGTCATTCTGTGGCATATAACTTAATAATGGCTGTGATACTGCAATCATAACAAAACTCAGCATAAGATTCAATATTCACCATGAGCAAAAACATCCATTCACACAAGCATGGCGATAGCCCTCTATTATGGTTAGACCATGAGGGTCAGACTGTAGTTCTTTCTTATCATCATGCTGTATTACTTTTCTGGTGGGCATGTTGTGGTCCACTCTAATGGCAAGACCATACATCTCATACTGTAATCCTTTCCGATGTTCCTCCAATCTGACCACTCTAGTGGGCAGGCTGTAGCCCTTTCAAATGGTCAGATTATAAGGGTCATAATGTAGTCTCTTCTTATGGTTATGCTATAACACCTCTCTAGTAGGCAGGCTGTGGCCCGTTCTGAGGGTTACAGCATAATCCTTCCTTTTCAGCAGAGTGCAGCAGGCATCTAT
Organism: Hermodice carunculata; assembly: GCA_964020975.1. NCBI lineage: Eukaryota > Metazoa > Annelida > Polychaeta > Eunicida > Amphinomidae > Hermodice > Hermodice carunculata. The sequence continues at coordinate 797,319 of CAXHWN010002137.1, read as the reverse complement.
ATATCTAATGCAGACGCTTTCACTCTTTCCAGTGAGCAGGCTGCATTACATATCTATAGGCCAGACCCTATCACTTGTATCATGATCATAATATAGTCCATCCTATAGTTGAAATTGTAGCTTTCTCTTACAGTCAGACTTGACTATCTCTTCAACAGTCAGGCTAGGGCACTGTGTAACAGTCACACTGTATTAGCTCTCTGTCGATCCGACTAGTTTTTCTATAATCGCCATATTATAGCCCTCTCTGCTGGTCAGACTGCTCTCTTCCCTGGCCAGATTATCCATCTCTAATGGTCAGACCATGGCCCTCTCTGAGTGTCCGATTAAACAACCACTCTAATGGTCCGACTGTAAACCTCACTAAAAATCAAGCTGTACTTCCTCGCCAATATGGTCATATTGCATTATGTCTCACATGGTCACACTGCAGAACACCATATTGGTCAGGCCACAGATTATAAGAAATGTGTAACCAATTTGATCAACCAAGTGCAAGTTGCAAAAGAATTTATTGCATATTCAACAAGGCTATTCCCCTTACAGCTGAATCACAATGTTTATATATATATATATATATATATATATATATATATATATATATATATATATATATATATATATATATATGTATGTGTGTGTGTATGTATAAACATATATTTACGCACACACATATATATGTATATAACACCTATACACATATATATGTATATATGTGTATAAATATATTTATACATATATATACATATATATATACATATATACACGCATATGTATATATATATGTGTGTGTGCATGTGTGTGTGTGTGCATGTGTGTGCATGTGTGTGTGTGCGTGTGTGTGTGTGCATGTATGTGTGCGTGTGTGTGTGTGCATGTGTGTGTGTGCGTGTGTGTGTGTGTGCGTGTGTGTGTGTGCATGTGTGTGTGTGTGCGTGTGTGTGTGTGTGTGTGTGTGTGTGTGTGTGTGTGTGTGTGTGTGCAAACTTATGATGCACCTTTTGTGCCGGGGATATATTAAATGTCATTGTTGGATTGATCTAAAATTATTCACCAAGTAGCGTGTCCTTGCGTGGGTCACTATCATGATTTTGAGCTGAGTCAGCTGGGTGTGTCATACAACTCTCTGGCACCTGATATTAAGCCAGTCATGTATCTAATTCTGTGACAGGTACAAGCCATCACTTAATTAATCCAGCAATATATATGTGTCAGATAGGTCACGAAAAAATAACCCATATTCACAAGTTTCAACCCAATAATGAGCAATACAAAGGTATATACATCAAAAAGCAAGGATACAAGTGTAACGATATCATCAACATTCACCTTAATACCAATGTAAAGGAATAAATATCACTCCTGACGTAAGACAGGGAGTCACCTATAAAAGGCAACTGGTGGTTTTAAACTGGTCCTCTCAACCTTTGAAAAACTCTTCATTAACTACAGACTTCACGGTTATTTTTCAAAAATATATAGGCCTAACCACCCAAAATTGATCAATGGAGCTCAAAATAAAAAGAGACATGGTAGGCCTGTGTTTTCTTGCTTCTTCTGACTTGTCAACTCAGTTGACAGCAAAAAGAGAAAGTAAGAATACCTCATTTTCGTGATACGGATGAATTTGGAATATTAAAAAACGCTCTATCTCCATTATAACTAGGAGTCGGAGAGCTCAGCCCACCACACAACATATCCAATAAAGTATTTATCAAATCTTGACCTCCAAAATTCCGGTGATTGTGCTCAGTTACAGACAAATTTGGGACATGCTGTTACCCACATGACTGACACTGCACATGCACTGGTTGGTTTTACCCAATAACTGACAGTAAAGGGACAGGGTGGTTTTCACTTGACACATTATTATGACTTTTGACAAATTTTCAAAATTACAAAAATATCGGTTAGGGTATCCGCTCATGTAAGTACTGTTGAAACAAGAACAGAAGCAAATCTGACGTCCTACATAGGCCGTTGGCTTACATTTTGTTAATGTAGGATCCTTGGCTCATGGTTACTGCTAAACATTCATAGCTAGAACTATCAGTAACTCGAGGAATCATGATGACAGTTTACAGGATACAATTCCCTTTGCCAGCTACCACATGTAAAGTTGCACTCATTTTAATTACAATTGAGATTCAATTTAAAAAAAACAAAAAGAAAGGAAGAAAACTTAGAGAAATAGATTAAAGAAAAAGAGAGAAAGAAAGAAGCGAAGAAAGAACAAGAAAGAAAGAAAAGAAACAAAGAGAAACAGAAAGAAAGAAAGAAAGAAAGAAGGAAAGAGAGAGAGAGAGAAAGAAAGAGAGAAATAGAGAAAGAAAGAAAGAAAGAAAGAAAGAAAGAAAGAAAGAAAGAAAGAAAGAAAGAAAGAAAGAAAGAAAGAAAGAAAGAAAGAAAGAAAGAAAGAAAGAAAGAAAGAAAGAAAGAAAGAAAAGAACTACCATGTCTGTATTTTCAAAAGGGGGAAGAATGGCTTGGGTTAACAGCTTCTCTTCACATACCTTGCACGCATAGGAAAGATGTTGATTCAGTCCAAATCCTGGCACTGAAATAGCTGTGATCAATTTTCCATCGCTCCTAATTTGCATAATTTAACTTAATGAGCCTTGCTTTCATTATTGATTGAAAACCGGTTTCTTAACAACATAATATGTTGGTCTACTTTCTAATTACATTGGCATTTTCATATTAGTAACATGCAAAAAAAAATCATTTTGCCCCATATCTCGACCTACATGTATGTCTTGGTCTCTCCCCAGAGCTTCATATGCTGCTGATTCTTTTCGTTTGGTGGATGAAAATGGAGACATTTCCCTGGGTCCCCGGCTCAATAAAGTGTGGCTCATCAGTATACAAATACACTCTTCTTCAAGTCAATATTTAAATAACCCTCGTATCTGCCAACAAACAGCCACCGCTAGGTGAGACAGAAACACCAAAAACATAATTTATCTGACCATTAATCTGTCATCTCATTAGAGGGCACCAGGCCATATTTATGTTTGTGTGCCACAACAGACATATTGTTTTTCAAGGAATTCTTCCTTCTTTCTTTCTTTCTTTCTTTCTTTCTTTCTTTCTTTCTTTCTTTCTTTCTTTCTTTCTTTATAGGCAAATTTGTCCGACATTTCATTTGAAAATTACATGTAGAAACTCAAAACTAGGAATTTTTATACTTCCATACATGAAGTCTTGAGTTTTGTAAAGAGGTTCAATAGTTTTCAAAATTAAGCAAATTAGGGCCATTTGAAAATTTATATCTTGGATATCTTCAAAACTATCATAGGTACAGGTAACCAATCCAACTTCAATTAGTATGCTCGTAACACTGCACATTTTTATAATTTACATGTGACCTCTAAAGGTCAGAGGTCAAGGTCATCTGGACCTTTGAAATTTTCATGCAGCCATAACTCGGTCAATTTTTATCAAATTTAGATCAGTTTTGGCTCATATTGTGGCTATTGTAACACCTCAGATTTTTGTAGTTTACATGTTACCTCTAAAGGTCAAAGATCGAGGTCATTTGGACATTTGAATTTTTTTTTTCTGGCGATAACTAGGGACATTTGTTTTCCAATTTTGATCATATTAGGCTCAAATCGTTGATATTGTAACACTGCATTTTTTTTGTTATTTAAATATGACCTCTAAAGATCAAAGATCAATGTCGATTGAACCTTTGAAAATTTTATCTTGCCAAAACTCGGTCTATTTTTAACCAATTCTGATTATGTCGGACTGAAATTATTACTATTGTAACACTGCACATTTTTGTAATTTAATTGTGACCTCTAAAGTTCAAAGGTCAAGGTCATTTGGACATTTGAAATTCTATCTAGCCAGAAATTGGTTAATTTGCATCAAATTTTGATCATGTTGGGCTCAAATTGTAGCTAATTTAATACTGCATATTCTTGTTTTAGCATGTGACCTCTTAAGGTCAAAGCTCAAGGTCATTTGGACCTTTGAAATTTACATCCAGTCATAACTCAGCCAGTTGCCATCCAACTCTAATCATTTTGTACTCACATGGTTGGCATTGCACAAAAACACATGTTGGTTATTAAAGTGTAATCTCTAGTGGTCAAAGGTCAAGGTCATTCAGCCGTATGAAAGTTTCATCTAGTCGTTACGTAGTCAATTTTCATATGATTTGGTTCGTGTTGGGCTTAAATTGTGGGAATTGTAACACTGCACATTTTCGTAATTTACATGTGACCTCTAAAGGTCAAAGGTCAAGGTCATTTGGACTTTGAAATTTTCATCCAGCCATAAGCTTATTGTAATGTAAAGTACCAAAGGACAAAAGTTATAGCATCTAATAGATACAACTTTTGAAGGCACACAGACAGATTTGTTTTGAAGCAAATTTTTTTTTCTAGTTTCTATTGTTGTATGGAGTTTTACATCATTTAAAAACGTACAAGGCCCTCTTTTCTGTTTTTCTCGGCAACTTTAAAATGTCTTAATGGTGGAGCAACAGCACGTTTTAAGTGCGAGCTCATTGGCTGTCGAAAGCTCTGCCCACCAAAGAGAGCACCTGGAAGAAACAAGTAAGCACTGACCCAAATCTGAATGCAGGTATCCTAAAAGACCGGCAAACAATGAAAGATCTGGAACAAGGTGAACATCAATTTGGGTGCAGTGTGTACCAATCCATTCCCTGTCACGTTGGCATTTATATGGGGACAGGCACCGCAAAAGCAAAAGCTTTACAATTATTGTAAAATACTGCATTCAAAAGTCCTCAGGAAGTCACTAAACTGAACACCCTGGTTTCCTAGAATATATTTTCTTCTTATTTATTTATTTATTTATTTATTTATTTATTTATTTATTTATTTATTTATTTATTTATTCATTCATTCATTCATTCATTCATTCATTCATTCATTCATTCATTCATTCATTCATTCATTCATTCATTCATTCATTCATTCATTCATTCATTCATTCATTCATTCATTCATTCATTCATTCATTCATTCATTCATTCATTTAAGAATATGTTCACCCTGGGTGACCCTTTCAGAGCACAGCTCTGTTTTTCCAAGGGGCCCAGCATACATCTACATGAATAACTTAAATAAAAAAATGAATGTAAAAGGAAACAAAACTGAAACTAACTAAATGCTTATAAGCGTTAATATGACAAGGCGAGATTACTAAACAAATCTTCAAGACTAGAAAACTAAAGGGAGTTGAGAAACACAGGTACTAAGATACATCATTTTAAAAAGTGAGCCTTGTACTGACATTAAAAATCACACACATTTTTCCAGTCCTTTAAGCAGTCCGGCAGGCTATAAAAAATGCAAGCACCTTCATACACAAGCGAACGTTTGAATATACTTTTTTTTTAGAAAAAGGAACATGGACATTATTTCCCGTTGTGTATCGTGCTGAATAGTGATTAATTTCGTTTAGAAGGCAGATTTGGTCTCAAAGATAGTTAGGTGCTAGACCATACCTGCATTTGAACATTAGAATAGCCATATGAAACTGCGCCCTCTCTTTAATTGTCCTCCATTTCAAACTTCTAACAATGTCTACACACCTAAGGTTTACATGATCATGATTAATCGAGACTATTCTGGTTGCAGCGTTTTGCAGCCTCTGTGCTATTTTAAGCCCCTTCTCTTAAGTCTTAATTAATGGTTGTCTATTTTCTTTTTTAAAATATTCTTTCGAGATCGCATCATTAACTGTTTTCATCATGCAATATGTTCGTTTGTACCGTTTATTGTTACTTGATTCCCAACATTTATTGGTATTTTACAATACTTTGCATAGGCGTAGGGTTTGTGTACATGTGTATGGGAACATGTTTTGTCGTGGTTGTTCTTAATTGCCATATAACCACATACAATATTTGGTTTCTAATTGGCCCTCATACTATGTATGTACTTGTTTATAACAAATTTGTAATGTACGTCTACTTTTTGATAGGTTATCACATGTGTTTCAACTCTATGTGGCTCAAGCATATTATCATTATGAATCACATGTACAGTGCTTTTCCACGCTTATTGATGAGAACAGTTGTGTCCCAATTACTTACACATTTTTCGTCCTCTCATTTGTATTCTATTTGGTGCGCAACCATCCCAGAATGTCAACACTGTTTAGAGCTAACTTCCTTTGAGATTCACTTACTCTATATCATATCTTATGTTTGGATTGCAAGCTACTTTTGCAAGTATTACTGTTGTTATTACCGTCAAAGATTACTTGTAACTTATATAGAAAACTCTGTTCTATCTTGGAAGTATGTTAAACTTGATGATTATTTGCTCATAATTATATCTTCCGGTGGAAGCCGGGGGACATATTGTTTTATTGCCCATTTCTTCCGCTTGTTGTTGTTGTTGTTGTTGTTGTTGTTGTTGTTGTTGTACAGGTTCTTCAACACGTGGTTTCCGTGCGATAAGTCTTGAAGGACTGGGCAGAATTTGATGAAACTTGGTAGGGTTATGTATCTAGGCAAGACCTAGGTTAGGATTGTATTGGATGACCTTGAGCAAATTCTCAAGGTCACAGGGTCACTTATGTGAAATTGGTTTCCGTTCGATAAGTCATGAAGAACAGAATGGAATTTGATGAAACTTGGTAGGATTATGTATCTAGGCATGACCTAGATTTGGATTGTATTTGGATGACCTTGAGCGAATTCTCAAGGTCACAGGGTCACTTATGTGAAATTGGTTTCCGTGCGATAAGTCTTGAAAAACTTGATGGAATTTGATGAAACTTGGTAGGATTATGTATCTAGGCAAGACCTAGGCTGGGATTGTATTTGGATGATCTTGAGCGAATTCTCAAGGTCACAGGGTCACTTATGTGAAATTGGTTTCCGTTCGATAAGTCACGAAGAACTTGATGGGATTTGATGAAACTTGGTAGGATTATGTATCAAGGTAAGACCAAGGTTGGGACTGTATTTGGGTGCCCTTGACGTAATTTTCAAGGTCACAGGGTCACTTATGTGAAATTGGTTTATCAGCAATAAGTCTTGAAGAACTTGATGAAAATTGCTAGAGTAATGTATCTAGGTGAGAGCTAAAATAGGATTGTAATTTTCGAGCAAACTTTGTCATTTGTAATTTGTTATCACCTGTAGCTTATTCAGAGACGTAAGTGTTCCACCAGGAGACATTTGATTTTCTGTTGGAAAATCAGTCTGTTCTAGTTTCCCCACTTTTAATCTTACTGGCAGGGGATATACAACTCAATCCAGGGCCTGCTACTAATTTTCGAGATATAACTCTCTGTCATATTAATGTTCGCAGTCTGACTCAGGATAAAATGCGGTGTATCTGTGCGGACATTGCCCACCAGCACGATATTATAGCCCTGTCTGAAACGTTCTTATCTCAGAATTCATCCGACAGTAATTTTGTGTTGCCTGGTTTCCACTCACTTACGCGTAGGGATCGCCCTAGCGGCCTGGGTGGAGGTGTTGGACTGTATATTTCTCAACAGCTTCTAGCATCTAGGCGTCATGATCTGGAAAGTCCCGACTTAGAACTTTTGTGGGCAGAAATTAAATTACATAATAATTCCTTTTTATTAGAGGTTGTCTACAGACCACCCGATTCGCCCGTGTCATTCTGGGGCAATTTGCAAACCAATCTTGATCACCTCAAAACTGTAGGTATTGATAACATTATTATAACAGGCGATCTGAATGCTGATTTTACTACAGCACCAGGTAGAAAACTTGATCATTTTTGTACAACAAATTTTCTTGTCCCCCATATACATGAACCTGCGCGTACAACTCATAATACATCAAGCTGTCTCGATCAAATAATCTCTAATATTCCAAACTATATTTTAGAACCACACGTTTTGCCACCGATTGCTAATTGCGATCACTGCGTGGTGTCTGCCAATACTTTATTCCGACGGAAGATTGAAACTGCTTATAAAAGATTAATTTGGGAATATGAAAAGGCAAATTTTAATGATTTTCGTGACCACTTAAGTCGGATATCTTTGGATAATTACTTTTTATCCAATGATATAAATGAGTGCTGTCTATCTTGGACGGAAGGCTTTCTACAAGCCGCTAAAGCTTGTATACCCAACAAAGAAGTTATAATCCGGCATGACGAATTACCGTGGTACACTTCAGCCTTGCGCTGCGAAAAGCGCAAAGTTATGCGAGCTTTTTCGAAAGCAAAAGACAGTTATCACGGACCTCATAGCCAGGAACTATGGGCTTCATATAATCGGCTTCGCAACCAATATCAGGAGCATCTCCATACTGCTGAAGAGCAACATAATAGCAAATTAAGTAATTCCCTTAAAAGTCCCCAAAAGAAAAGTAAAGCTTGGTGGAGGACTGTAAAATACTTTTTAAATAAAAATCATCGCCAAACTATACCATCCTTGCTTGGCGATGGTAAACATATAACCGATAATGCTTCCAAAGCTGAAGAATTTAATGCCTTTTTCTTAAGACAAAACATTGATACATCAACAGCCCGTAACCTTACTTCTCCCGATCACCCCACTGATACTATCAGGAATTTGGAAATTTGTGAAAATGAAGTACTTGATATACTTAAATGCCTTGATACAGCAAAAGCTACTGGTCTTGATGGAATAAGTCCAAGACTCCTGAAAGAAGCTGCCCCGATAATTTACAAACCACTTACGAAATTATTTAACATGCCCCTAAATCTAAAGCAGTTCCCATCTATTTGGAAAAAAGCACATGTCACACCACTCCACAAAAAAGGAGATGATAACTTATGTAATAATTATTGTCGTGTGTCCTTATTAAGTTGCACAGGTAAAATATTTGAAAGGGTAGTTTTTAAACATGTTTTCAACTTCTTTCGCGATAACATGATCATTTCGGTCAATCAATCTGGTTTTATGCCTGGTGACTCGACAGTCAACCAATTACTTTCACTTTACCACGAATTATGTGTAGCCATTGATGAAGAAAAAGAAGTGCGAATTATATTCCTTGATATAAGCAAAGCTTTCGACAAAGTTTGGCATGAAGGTCTTTTATATAAATTGGAGAAAAATGGTGTAACTGATAATCTTTTGAGCTGGTTCCAAGACTATCTTCACAATCGTAAACAAAGAGTCGTCCTTAACGGACAATCCTCTAGTTGGGGTACCATTACTGCCGGTGTGCCCCAAAGTTCCGTTTTAGGCCCCTTATTATTCTTATTCTATATTAATGATATTGTGAATGTTGTGAATTCAAATATCAAACTTTTTGCTGGTGACACTTCGCTCTTCCTTACCATTGACGATCCAGCCCATGGTGCAGCAATCATGAATAATGATCTTTCTTCTTTGGACGAATGGTCCAAAGACTGGCTTGTCTCCTTTAACGCACAGAAAACCAATGCAATGCTTGTTTCCTTTAAGCACGCACGCGATCACCCTCCTCTCATCTTCCAGGGTCACCAACTTGAGAATGTACCCGAACACAAACACTTGGGGCTTACTTTAAAATCAAATCTAAAATGGAATTCCCATTGTGACTAAAGCATCTAAACCGTTAAATGTCATGAAAAGCTTGCAGTATCGTTTAGATCGTGAAACACTAGAAGTGATTTATATGTCCTGTATCAGATCTATCATGGAATATGGCAGTGAAGTCTGGGATGGTTGTGCACAATCCGATAAAAAATTCTTGGAAGATTTACAATTGGCTGCGGCCCGTATTGTGACGAGAGCAATGAAAACTACGCCTAGTGAGAAGCTGTATGAAGAAACGGGATGGGAAAAATTATCTGATCGAAGGGAAAGGTCCAAGCGGATCATGATGTACAAAATTATTCATAAATTAACCCCCAGCTATTTATACTGCTCTCCCAAATGTCCCAACTCCGGTGGACAACCCCCACCCTACCAGGTCAAGTTCTAATTTAAGATCGCGCTCTGAGTTATCTTCCTTTGATTCCAGAACAGTTTTCTTTCAAAAATCATTTTTTCCTTCCGCTATCAAATTATGGAATCTACTTCCGTCGGAAACTAGAAACTTATCGACTCTAGCTCAGTTTAAAAGGAAAATTTCCCCTCCCAGATCATATCCCGTCAGATATCCAGAATTACTTAATGTTGGTAAGAGACATTTATCTATTATACACTCCCGCTTACGTATGGGCCGCAGCCAATTAAAGGAACATCTGTTTAAAACAGGTATAAAAGAATCTGCTATTTGCTCATACGGAGCAGCTTCAGAAAGCATCTGGCATTACTTTCTTACGTGTCCCCGTTATGGTGCTGCTCGAGATATCCTTCATACATCAGTTAGCGCTCTGGCACCATTCTGAAAAAACAATTTTGTTTGGCAGCGATCTTTGTAATCTTGAAGACAAAATGAGCATTTTTCTAGCAGTACAAGAATTTATAGAAAAAAGCAAACGTTTTCAAAGTGGAGCAGTAACCTAGTTTTTTACTTGCAAATCTATTGATATTTTATGCAATCCCGGCAGTGGTAATCTATATGCCCCTCTGTCTGTGCTTGTTTTAGTGGTGTCTATCTCTTCTATGTATCCTCCGCTACATCGCTCATCGATTCATTCCATTTACTGACTCGATTAGCGATGATACTCAGGAGTTGTATTGTACCGTTCGTCCTGTTATTTCTCTGCAAGAAGGATTAATATAGGGCCACACCCTGCTTCCTAATCGTATTTCTTCAGAAACAAAATATGTTTAAGCCAACCCCCTTCTCCATACAAGTACCCCACACAGTGTCGGCGTAATCAATACAAGGTAGCATTGTTGACTTAAATATAAATTCTCAAGTTTGTCTTAGCAAAATCTTACTTAATCGTCTTAGTACGGCTAGTTTCCCCTTGACTTTTGTATGCAGTTTCTTCACGTGCGTATTCCAAGTGCGTATTCTTCTGTCGTAACAGGCTGTGCGTGGTTACCATGTGCCCCTATTCCCTGTGAAGCGTGAGCCTTCATTTTCTCACTAATGGAAGCCAAAACTTATAAAAACGTGGCTCATTTGGGTTAAAAAGAGTTGACTTCAGGTCTGTCGTTCACATGCAGATGACGCTGTAATGCACGATACAGGGAATCTGGAAGGCACGACTTTTTATCCTTTCTTTTTTCTTTCTGTAGAAAGAAAAAACTAATGCGGCATTTCGTCAATGATATGTACATTTTTGTGATATCTTCAGAAATGGGATAACAATCTGCCTGTCTTGTCTCGGCCAATGGATTAGTCCATTTTACCCACTGCAGATACACACCGACGCCGCATTCATTAGTATTTTGTGTGTTTTCCGGGACCACTTGTTTGAATATTTCTTCTAATTCTGATGCACTCACCGGCTTGTCAAAGCGCGTCGCTGCAGAAATAGGGAGCTCCCTGGCAGATGTAACTAGCAGAATGTGACTTTTTTGCCTGGCCCCCATTTGGAATAAATCTTTAGTTGAGATACCTTTCAGGTCCTCCGACATAAATTCCTAGGCAAACAGAACATTCTCCCCCTCACCCAAAGTGAAAGCGTCCGACGGGTCCTACATATTTTTTTCGATGTGCAAACATGTGCAGGCAGAATAAACACCCATGTGGTTAAAATTAGCTTGATCATCGCTTTGACATGGAAGTGGACACGTGTGTTCTATCGTGTGCACGGGAGGACCCACCTTTTAACACCTATATAAGATGCTAGCCAATCAGTGTTGCGTGTTCAGTAGGTTAAAAAGCAAGGTGAGAAGTCAAAACATTTTCATGTCACCTACGGGCTCCGCCCTTCGCTAACATTTATATGTTTTAACGTCCCACCTTGCCTTTTAACCTACACTAAAGTGAAAGTGCGCTCCCTGTTACAGACTGCATTTTCATTGGCCCATCAAAAACCACGCCTCCTGAGCAGGTGCGCGAGAGCCAGATGGAAAAGAAATAACAAATGTCAAAATACCATGAGGCAAGCTGAAAAGAGACAAAATTTATATGGCACGGAAGTGTTATGCAATGTTCGATAACAATACCTTAGCCGCAGTGCCAACTACATGAGACAGGTAGTGAAAATAAGCTATGTGAAAGATTTGACATTTTACTGTGCAAAATTGTTGTACACTTATTCACCACACATCACATATCTGAAATAAAATAGGTGCGCCAAATAAATAAACAGATATACTTTAAGTTGCCTTACATTGAAATAACCACCATAAAGATGCGCCAGTACCTAAAGTAAACAGAAGAGAAACTGAATGGTTTCATTCCTTCAAGGCCAGAGATATTTTGAAATAGAATTATATCTATCTAGTCAATCTCGATTGGCAACTTCTATTTCAAAAGACATTTATAATGATAAGTATTTATGAGAATATTTCATTTCTTTTTAGTTTTGTGGAACTCATTTCTCCATCGTGCCCACTGCATTTAAACTAAAGCCCCCAGCTGGCCTACTTGTTTGCAATTCGCGTAGTTACTACGCTGAGGAACAGCGCTCCTCACCTTCCCGGCTGACTATGTGTGCGACGGGTTCGTCCATTCTATTACCTGTGTGCTCAGCGACATATGTTTTTGCTGGCAAAATTGTGTATGTAAGGGTGACATTTGCCTGCGGAGCAGACTCTAACATTGTTGTTCACGTAGCACTAGGCCGATTCGCAGGCAATGCTAGCAATTGCTTGAAACAAATCGTAGGTCCAAAATGTCTCGCAAATCGTCATCAGCCCAAAACAAATTTCCGTCTGCATTTTCCTTCTTAATTGATAAGACCCGAACTGTATACATTTGCGTGGTATGTCTTGTGAGCAAGTGTGTAAACTGGCGTTCGCTTGGCTACTCGACACCCACGTCACTTAATCCTTACTTTTGTTCAGATAAATTTCTTGTGCTAACTAATCTAGTTCTTGTTTTAAAGTTTTTATTTTTATTTTTCGTCAGATAGCCATAAATTAGGGATTCTGATTTTATGGGACGATAACTGAAGTATGCTGGTAACTGTTTATTAACAAATTTGTCTATGCCAGGAAACAAAAGCAAATATTCACTTATGTAATATTGCGAAAGTTGTTGAAGGAAAATGTCACATAATTTAAACCATTTTTAGCTTTTGAAACTTGGTTCTGTATGTGTGAGTTACTTACTATGATTTACTTTTATTGGAGGATGAATACACTCAAAGTGTATTCATCCTTCTATCGCGACCACACCAACTCAGTCTCTGCGACTGATAGGCGCGTGCGTAGCTTGCGCCATGCACAGACAGCATCAATGCCATAACCAATCGGTGTTGGTTTCTAAGTTGGTTATGAGGCAATATGAGAGTAAACACACTTCACTGACAGCCGGGGCTCCACCGTTGGCTGTCATCAAATTCTGTTCAACTCCCATCTTGCCTTATAACCGACACTTGATCCTACAGTGATTGAATAATATTTTGTAGCATTGTCGCGCGCTGTGCTTTGTGTGCAATGAACGAAGCAAAACTTTACACCTCTGTGCCAGGAAACAAAAGCAAATATTCACTTACGTAATATTGTGAAAGTAGAATCAGATGATCTGTTCTGCTGGACATTTGAACATTCGACATTTTTATAGGAGAACAAAATGGCAAATGTGAACGAGAACAGAGACTTAAATGTCCTAATCCAGAATTAAACACCGAAGTTGGGTCCCTTTCTGAAGGTTTGACCCAATTAATTGGTGATATTTAACAACACTTGGACTCTGTCGAAATGCAACAGTGGTATTTCCATCGTGGTACCACAATTATCCGTTTCCATGTTCCCTAAGATGCCAGATTTGGACAACCATTGGCAAATGAAGAATTACAAAAGAAAATCGCTGACAGCGTACCGAAACTTAAGGTAATAAATCAAAGAAGACGTGGCTTTTAAAGTTTACTTTTATAGGGCCATTTGGCAAAATTCAAAGCCAGAAACAGAGGGCGATTTTTTTTTTTTTTTTTTTTGCGTTTGTGTGCCAGCATGCTCCTGGCACATGAACGCAAAGTATTAGAGGATTACAGCACAACCTACGAGAAAATGGAATACCAGTGCTGAACATTTTTAAGAAAGAAGATCCACGTTTTTTTTTTTTTATTATTTTTGAAAAAGGACTGAACGAAAGAATAGCCCTATTAACAATCGTGGGTATTGTAATAAAAAAACCGGGATGATCCTGTTCCACCCCAAGGAAAAGTTGCACTTTTGGACTAGAGGTATGTTTTCTCTTAATAGGGAAGAGGGGCTCAGCAACACATTGTTTCCTGCAATGGAACAGCATTTGGATTTTTTTGCACGTGACCATAGAAATTGCATGGCAGATCTGTTCCAAATTCCATTTGACCCAAAAAACACTTTGATGTGTTTCATATATGAAAAACATACATCTAAAACAAATCAGGGTGGCCTTGACAGGAAAAAGGTGAACGTGAAACAAGTAAAACACTAATAATGATGATGATGATGATGATGATGATGATGATGATGATGATGATGATGATGATGATGATGATGATGATGATGATGATGATGATGATTTATTAGGAAAACTACTCCTTTGCAGCGGGAGGGGGGGGGGCACCAACAGAACGGGGATAATTCCATGATGCGTCCAATATATATACAAGTAATCATTCATCCTTTTGTCAAACAAGCAATCTGTGCATGTTAAGATAACTGTGCCGTATCACTGTGAAGATCCAGGAAATCCACGTTGTTCTGTTATGGTTTACCAGATATAGTTGGGTTTAATTCCTTTCCAAAGAAAAGTGAATTTCATACAAAAACATTGCCGGCTATTTAGAAATTTCAATATCCACACTTTAGTGCAGCCTCAATTAGTGAGAATGATGTGCTTGAAATGTTTTGGAAATTTCACAAGGAGGTCGGCACCGGTATTGACATCGGCACCCGCAGTATCCCAAACCGCAGTGGAACAGGTACATGTGTTTCTGCAATTTGACACTGAAATATATTTGTATAGCTCTACCTCACAAGCGTCGCAATTTAAGGACATGTGCAGCTGAGACAATAAAAGGCATCTAACTTCTACCACTGAAAAGCTCACAGATTGAAAAATGCTGATGCAAACATTTATGAAGTATATATTTCTGGAAGGAAAATGATAAAAATTTTCAGACATCGTTATTATTAGTATAATTTCAACATTGTGAGCTGGTTGTGGAATATACATTTAACTCATTGGCAAAAATATCTTTTTTTGTTTTTTTAATTTAATTTAAACATATTTGTTTATTCTGGATCACCTAATAGTATACATCGAGATACTAAACAACAGGCTCTCCAGACATAGAGCCACACAGAATACATACAACACACACAGGACAATACAATTCACAATATGCTTAATATGTACCACTCATTGTTACAATAATATTGAAAAATACACTTTCCTGGATGCTATGAAGTAAATACCCACAAGCTGAGACATTTCGATTAAAGAATGAGTACAAGTTATTGATCCAGAAAGATCCACTATGTCACTAGCTCAGTAACCAAAGAAATGATGATAGTCTTAGCCATAAACTGTATATAGACAGGATCAACATGCAATCAAAATATGAATCGTCTGGAGTCAGAAATAAATTTTTGGACAGCATCAAATAATTTAATGTTAAGGTTTGCAGAAAGGTCATTGTTACCATGTGTAAGATACCTGATAAGTATATCAGTTGCTAGATAGACTACAAGTCTAGGATTCACACCTGGAGCTAGAATGTAACAAACCGTTTTTAAAAGTGATTTCCTGGACTACAAGTCTAGGATTCAAATCGGGAGAGGAACTCGCAAAAGCCTGTGGCTGATATTCCAATCCCTTTCCTTTATGAAATAAAATACGTTTAAAACAAACACCTGGAGCTAGAATGTAACAAACCGTTTTTAAAAGTGATTTCCTGGGAACTGAATAATAGGGACATTCTAGGAAAAAATGAAGAGTACTTTCGTCAGGATTTAGACATTTACAAGCTATAAACGGTATCATATTAAATCTGTGTTTATGGTAATTAAGTCCGGATAAGCCCAAGCGCAAACGAGTGTGTATGATATTTGAAAATCGACTGCCGTGTGAGTAATAAGCAGGAACAGGATCTACAGACAATAAAGTATTTTTCAAAGTACATTTAAATTGGGATAAAGTTGCAGAATGTCTTATGTCGTCGGGGAGATCGTTCCAAAGTTAAATAGAGGAAGGAATGAACGAATTTCCGAACCGTCAGGAATTAAACCTTATTTGTCTTTGGCTGCGTCGGTTTCTTAACTGGACAGTGGGCTGACCATCGTTATTCGGAACAAGATCCGAAAGATAAGCGGGATTTTGACCATTAACAATTTTTTAAAACATGATTAATTTGAAATATTGGCATCTTTTAGCTAAAGTAGGCCAGTCTAATTCCTTAAGCATAAGATGACGGGGAGTGCGTTTAAGGGCTCCTAAACAAATGCGAGCTGCTTCATACTGAACACACTCGAAGGGATCAGGAAGAGTCTGTGAGCAATTGTCAAAACTTATACATCCATACGCTAAGATAGGTCGTACCATGGATTTGTAAAGCCGAATTAGAGTATTGCGAGATATCCTAAATTTAAGTATGTGGAGCAGAGACAGACGTTTCCTCGCTTTTTCCACAATTCTGGTAATATGGGCATCCCACTTTAGATTACGAGAAAGCGTAGCGCCCAAATGTGTATGGCTAGTACCTTCTGGTATGACAGAATCGCCAAGGAGTAAAAGAGGGTGATCTGGCTTATTATGTTTAGTGGAAAACAAAACAGCTAAGGACTTAATAGCATTAAAAGACACTTTCCACTGTTTGCCCCATGCAACGATATGAACAAGATCTGCGCTCATCCCAACTGCAGAGGTAACGGGATCATGCCATAGATTATCTCCAGAATGCTAGTGTCGTCAGCAAAAAGCTTAATATCACACACAATATTATCAGTTATGTCATTAACGAAAACTAGGAATAGAAGAGGCCCCAGATATCATATCAAATTTGAGACTTTTACACAAATTTGGGCATAACTCAAGCTTATTGAAACTTCAAGCAATTTTAACTAATATCTTAAACATGGGGTCCCTTACCTCTCTTTAAACATCTTGAGTTAAAAATCTGCAAAGAAAACAGACCATAAGAATAGGCGAAACCAATAGGACCTTATTTTCTTTTAGAGTTTGCATATAAATAAATGTTGACACCAATTAAGGCGTACAGTCAGTTTTCGTTCCGTGTCGTAAAATGTTCGCAAGCATGTTAAAGCAGATGGTTTATCATTTTTTGTTTTAAACATACACTACATATGCTACTTATACAATAGAGAGATAACATTTTTGTCAAGCATTCATTTCTTTGATACAAATTCTTCAGGTTGTACGCTTTGACTCATTGAAAGGCTGAATTTGAAAATATAAGCAAAATGACCTTATTTATGTGTTAAAAGTGTAGAGTAACAATTTATCCTTTACACTCAAGTAAATTGATAAACTTATCTTGGAATATCTAAGCATAAATACCCATCCTTAATGGGGACAGGGGAGAGACAGATACTGGAACAAAGCTGCCTGTTCAAACAGGAAGTTGATTCATCCACTGTGTGTCACAGTTCTACCAAAATGACCAGCAGGCAGTAGGCTTAAAGTTGGTTGACAAAGTCGTAATTCAATACCAAAAGAAGAATTTAATGTTATATATTGCCGTCTGAGGGCGCCAGCTCCCTGTTCCTCACTGGTCTTCCTGACGCAACTTGCGCGTGGCACTGGCCTGCAAAAGCAAGCACATTGTCGTCTGCTAAAGTTTAGTAGAGCAGAGAGAGCCAAACAGGGAGGTTCGCAGCAGGAAAGCTTGACAAAGTACTCCTAAAATGAGGTAAAGTACGAATAGGTAGGCTATTAACCAAGCAAAAACTGTGCACTACAATACTGCCTTAAGTTGTTTTGTATGGGCCTAAATTTAAAAAAAAAAAGTTCAGAAGTAGAGAGATTTAATTTGACTGTACAACTTTCTGTTACTTGAGGAAAAATTGTCCTCTGTCTTCAGTTCTGGGGGATGAAATGAACCCATGTTCTGGTTTGTCCCGTCAAATGACAAAAGTCTATCAAAGAACATCAAATGTAATGATAATGTGATAGTTGAAAGAATCATGTTTTTCTTGCATGTCTAATGTTATTCCAATTACGCGATTACGTGTAACGTCAACTTAAAATTAATTTGTCGGTTTAAGTCATAAGCCTTCCACTTCTCAAATTATATGACAATTAATCATGCCTTTCTTGCATTTCTATGAAATTAATACTATTAAAGCTTTGGTAGTTGGGTCCAAGGCAAGGCGTTTACTGTTGTCTAAAAATTAACCTTTGCTTTCATGGTGCGTCTATTTTTTTTTAATGGAGATAGGCCTACTCACTTATCAAGGCACAGCCCAATTTTTACATTAATTAGCACGTTACATAGGCCCTATAGATAAAATACTTGGAAGTTGCAGAGTTTATGAATCCGGCCTTATTGAACTTTAGGGGACCCAAGCCCCTATAACTTACTAATAATGGTTCAATTGGGCATGACATTCAAAGATTTGAAATATTTGTGTACCTGCGTGAACAACAGACGTAAGCAGCTCATACTGTCTATACGTCATCATGTGGGCCTAACAGTGACATGGGCTCTCATCTAAATTTCGTTTCTAATGTGGTAATTAGTGTCATGCAAGACAATAGAGCCACTAAAACAGAAAACTTGCATCCTAATTGAAAGTTTTGAAAAGACCCAAGTCACAACTGCTTCTGTCAAATCCTCTCAGACAAATCCACAGGGCGGCCTTTTTTTTTTTGTATTTTTTATTTATGTGTGCCATAGAGCCAGCCCTTGTTGTTTCGATTTATGTTCAATCAAGGTAAATTACATGCAAGGCCTGACCTTCTTTTCTTTTTTCTTTTTTTAAATTTTCTCTTGCTTGGCCTCACATTTGAAATGATTTGTGTTTGGCTAAAAAGTGAAAATATACAATAGGTACTAAGGGCAAGGCCCTAAATGTTGTTGGTTCCGTGTCAAAAATGCACAGCCTGGTGCTAATAACATTATGGTCATTACAATTTCGAGTAATTTCACTGCCCATAGTGAATACAAATTCCACGCTCTTCAAGCTTTGAGAAGGCTCCACGCCGGGATTGGAGGGGTTAAAATGTATCCTGACTGTTCTTGGAACTGTTCCAGTTTTTTTTTTTTTCAAACCATCGCTGAAGATTTCAAGGTAAACTTTGACGTCACGGAACTGAACTCCCTGACCCGGCATCGCGAGGCAGCATCCCAATTTACCCTTCAGGGGGGTCAGAGTATTAAACACCAGGTAGGAGTGTCAGTCTGTCCATCATAAATGAACTTTTCTCCCTGATGCTGAGTAAGTAAAGGTTTGCTGAGTGACACCTTAACGTGTAAACATAAATATTATAAACAAATAAAATCCGACACAGCGCACTATAAACTGTCCATCCCGAGCGTCAGTGTTGCGTGGACTCATCCACTTTGACAGCGTCACATTACAAGCCTCAAACATAATACACCACTTAATGACTTATACAGTTCTCACAATACAGTTGGAAGCCATGAACGCAGACCTGAGCGCTCACTGCAAACTGTACCCTTTGTAGGTGGAATTGTGAGACTTTGGGAAAAAGTTGTTTTGTGATCAGAGTGTGATGTAAACAGAATGTTGATTGTTGACTCAGGTTTGGTCTCGGATCTGTTTGCAGGGAAGACGGCCATTGCAGTCTTTGGGGGGCGCTGCACTGATACAGACAGACCCCTGGAGAGGGTGATCGCGGCGCCTGTTGCCCCACAAGGCCTCGGGGGTCAATTTGAAGAGGTGGCACAGATACCTAGGGTGCCACACCCGAGGCAGCTCACTGCAGTGGTCAGGTGTGAGGATGAGGTGTGGCTAATTGGAGGCCAGGACGCAGGTAAGTCCCGTGGCCTGTGATTGATATCAAAGATACCTTTGACAATCACACAGAGAGAAACATCAATACACTCACGTGTAATATAATACTACTACTGTGTGGTATGTTTGTGTATTGATGTGTTAATGTGTGCATTGTGGTCCAACCACAGGATGTCAATCAAACACAACAGAAAGTTGTTGACTCCTGACAGTAAACTGTTTGTCACAGTCGACTGTTGACCCAATGAAAGACTTCATTCACTGATTTAGTCAACAGTTAACTTGACAGTAATTTGTGGAATCAGTGATCAATTCATCGCTCATAAAAAACAACTTTGTTGACGTTAACTGGTGTCACTTTTGTCATCGTTCATAAAATACAACTTTGTTATGTTACCTTGTGTCACATTATCTCGGTGTTCCTACTTGACGAGTCTCTCTCTGTTTCTAGGTGACAATACACTGTCAGGATGTGACGTACTGGACCTTGTCAACTGGCGGTGGAGGACAGGGCCCCACATGAGGACACCAAGGTACGGACACACGGCGACAGTGGTGGCCGGGGAGGTGATAACCGTGGGCGGTACGAATGAGTACGACAAACTCTCATCCACAGAGACTCTGGGAGCAGAGAACAACTGGCGACCGGGACCCGACCTGCCCGAGGAGAGGTTTGGACACGCTGCGTGTGAGTTTGAGGGCCGGGTCTATATAAGCGGAGGGGGGGATGATGCAGGTACATATAGAAAGCTTACATCTGTGATGTCCTGGACGCCGGGGGAGACCAGCTGGCGACAGGAGCCGTCACTAACAACAGGCCGTTACTATCACACGATGGTCACCACAGGAGGCGGCCTCCTGGTGTGTGGTGGCTTGGGTGATAACAGCATGGAGCAATATCACTCCCAGTCCAGGACCTGGAGCACACTAACCACCAGGATACCAGGGGTTAAGGTTGTCTCATCCGCCGTGGTGCACAGTGGAGTGTTGTATCTTGTTGGTGGCCCTTACTCTCGCATCACGATGCGATACGATGGCGTCTGGCACGAAGACCAGAAGATGCCGTGGGGGATGTATGACACAGAGGCCTGCCTCATCGAGCTCCCCATCACCCGGTGAGACATCACCAGAGAACAAGTAAGTGATGACTACTACAACTATAACACTTCACCCCATTAACCCTTCCACGCATTTTGTGCCATTGTTTTGTGTACAGATACTTTGTTTACTGTTTGGTTTGTTTACGAGAAGTAATTGAAGTTCGACCTGTTCCCAGGTGTGCAGCTCAGGGAAACCAACATGACACATGGGAGCTGCTGCTTTATATACCGAGGTGTAAACAATCCACGTTGCTAGGGTGGTCAGACTTATGTCACACGTCAATCATTGTTGGGTGTGCTGATTAGCGATTGGTCCACACGTCAAGTGACGTTGGTGAGAAGATATAAATTGCACGTGCTCTAGTGTGACGTTCGATGCATGGACAGCAGTCGATCCATGCACAGGGCAAGGCAGTCCCGGTGCCACTGGGCGGTGAGGGAAAGCCACTTTGTAGGCCCAGCGCTAGTCGAGCACTGAATAAGAAAATACCATTTTGGTGTATGAATTGGCGTCATCGTCAATATCCAGCGTCAATACCGCATAGTGCAGAAGGTTCAGGTCGGAAAATTCTCACTTTCACTGATCTTATTTCTTGAAAACAGCCATGTAAATATCAACCAGCTTTCATAAAAGTGTGTGTGTCAACACACACTTTTCTTTCTTTCTTTCTTTCTTTCTTTCTTTCTTTCTTTCTTTCTTTACCAGCAAATTTGTCCGACACTTTTTTGGGACACTATTATAAATACAAACTCCAAACTTGGCATGATTGTAACTCCATACAAGGGTTTTGACCGTTTTATACAGAGGAGTGAAGATGTTTAAAATTGTGCAAATTAGGGGCATTTGAAATTTTAAATTTTTAATATCTACTATAGTAGAGTCGATAGAGATGTCATTCCAACTTGTACGAGGGGTTATTGACCATTGCGCATCTGATGAATTTAAAACAAAAGTTGTAGCCATTTAAATAATGCTAATTAGCAGGATTTGAAATTTTAAAACTTGAATATCTTCAAAATTATTATAGATAGAGATGTCATTTCATCTACTAGGGGGTTGTTGACCATTGCACATGTAATAAACGTAAAACAAAAGTTGTAGTAATTTTAATTATGCTAATTAGCAGTATTCGAAATTTTCAATCTTTAATATCTTCAACACTATAATAGAAAGAGAGGTCATTCCAACTTCTACTAGGGGGTTGTTGACCATTGCGTACCTATTGAATTTAAAACAAAAGTTGTAGCTAAATAGCACCATTAGAAATTTTAACCCTTTCCCCCTCAAACCGGCCAAAACCGGCTAATGATCAAATGTCGTCTGCTCGCTTCAGTGTTTTAACTAATATCAACAATAATGAAAAGCAGTTTTGACTGAGAATTTTAGATGAGCCCTATCAAGATCACATGCCCCAGGTCAACAACTTTCCTTGGCATGGGTTGGTTACTTGGTGCCCAACTCATGCCAAGGAAAATTGTTGACTCAAGTGTCAATTCAAGGGGGAAAGGGTTAAAGCTTGACTAACTTCAAAGCTATAATAGATAGAGATGCCATTCCGACTTCTACACCTGTGTTAATGTTATGAAATAGTTGTACATTGCCATACCAATATGCTTTGAAGACACACTCCTTGATTTGCTATGCAGCAAATCATCTTTCCTAGTTATATCTTTGTATTTGGCATTAGAGATCTCCATTTATACATTCCATGTATTGTAAGCTGCAAATTTTTAATTTTAAGGTAAACAATCTACCCAAGTGACAGTATAAATTTAGGAGTTTGGGATAACTTTGTCAGTTATTCTGACCATATATCTATTTGCCATGTGACTACCTATGTCACTTTAACTGCATAGTTTCAACTTGAAATATGGGGTTTCAGTTGCCAATGCCATATTTCTGCACAGCATGCCAAATTTATTTGTTAAAGGTGGATACTCAGCATTTTCATTCTCCTCTTTATTTTATTTGTTTATTTTGTTTGCAATCAACCATAGTATTTCCTAGCAGTATGTTCATTATAGTAGCAATATATTTGGTTAAAAAGAGATATTTAATTATATTTATGATGATAACAGATGGTGTAAAAGAATATGGTGACCTACACTTTTTTCCGAAAGAAATGGCGTTTAGGGATCTTTCTATATTAAACTAGCATTATTTTCTGATTTAACCATAGTATAGATATAGGCAGGCAATTATTACAGTGAGTTTCAGGGTATGGCACATCGTCGTATTAGAACAAAACTGGAGTATAGAAAGAGTATAGAATTAACCCTCTTTCTCCAGTGCCTTAAATTAGAAAAACAGTGTGTGTGAGGGGCAGGCCCCTCCCCCCCCCCCTTCCCTGGGAAATTTTGAAATCAAGCCTGCAAAATGGTGCTTTCTGGTGGGTTCTGCAGGTTAAAAAGTGAAGTATAAAATTTGAATTTTTGTTCTGAGGTGATATTTTAAACCATTTTCCCTTTATCTATATATCCAAGTTTAAGGTAAGTACTGTATTAAAGAAGTAAATTCAATAAATTGTAAAGCTTACACAAGTTAAGGTACAAAGTTTCCTGGTTTCTTTGCCTCACAGTTTTTCAATCTGGTGTAAAATTTGGCTGGCACATAATCTTCAAACTTTCAGATCAGGATTAAAAAATGAAAGAACATTCAATTTCAAATTATGCAAGTATCAATGTAATTGAAAGCATTAAGTACTATGTACATAATTTATGCAAGTTTGTTTCTTATCACTTTTGAGCAGTGATTTTGAATCAGTGAATTAAAGCCAGATTTTATGCCTAACCAGTCTTTTTCCATGCATGTGGTACCAGCAATCGCATGTATTGGTTCTTCCTGGATATTAAAGAAGAAACCCAACTGCAGGTATCGCCCGTGAAGTGGGAGTTGGGCTCAGCGTGTTTCGAACAGGTACCAGGCTGGCACAATGACAGGCAATCTAACAAACACTGCAGACTGTCTGCTCACCATTCATTTACAGAGTGAAATGATAGGTATTATGCAGAATACCATTATGTCACTCTGTAAATGAATGATAAGCACTAATTGTTTTACAAACAGGTTTGTAAAACAATTTAAAAGTGTTTGGACTCAGACATAAATATAAAGAAAGAAAAGACAACACACCATCTTACATTCTTTTTCATTTTTTTGCCCATTATCAAAACAGGACTTGCCAGGCAATGCAAACACCACTGATCAAGGCCTTCACAACTGTGGTACTAGGTACCGTAGTGCAATGGAGTTCAGTTAAATTTGTTTTAAATTTACAGTCTGCATTTAAGGGTATTAGGACATGTGACGTTTTGTTTCTCACCAAATTACAATGCTGCAGAATGTTCAGAATATATTTTGATTTTTTTTTTTCATTTTCTTCGAAGTTCTGCTCTATATCTGAGCACTCTGTCTCTGAGTCTTAATCATTTTCCACATCCTGGAGTACCACATCATCACTATCCACCCCCACATCTGATAAATCTATATGTTCTTCCTCTACAATCTCCGGACAGTCTTCGTCCACCTGACAAACATCTTGAAGCGTTCTTTTTTTCTTCCTATGGAAATCAGGTCGCCTCTGCCTGCCACTTGGTGTTGCCTGCAATAATAAATGATCTGATGCTTGTAAACCAATTTTACAGTTGATATAATCTTTCCTGTGCAAATTGCCAAAACATAATTCATAAGGCTGACCAACTACCTATAACCTAAATTGACCAAATCTTCCTTTATTTGATGAATCCTATTTTTAAGTTTAAAAAAAGGGGGGGGGGATCACTATGTGCAAATGAAAGCTGAGTTTTATTCTAATATAGATATCTGGAATTTTTGGACAGGCGAATTGGCAACTTTCCTTACAAGTCCATCACAAATTGTACGAAGTGCAGACAGACTATAATATTTAGAACCCTGACTAATGCATACAAAAATGAAATTGAATTTTTGTTTTAATCAAACAAATATGAGGATTGCTTATCTATAAGGCACTGAAAAATGTAGTTAATCAAGCTTCAAGACAAAATGTATTTGCAGCAGTAGACTGGTAATATGTAAAGCTTGTGTTCAATCAATACATACAGCTGAATACTGTACATATGTAGCGAGTTTTTACACAAAAACAGGTTTAAAATATTGAACAGGCAGCCTACCTTGAGAACCATCAGGAAGGTTATGATGTCAATGTCATGAGTAAGTTTTGCCAGGTCTGCTGCCTTGGCATTGGTGCGTGACGCAGTGTCCAGCTGAACACATTTGGCCTGGTAACCCTGAAAAAAAGCTCTGACAGCCGCCAACATGTGGGGCACCCACCTAATATCCCTACCTTAAGGGGTAATATAACCTTTAGATTCAGCAGTTGGAATGTTTTTCGCAATTGTGCTTTCATTGGGTAACTCCTTTTATAAAGATAATAAAGGCTAAGCAATTAAGTCAAAGACTTGTCATACTTTGTGGGTACTGTGGCTTTGATCTGATCTTTCACGGCTAATTCAAGGTGGTGAGTCAAGCAATGAGTTGTAGCTATATCTGGATAAGTTTGATTTAGTAAAGCTGCAAGCCCTTTCTTATGTCCCGTCATATTGGATGCTCCGTCTGAGGTCATTCCAGTTAGTTTATCCATTATGTCCTCAGTGCTGTTAGGAACAGACAATTTCTCCTGATTATAGCCTTTGTTACTGCTTCATGAATGTGTTGTGCACTTGTAGATTCAGGAGACACAAAACACAAAAATCGCTGACTGCGAACTCCTTCCTTTAATAAATGAATATACAATAATTCCTGCTCATCTCGTCAAGTCTTGACGGTGACACCCATCAAGTGTGATTGAGAAAAAACTAGCACTCTGAACAAGAGTTCTTGTTCTGTCAGTCTCAACTGATGCTATGTGATGCACAAAGACCCTGCCCGCCTTGTCATTCTCATATGTTACACCAGTATCAAGTCCCTTTGCTCGATCTAATTTGCAAAGTCAAACACAGTCCTTGAAGCTCTTGTAATGCTTGGCACATGCATGTGCATTCCTAATGCGAAAGCTCAATTGCCTGCGTTGCGACTCCTTCAGTCTCTGCATGGCTACTCCTGCTTCAGTTTCTCTGATGGACAGTGACTTGTTCTGAACTGCACTAGATGCCTCTTTGTGTAGATCACTTTTTTCGCGGTACTACACAGAATCAATTTTGAAATTTGCGGTACCATTCAGCTGCAATTTTGACTGGTCTTTTAACTTGACAGGCTTTTCTTGCCAACTGGTATTCCTTGCAGTCCCTGCACCGCATTGTCCCCGTCTTGGCGTCATAGGTCAGCCAACTTCTGCCTATTTCCCACGACGTTTGATATTTCCTGACGCGCTTGTGTTTGTCATAATCCTCCTGTATTTCTTTCTTTGCCTCGTCTGATATTTCGGAAGTCTTTCTCTTTTTTTGTGGCGGTGCCACCTCACTTAAATATCGCAACATGATACACAAACATCCACGACACGATGATCCCCCACGACGGCAGACGAAATGGCGGGATAGGAACGGAATAGGAACCGGAAGTCTAGTTTTCCAAACTCATTCTGTAACACGTTCTCTGATTGGAGGTCCTAAATGTACTGCGTCAGTCAACCAATGGGGATTTGCTATAGTACAAGGCAAGGCTGTTGCGTACCAAGTTGGGTTTGTAAACAAATCGCACATTCAACGAGGTTGACTTGGGTAAACATAAATGATTATTGCATGGTTAGTGAAATTTAGCAGCCTGTTTTGAATTTTTCCTTATAGGCCACAGGTCTATGGCAAACAACACTATCATTAACCGATCAACTATTTCTACATAGATTCGGACCTTCGGTCTACCACTAATTTCGCACACTGGAAAAATCACACCATTTAGCCTTGGACTATTTACAAATGGATAGCTATCACTCCATGATTGACATATAGCATGCACAGCATATCACACAGTTGATATGTTGTGCATGTGTAATGACAGGGCAGTTTCAAACAAAATTGGGTCATTGTCATGTTACGATATGTAACAGAAAAAATTAGAATAATTCTGGACTTATTTGTGAACAGGACAGTCAGATGTCATACAAAATGAGTGGATATCAACCTCACAAGTCCGACGTCACATTTATTTGCAGTTTTGCTTGGTTTCAATTTGAAAGACTTCTAATCAGAGTGAATGACACATATATATTTATAATTCTCTCAGTTGGCAGTTTCTTGGTTGCTGGTAACAGATCTTGTCTTGTCTGCAAACAAAGTGCAGCGTTCGCTCACATTCTGATCATTGAATGCCTGATAAGTTTCAGTGGATTTCAGTGGTATGATAATTCTATTGGAAAATAAATACTGAATCACAACGTAAACAATAAATGGTGAATAAATTACAGAATGACTAGATATGCATCATTTCTTTATAAATTGTGAATATGAAAAATGGGCTGAGACTGGTCTAGTGGTTTATGGACTTTGTTGTATATGTATATATATATATATATATATATATATATATATATATATATATATATATATATATATATATATATATGTATATATATATACATATACATATATATACATATATATACATATATATACATATATATATGTATATATATGTATATATATATATATATATATATATATATATATATATATATATATATATATATATATATTGTAAATTGAAATTATCTGACAGCAATTCCCTGATTGCTGATGTGCCATACATAGAAATATTATTTTACAATTTGGCTCTTTGTACATGTCCTTGTAGTTCCTAAATAATATACCATACTGATCCTTCAATTCAAAAAAAAGTTTTATACTCTGGGTTTTGATTAATTGTTATTATATTCGCAGCCATTCAGCATTTTATTGGTAAAAAGTTTGGGAACTTCAGTAAGGGAAAAAAGTATATTGAATATAGTCTACACAATTTTCTCCATTGATCCTTGGTTGTGGAGTGTAAAATTTTTCATACCCACAAAAACTAATATTTTTCTCTTTTGTTTTTTATTTGTTGCAGGTAGCAGTTCTGCTTTCAGTTTCAAGTGGAAATGTGCAAGATAACTCCAGTGACGAATGATACGTGACATTCATATTAGTTGTGGTGCTGCTTTGGCCCCATCATTAAGCAAGGAAGTACCTGTATGAACAGATTCCTGTCAAACAAGGCAAAATATGTTCTGGGCAAACAAGCAACCTGGGTGAAATCACCAGCTTACAAATTATTGATAGCCATGTTCATCCCACACAAACACTGAACTTGATGTGAGATGGCATTCTCATAGTAAGTTTGTTCTTGTTATTTTAGTCCCACAAATGCTAGTGATATTGTTGCAAAGTGAAAATCTTTTACCTTGCGTGCAAGACAACTGCTATATTTAAGTTTTGAGAATAATGCAAGTGTATATATGTATATTCTTAGAAATGAAAGTGCCTAATTTTTGACAAATTCTGCACTGATAATTTCACAAGAATTCGAATTTGTGAGTTAGCTGGGAATTATTTACAATAAGAACCCAAGAGACATTGAAAAGGTGTATTGTGTCTACAGCTTATTTCATATTGTGCATATTATTTTAAGATTCATTTCTGGATATTTCAAAAATTGTTGTGCATTGATGCAACATGAGGCATAGGTTACCTCATTAGATTTTATGGTCAGCATGACCTATTTATAGGTCACAGACCTATGGATTCTTGCATGGGAATATGTACAATTTTGGGTCACCAAAGGGTCAAAAATGAAGTTGCAAGTGTGCTTGTAATTTTCAGGTAGATAAAAAGTGCATTTCTTGTGCATCCAGAAAATATTTATTTTAGGGCTTAATTCCTATAACTTGACATATTGACATTTGTGTTAGCTGATACTCCTTCCCACATGCTCAAGTATTGCAATTTTAGCTCCAATTGGTTAATATAGCTATTAAAGACCATGTTCATTACTGGAATGTTATGCCATATATGTGACCGTGACTTATTTTTGTAAGGTCATCTTGTCTGTAAAGTTGAAAGACATGATTTTGTAATGGCAGGGTGTAGCTTGGATATCAGTGGCAAAGAGAATTGAGCCTCCAGATCAAAATTGCACTTGATTATATTCTACATAAAACTGTACTTGGTGACCTACTTTTTGGTTCACTGTGACCAAACAATTATGGAGTTTGACCATTGCCCAAATGTACTGTTTTTCTTCAGCAACTTGAAAAGTTATTGGATGAGAAGAAACAGACCATGTATGGAAAGCTGGATGTGGGGCACATGTTTTGAACAGTAGCAGTTCTTTAATCTGCATTGAAGGTTAAGGTCAAATTGCCAGGCCAGTTTGAATGTATGGGTCAACTCCTGACTGCTCTGCACCCTGCAATTTCTTAGCTAGACCCATATAACCTTTGGAATTTATAGAGTATGAAAGTCTTTGTGGACATCAATGTTCGTGGGACCGCCTATAGTATTATGTAATATACAGGTCAAAATGTGAAAATCTTGTGACTGCTATACTGTCCACAGCTTTCAAGTTAGCCCAATGTAACTTTCAGGACTTACAAGGTGTATGAAGGTCCCTTACAATATTGGTGGCGCCACCTACCATATTATGCAATATAGGAGTCAAAATGTGAAATCTTCTGAACACTCTAGATAGCATCTTTAATTTTTAGCAGATTTTCACAAAATGTTGTGAGATTGCGGGAAAGGTCAGCGTCTAAGTTGCTGGTGATACTAGTGGTGCTACCTATAATTTAATTAGCCAAAATGTGTTTTAAGATATAAAATTTCATATCTGAAAAAGAAATTGGATTAGACTTGCCAAATTTATAGGATATATATATATAGACCATGTCCAGTGGTTGAATTTTGTGTAAAATCAGTGACTTTGACCTATTTTTGTGAGGTCACCTTGACTGTGAAATTGAAAGAGGTGATTTTGTTTTGGCAGATATATGCCAGCAAAGCACCAGGCCCATGTGCCTCTTTTACATTTTTTTCATCAAGGATAATATACTGCTGCTTAGTAGAGGTGTGCCCAAAATAGGCTAGAAACGCAAACTAAAGATTATAAGTCCAACAAAGTATAATTTTGAAAAGTACATGTACATGAAGTGGAGGATTGTGTTTTGTCATTGTCATTTGTATCATTTGTCTTGTGTTTGTACAGCCATTTCACAAACTGAACGTACAATTTTCAGCTTAGATGACTTGTCAGTCAGCTGAGCTTATATTATGGTCTTCCGTACATCGTCCGTCCGTTGTGCGTCAACAATTCACATTTTCGACTTCTCCGAAGAAACCATCAGCTAGATCCACTTCAAACTTAGTGGGGATGTGCCTTCAGTGGTTGTCTACCAAGTTTGTCCAAATGGTCATGGTCCAGTGATTTTTGGATTTTCAATGATTTTTTTTGTTCTTTTTGGGGCAAATCTTATAAAATCTTCTCGGAAACCACTAACCCAATTGCTTTGATATCACATAGGAACACTCCCCAGGACTCCTAGTTCTTAATTAGTTCCCCAGGTGGCGCTGTAATTTTTTTCAAATTTTTTATGATTTTTTTTCACTTTTTTAATGAATTTTTTGTGTTATATCTATTTTGGACTTCTTCTCCAGAACCGTCACTCAGATTTAGCTGATACATGGTGGATATGTTCCTTGTAGAAGGATCAAACAAAGTTGTTCACTGTGTGGGAATGCTGCGGATTTCTGATTTTTAACGATTTTTTCAATTCGGGTACTTGTCGGTCAGTGCAGCTTCCCTATTGATTACTATGGAAGTCAATGGACATTCTAATGCTAATTCAACGCTGCAATTTTATCTTAATTTTTAATGAATTTTTTGTATGGTTTTGCTATTTTTCACTTGTTTTCAGAACCGTCACTCAGATTAAGCTGAAATGTGATGGATATGTTCTTGTGGAAGGGTCAAACAAAGTTGTTCACTAGGTGGCACTGCTTTGGATTCCTGATTTTTAAAGATTTTTTTCAATTACGGTACTTACCAGTCAGTGGAACTTTCCTATTGATTACTATGCAAGTCAATGGGCATTCTAATGCTAATTCGCAGGACAACTGACACAAAATTTACTGTTTACTTGATAACGTGAGATCTGTTTTGAGTTAGTAGCGTGATGCAGCAGGTTAATGTTTCTGTATGAAGGTCATGCTGAGACCGTACATGAATGACCTTGATCTCCTTTCTTGGGTCACAGTGCAACATACATGAATTTTACTCTTCAATATAACTTGAGAACTACTTGAACCTTGATGTTGCACATGTTAGTGTTCTTCTATAAAGGTCAGACTTACTCAGAACATGGGTGACCTTGATCCTTTCCCAAGTTCACAGAGCTGCAAGTGTGATGAATGTCTAGGTCAGCTGAGCATGGGCTGTTCACACAGCCAGCTTGTTTTTGTTTGTTTTTTAGGGGGCAAATCTTAAAAAAAATCTTCTCCAAAACCGCACATCCAGTTGCTTTGATGTCACACAGGAACACTCCTAGGGACTCTTAGCTTTTAATTATTCACCAGGTGGCGCTGCATTTTTTCTATTTTTTTAAATGATTTTTTGAGTGTTTTCACTATTTTCGACCTCTCCAGAACCGTCACTCAGATTAAGCTGAATCTTTGTGGGTATGTTCCATGTGAAATAGTCAAACAATGTTGTTCACTAGGTGGCATTGCTAAGGATTTCTGATTTTGAACGATGTTTTCAATTCGGGTACTTATTGGTAAAAGCACCTTTCTTATTGTCAGATTACTATGTAAGTAAATGGGTATTCTAATGCTTTTTCACGTTTTGGACTTCTCTGAAGAAACTCTCTGTCAGATTCACCTCGAACTTGGTGGCAGTGTACGTGGGTCGTCATGCTGAATGTTTTATGATATTTAGCTCAGCTGACCTGATAGTCATCTGTCGGCAGAGCATTAGGCCCGTGGGTCTGTTGTTCAGAAAAATATCTTGATATGTTGGTCCTAAAAAGTGATCTCAATTTGGCCTGGTCTCTCAAGCCAGCTGTCACTGTATTCCCTTCTTTGGCAACAAATTATGAAAGGTACAACATCAAAAACTTTAGAAAATGGAGAATTTTCTGGAAGCACATCATATGCACACACAATTATGTGTCTACCAAAAATACCAATCAACCAAATGGTCAGTTTGCAGCCACAGATTACATTTTAGGCCCATGGCCTTGTTGCAAATTCTGCTTTGTTTGGTTTCTAGGATTGTGTTTTTTTCAAAAGCTCACCTCTCGCTTCAGCTTCATAAAATAAGTTGTCAGCTTTTCAACAGTTGGTAGTTTAAGGGCAGGGTGAACAGGGGCAGTGGGGAGGCATTCCTGTGATTGTGTGCAATCACAGTGTTCTAGTTGGACTTCTTTTTAGTTTATTGTGTTTTATGGCCTGTTTTGTGGACACCTCTGCTGAGCAGAAGTATATCTTTAAAAAAGCTATTTTACAGGCTAGAAGTAGTTGCTACTCATTGGTATTTGCAAGTTTTGAACTGCATTAAATAATAAAGTGTTCTCTTGATGTAAAGCCTCAAAATGTACAAGCAAAATGTTATCTCACAAACAGAGAACAGCATGAAGATGTTCTAAACAGCTGTTTCATGAGAACTGTTTGATTTTTAAATCATACCAGTTGTACAAGTTAAAATTTCAAGACTTCAAGACTTGTGCCATGACTGTTAATGTCACTCGTTCATGTTTTTTTTTTTAAAGTCACACCAGAAAGAAAAAATGGAGATGTTTCTGAACATTTGTTTGTTGGGCAGTCAATGATAATTTTACTGGTTCATGGATTTTTTAAGTCACACTAAGATTTTTTAAAAAAAGGAAAACTAAACATATTTTTTTGGGAGGGGTGGGAGGGGGGGCCTATTGACTTTCAGTGTGAACATCATTCTTTGAAAGCATTCATGTACTAAATGATACCTGTTTTCCATGCACTAAAGGTGCTTTGCAAGAGCGCCCATAAAAGTTTCATGGATCCAGTGACATCACCGTGCTGCTTCACTGGGCCCCAGGCATTGTGGCGTGGCACAGGGCTCCTGGTGACACCAACATGTACAAGCGAGCATTCACAATTCTGTTCCGTACTTTGGCGACATTTGTAGTGGATGCATTGTTGGACGTTCCCATTTCTAGCTCTGCTGACTTCTCAGTCAGCAGAGCTTATAGAACCCATTTGCTATGATGGTACAATAATTTTTCTATTCTTTATGAATTCTTTAAATTTATTTTTTGAAAAAAAAAAAATCTTCATCTCAAGAACTACTTGGCCAAAATCTTTGATATTGCACATAGGGTCACCAGGGGTCAACTAGTTCTTATTTTGGTTGATGTGTTGGTGGGCCAAGGTGCTTCAGCATTGGAGCCTACCCTTGCAGAGGCTGTGGGTCAGGTTTGGCGACTACTCTGCCAGTGCAGGAAGTCACTCCCCTGGATCTGGGCAGGGCCTGAGCCAATTCACCTCAAGCATTCCAGCCAGCTGGTGCCCCTTCCTCCTGTGGATGAGCTCCTCTCGGGTGTTCTGCCTGTGGAGATTCTCTGTGAATGGGAGGATTGTGTAGAGGGTTTGCTTCTTGCTGATGATCTCGAGGATTGTCGCACTGCTGAATATATCCTCTAGCTGAACTGTTTGGAATTCCTGAGTGAGGACTTCAGGGAAGGTGCTCAATTCTCCCGATTGGCAGCAGAGCAGAAGGCAATGGAGTTTTATCCACTTCTTGCCACTGCTGAAAGGGCAAAGTCATCTTTTCAGTCCACAGCTTCAGCCCAGGAGGAGGTCAACAGTTTACTGGTCTCCTGCTTAAGGCCAGGTTCCCTGTTCAGTGCAAACATCCCAGTCATGCGAGAAATTCTTCCTAGGGAGGCTGTGCCTATGTCAGATAAAGTTGCAGAGGTGGCCCCCAAATTAGAGCTGCCATTTTCTACTTTTGTGGCTGGAAAGTTTGCAAAACTTTCTGCCAAGCTGGCTGGGTGTGGCGAGATGCCTGATGGCACGCTTATCAACTGCCCGTGGATACAGTGGGTCTTGGGCTGTTTGGTCGGGATTATCCCACTCTTTGAGAGGAAGGATAACATGGCCAGGGAAAAGCACCAGAAGTCTCTTGATGAGGCTTTGCTTCTGAGTGCAAAGTTGACCAAGGGGCCGTCTTCCCTCTAGCAGCATACAGCAGGTGGGCGCATTCCCCAGAAGTGTCCGAGGCGTTAGAAGAAGCTGGTGCAGAAGGGCGACCAGCTTAGAAGGCTGCAGACCAGTCCGTCCACAGAGGTGTTGGACCACCTTTAAGACAGTGCTGGCCTTGACTTGAGTCATGAGTGAGATGACCATGGGCGTGCACCACCAAGGGATCAAGTTGCACATTTATCCTGACGGTAGGCTCCTGCAATCTCAGGACAAGGGCCTTCTTCTGAGGGACATGTAGTTTGTGTTGAATCTGTGCTCGGAAGTTATGCCTAGTTATGAATCTCCCAAAGTCCAGCCTGACTCCCGCAAGAGAGTTTATGTTTCTTGGGATTCAGTTTTGGACAGTCCTTGTCATCTCTTGCCCCTCAAAGGACAGGTGGAAGAGACTGTTAGCCCTCTTGAAGCAGTTCTGGAGAGCTTCTGCCCTGACGGCAAGTCAGTGGATGCACCTGATCACGAGGTTGACATCCATTGACACCCAAGTCCCTCTGGGGAGGCTTTGTCGGGAACCTATCCAGCTCAGCTTCTGGGATCCCAAGACTCTTGTCTTTTCTTATCTCAGGGTGTCAGGATTCAGCCTTACAATTGGCAATTTTGAGTTGGTGGTTTCGCCGGATGAATGTGATGTCAGGCTGGCCAGTCCCTGATGCCATTCAACGGCGAGGTGACTCTGCTCACGGATGCTTCTCTACAGGGCTGGGGAACATATTTGGGCTCTATAACGGCCTGAGAGGCGAATGTCCTCCTCTGTGGAGGCTGTGTGCCATCAATTGGCTAGAACTGAAAGCTGTTCCTCGCACGTTTATCCTTTTAGTCACAGCTGGAGAACAAACATGTCCCAGTGATTTTTGACAACCATATGGTGGCTGCATACATCAACAAACAGGGAGGTACCAAGTCAAAATGGTTCTCTCTGGCCAAGTCAATCCTGCTCTGGTGTCATCAGAATGGCATCAAGCTCCGCTGTAGGCACATTGCAGTTTGCCTGAGAGTCCAGGCAGACCTACTGTTGCAGGTGGTTAACACCAAGTGGTCTCTGAATCCCCATATGGTGGAAGCATTCTCTGCCTTTTGGGATAGGCCACACATCAATCTCTTGGCCACCAGGGACAGTCGGATGATTGACACATTTGCACACTCGTTCCCGGGCAAGTTGATGTTCGGCAACAGATGCCATGTCGATTTTATGGCAGGAAATGGGGGCATATGCCTCTCCTCCAATCCCACTCTTGCCATAGGTGTTTTGCACGATTTTAGGAGAAGTCTTCTAAGGTCCATGGTGGGCAAAGGGGGAATGATCCTTGGACCTACTGAGTGTAGAACCTCCTTGACCACTGCTTTTTCTCCCTTCACTGCTCACACAGCCAAGATTAAATAGGTTCCACTTCAACCCCCAGGTTCTCTAGCTTCATGTCCAGCATCTATCACCAAGTGGATTTCTTCAGCCAGCTTCTCTCAGGGAGTGGCTGAAAGAGGTGCAGAGGGAAAACTTCGTCAGTCTTCTTCAAAGCCTTGGGAGGTGTCAGTCCAGCAGATTCCAGACTTTTTTCTAAGTGTTTAAGGATGGACACTTTAAGGTTTGGATCATTGAGGGTTACAAGTCAGCCATTGCAGCTACCCTTAAGACCTGGGGACAGTTTAGGGAGGGACTCTTGTTAAAAAATTTTATACAGATTGTCCAATGGAGCCCAATCTTGTGCCTCGCTGGGATCCTCTTCATGGTGGTTTGGGCTCTCCTTATAAACCTCTGTTGGAGCCAAAGGATATGGCTTCAATAGAACTGAAGTTTCTTACCTTCCAAGACGCGTTTCGTGTAAGGTCTAGCAACATATCCGTTATCAGGTTGTCTGCTGGTAGGAGGGATGTTTTCCTAAGGCATCATGTGTGATTTGTGTCTTAAGACACAAGGGGCATGTGACCCTTCAGCCACTTTGACAGGTTTTGGGGTAAAGTCACTCTCAGGAACAAAGCCCAGGTCCAAGCCAGATTGGGCCCTTGGTCCCGTTAGAGTGCTCTGGTTCTACTTGAATAGGACTGAACCTCATCGAGTGGGCCAGAAACCCTGGTTTCTTTCTCGTAGACAGACAGAGTTCCAGACTCTGTCGCTTAATACCATCTCAAGATGGATAAGGAAAATGCTTTCCTTGGCCTACCAGGTGGTTGGAAAGGACGAACCGCTGGCATG
This sequence comes from Hermodice carunculata, assembly GCA_964020975.1. Taxonomy (NCBI): domain Eukaryota; kingdom Metazoa; phylum Annelida; class Polychaeta; order Eunicida; family Amphinomidae; genus Hermodice; species Hermodice carunculata. The sequence continues at coordinate 760,926 of CAXHWN010002137.1, read as the reverse complement.
TCTTCATTCTTTCTGGGCTCATTAGACTAGAAGGTACTCTGCCTCCTGGGATGCGTTACACAACACATCAGTAGGGGATATTATGACCACCCTTAGATGGTGCTACCATAATACCTTTACATGCTTCTCTGCCTAAGAGACTTGGTAAAAGTGGAGGAGTGGGTTTTGGCACTCAAGTGCTTCCAACCAGTCTTATGGTGTGTTTCACCCAGCCCTTCTAATTCAAGAGAGTTAGAGAGGGTGCACTGGGAGTCCAGCATGTTGTTTTTGGTCCATTGATCCCTGGTGCAGAGTTTTGGTCAAGAATCTGTGGAGGTTCCTCCCTCCTCCAGTCTGATGGTACATCAGCTTGACCCTTCCTCTGCTGCAGACGAGAAAACCCGCCCAAAAATGCTTGCTTCTTGTATGCTACAGGCGAGTTTATCCACCCAATGTAGCACATGCCGAAGATCTACTTTCAGTGCACGAAATTACCAAGATATGGCAACATGGTACGTTCTCCTGCAGATGTACAACAGATTATATGTGTTTCCACTATAAGTATTCGGCAATTGAGCCAAAATTGTATAGTGTGGTATCTCTACGAGAAAAACGACACACAGAGACTTTGTTCAGTATGGACCATCGCGGTGATTGATTGACAATGCATCCAAGTGCACGTTTCCAGTTTTAACATCAATGCACATTCCGCTCTGTATTTCTTTCAGCAGTTATCCAGGAACATACTCAATATTTTCAAAATATCTACTTTCGATCTGTCACTAAGTTTCAGTACTTATGCTACATGAAAAGATAAAAGTACCAGTGGCTTGAATGCTCAACTCCACCATGTTTGTTTGTTGAAAGTGCTCACTGCGCTTGTTTGACCATGTGCTAACTTACTTGCGCAAATTTGAGGCCGCAAAAATGCAATTTTGCCACTTTTTCGGATTTTTGTGGGCAAATCTACCAAAAACAATTGATTATATATAAAAAAAAAATTGTCACATTTGCACAACAAAAGTATTTCTGCAGCAAAAACTATGCAGTTTGATGGACTGGATAAAGGCATTTAATGTATTTGTTTACATAAATAAACTTCCTTGTGGATGCCATGAAGATCTTGTTTATGGGGCGATCCCAAGATAAAATTCAGCTTGATATACAATTAACAAAAAAAAAAAAAAAATAATAATAATAAATAAATAGCAGAGGAAGGTTTAAGTGACTTATGGTTTTGTACTGTGTGCTTCTGAAGTTTTTCAACATAAAACTTATTTAGAAACAGTACACCCCATGGGTCACTGGAATTCCACCTTTTGGTCCCACCTCATTAATTGGTGTAGGAAACTGAATTGCGCATGCTTGCTTGTACGCTAGTGCACATTTGTACCACCAGGAGCGCTGTGCCAAGTCATTGTGCCTTGGGCCCTATGAAGCAGCAGGGGGACAGCACTGGACCCATGGCATTTTAAGGGGGGTGGGGTGGGTGGGGCCGAAGGGCTCTGGCAAAGCTGCTTGAGTGACCTACGGTGAGTACTGTTTCTTTATAGATTTGTGTTGAAAAGCTTCATTTTAATATGGAGGGCTCCAGCAGGTTGTGTCATTTGATTGGACTCAGAGACTCTTTTCAGTGACCAGTTGTCTGCACAGTCATATAATTTCAGTTCAATTTCCAAGCAAATGTGAAGTGGTCTATCGTTAGGAAGTTTGGAAAATAAAGTACCGTCCATAGTTGTCAACATTTTCATCTATGTCAAAAATGGCAGGGGGGAGGGGGGGTTTCAAAGCGTGATGACCACAACTTTAAACCTTAAAATATGTTGATTTACTACATCCAACATTTTCAGTTCCTTTTTAAAACTTCAACCTGCCACCAGGTGTCACGTTGCATTTTAACCCTTTCTTCCCATCAACCCCTTGATGTAATCCCCATTCAGTCAGCTGGAACAGATATGTGCAGATGCAAACATGGAGCTCAGTAAGACTGAATTTATGTAGCACAGCCAAATATCACTGCCCAAAATCTAAGATGCATGATAAAAAATCCTAAATCATTGTATGATCATGTGCCAAATGTATATACCTTTGTAGCCAGCATACATCAAGAAAGGTTATGCAGAGAACATTTCAGAACATTCAGCATCAATTTCCCTGATCAAACATTATCTTCCAAAACAAAGTTTATAATATATATAGACTTTACAACTTGTCATTACAATTGTATCTTTTTTTAAAAATAATAAATGAATATCAAAGTATCAGTCACTTTGTTTGTCCACTTTATTTGCTAATATTGATGCAAAAATAAATTCACTTTATTGAGCTTAGACAAGGAAAACTGTATGCACTCCTTGCTTAAGCATTTTGGTCCTACTATATATAATGAATGTGTGTATTGCAATTAGTCCGGAAAAAATGTTGATGATGGCCATAAACATAGGGGGCAGGGTGGATTTATGGTAATTTTGGACGTAGCTGGCTATGGTTTGTTGTATTGTCACTAATTTGTAGAGTACCTACAAATGCGCGTTACCAGTTTCATTTGTTAAATCCATCTAATAAGGTTGTCAATGTCTGTTGTTTTCATGACTTTTAACATCAATTCTTGCCACGCGAGCAGCATGGCATGCTGAACAAAACTGGTTTCACAAGACTGTCCAGGTACCCGAGGACTGGGTTATGGTAGATTTAACCCAGAAATATGGCACAGAATAAGGAAAATAATTAAAATTGCATAGTACAGTGAAACCTCCATATAGATACCGAATGCCCTTGCGATGAAATAAAAGTGTTCCATATAGAGAGGTGTTCAGTTTAGGGTGGTTTCCACATTGTGGCCTCTTGTTTTACCTACAGTTAAGCCCATCTAAAACTTAACAGCCAAATACATGTTTTGTGTTGTACTGGCGTTTGTAAAAGATTGACAGAGGGTTTCAAATGGTTTAAACGGTTGCAAACCATTTCAACATTTTCATCAATAAGGTTGAGAAAGTGTGTGAAATGGTTGTTAACCATTAGAGAAAGGTTTAAAAGGGTTTTAATGCAATAAGAGGAAATGGTTTTGAAATGGTTTGGAAAGTGTTTGAAAAAGGTATGCATTTCACTCAAATGGTTGGGAAAAGGCTGCAAAAGGTTAATGTGTTTGGTGACTCTTAAGTTTAAAGCAGGCGTAACTGTACCATGATATACAGATACCAGCTGAGGTTCTTATAGTGGGAACATAACTGCATGTACATTATTAAACATTTGCAATGAACTGAATAGTTGGTGCATAATGTTGAAAATAAATCACAGTGGTGATGTTTAGAAAGTTAGTCTCAATGTGTCAAAAGAGTAACAGCACTGCTATAATAACATGATTATGAACTCACGCCTTATTGTTGCTGTGCTCTTGCTGTTGCTAATTTCAGTCTACTCATACTCATTGAAATAAAATCCCGTGGCTTTGGTGATACAAAATATAACGGTTTAATTTGTAAGTTATTTTTTTTTCGAGTGGTTAAAGAAAACACAGGAAACAACTCCTATTACCCCAAAGAGGATAGGAGCAATGTGTTAAGTGACATTGACACTTTCACCCTGTTGCCATGTGAAGAAGTGGCAACAGGTGTTTCAAAGCTTGCCTGTGAGTGGTTTTTGCTGCTGCTGGTACAAGCAATTAAACCTATCTTTGAAGTTAATTGTTTAGTTTCAATATATATATCTTCAGTATTCTCCTCTAAAGGCTTATGTCACATACTTTATTTTTTAGTTTAAACATATTTATTTTCACTGGATTACCCAACAGTACATGAAATATGACTAATCTAGGGGTTCTCCAGACACGGAGACGCACAAAATGATATATACCAGACGCATAGGACAATACAATGTACAAACATGTGACTTGTACTCTGGTAGACATGCTGTAATACAATTAAACAACAAAAACAATATCTAACATTCCAATCCAATTAAGAAAACATGCATATATACACGAATATGCTTAGTAGCAAGCTAATTTGTCCTCAGCACAGGGAGCGACTGAAGGGGAGGTTATAGCTTGCTGGGCGCGGCCGTGTTTCAACAACAAAATTTTGCATTGCTCTGAAAATTGCTGTATTGCATTCTTCTGAAAGTTCTTTACTCCCGAACAGTAAAATACTTCATAGTCTGTCACTTGCAACATGCATTATCAGGTTTGGATTAACACCAGGGGCTAACAAAGGAGTGATGGTAAGCAGGAGTTTATTTCTCTCCTGGACATATTTAGGGCAGTAGAGACAAAAATGTTTGAAATCCTCAGTTGGGTGGGAGCAGGCACAGGTTGGTTGTTGAATGATATTTACTTTATGGAGATTGGAATTAAGTCTAGAGAATCCTAATCGTAACTGGGTATGACAGATGTTAGCAAATCGCTGACCATGGGAGTAGAAATCTGGAGCAATGTCGGCCGCTAACAGAGTGGCTTTGAGTTTCGACTTAAAGATTTGAAGGGAAAGGGAGCTACGGATATCAGTGGGGAGATTATTACATAGTTTGGTGGCATCAGGGAGAAAGGAATTTTCAAACCGCTGGGTTCGGCATTTGATGAGGCGAAGGTTGCTGATAGGCCTATGGCGGAGCGTATGACCAGCCATGGCGGGGTTGCGAGGTATAAGGTTGGATAGGTAGGAAGGAGTTAAGTTAAAATACATTTTGTAGAAAAGGATTAATTTGAAATATTTGCGTCTACTGGCTAGTGTGGGCCAACCAAGTTCGTCTAAGAGTTTGTCATGGGATGTGTGCCTTAGTGCGCCAGTGCATATTTTAGCTGCCTCGTACTGAATCGACTCAAGTAAATCACTCAGACCTTGCCCACAATTATCAAAGATAACACAACCATATTCAAGAATTGGCCGAACCATTGAGAAATATAATCTTTCCAGTGTTTTTCGGGATAACTTAAATTTGAATCTTCGAAGAAGTCCAATACGCTGGCTGGCTTTGTTTGTGATGCGTGTGACATGCGCACGCCAGGAAAGATTGTTGGCTAGAGTAATTCCAAGGTGAGTGTGGGTGTCTTCCTCTGGTATGACTGTACCACCTAGAAGGACAGGGGGATGATAAGGTTTATTGATTTTGGCCGAGAAAATAACTGAAATGGATTTTAAGGCATTAAAAACCATGCGCCATAATTTACCCCAGTGGTAAATAAATGAGAGATTTGTGTTTAAGTGGTGTGCCGAATCGGTAGGATTTTGAACTATCTCAAGTAGACTAGTGTCGTCGGCGAAGATGCGGACATCACAGGTCAAGTCATCTACAATATCATTTATATAGACAAGAAACAATAAGGGACCCAGAATTGCTCCCTGAGGTACGCCGGCCTGAACAGGAAGCCAAGAGGAGGTACGCCCGTGGATAATAACACGTTGAAAGCGGTTTGACAGGTAACAGTTTATCCACATAAGAAGTCCTTCAGATAACCCCAGTTGTCGTAGTTTGAAGAGGAGGCCTACATGCCACACTTTGTCAAAGGCTTTCGAGATATCTAAGAATACCATTCTGGCCTCCTTGGAATTTTCAAGCCTATTGTAGATATTGTGGAGAATACTTATTAGTTGGTTGGTAGTTGAATCATTAGCTTTAAACCCAGAGTTCTTATCAGTTAGTAGGTTGTTGCCTATTAGATATTCATAAAGAAAATTAAAGACCAGTCGCTCGAAAACTTTCGATACGTTGCACAGCAGGGAAATTAGATGATAGTTACTCTTGATTTGTTTATTCGATTTTTTAAACACAGGGCAGATATTAGAGCGTTTCCAAGAGTCGGGAAATTGAGAGACACTGAGAGACAGGTTGAAAATTTTTGTTAAGGGCTTGGAGATTGAGTCAGCAGTATTTTTTAGGAGAGTGTTGCCAACATTGTCGGGTCCTGAGGCAGAAGTTAATCTCAAGGAGAGCAAAACTTTCCTGACACTTTCTTCATTGAGCGTGAAATCATTCATGCGTGCCTCAGTACGATAGGTAAAGTTTGGCAGGGGAGGTGCATCATTATCGGCATGGGTAACGCATTGACTAGCGAAGTAAGTATTAAATACTTCACACTTTTCGGTGATGCTAGAGATAATTTTACTGTCTTCAACAATAGGAGGTATGTCTTCATGGATTTTGCATCCTAGTAAGGACTTAGATAAGTGCCACCATTGTTTGGGATTCATATCATCTTTATCTAATTGTGTACGTAATTTAGAAAAGTAGGAGTTTATTGACACTTTTATTGCATTGACAACCTTATTGCTTCGCTTTTTGTAAAACTGGTAAAACCTGTCAATGTTGGCACAGACTTCAAGAGTGAAAGGGCGAGGAGTTTGAGTTAATTTCTTGAAACGTTTCCATGCACGATTACGCTGACGCATAATTTTTTTAATTTCAGCTGCTATCCAAGGTTTATCCTTTGGTCGTATGGTAACTTCTTTGTATGGGATAAACTCTTTGGCAGTTTTTAGGAAGAGGTCAGACCAGTAAGATACCACGTCATCAATGGAATCGAAGACGTAGAAGGCAGTGTTCCAGGGAGCAGAAGATAGGGTATTATTAAGACCTCGAAAATCAGCTTTTTTGAAATTCCAAACACCTCTTTTAAACGAACGGTCTCTGTGGTAGGAGAGTGAAAAGGAGCAGAAAATAACCGAGTGATCATAGTTAGAAATAGGAGCTAAGACTCCACTGTCCAGGATAAGTCCAGGCGAGTCAGTGATCAGAAGGTCCAACAGACTAGTTGAGTATTCGTTTATTCTGGTAGGTTCGTCTATTATCTGAAAAAGATTTAATTGAGCCACGAGATTGAAGAGAGACATGCCAAGTTCACTATTTTGATGAGTGGAGTTCCAGTCAACACACCTGTCATTGAAGTCACCTGTGAGTATCAATATATGCGGGTTACTTTCGATTGCGGATGAGATGGAATTAAACAGAGGCTCAAGAAAAGTATCACGGATCTCTGCTGGTTGACCGGGAGGTCGATAGTAATTACCTATCAGAACTGGCCCACGTTGGGTCGAGATTTCCACCAAGATACATTCACAGTTTGGACCTTCGAGATCGAGACGCCGTGTACTAGGTAAGCATGTGTGTATGTAAGTTAAGAGGCCGCCTCCTCTCCCGGTTGGGCGGTCTCTTCTGAAGGGAGGTTGAAAATTATCAATATGAAGGAGTTGGTCTGGATAACTCTCATCTAGCCAAGTTTCAGAAATAGTAATTATATTAAAGTTTTCAGTTTGAGTGAGGCATTGTATTTCATCAATTTTCCCATCGCTTTTGATGCTGCGAACGTTACAATGACATAACTTCAATTGATTGACATTATAAGTATCACTAGGGCCTGGGTTGGGATGAACGTCAGTGGATAAGGCAAAGTTTTTGTATAGTACTTATAAGATGTGTCGTGAGCACAAGAACCCACAAAAGATGAAGTTTGCAAGTAGCATTACCATAATACAGTAGGAATTGGTGATCTGATTGCTTACTGAGGGACAAGCAAAGTAAACAGAATGCGTTTTATACGAGACAGAACGAGTTATAAAGAGGCCAATGGCCACTCCGTATTGTTCGGTGCTACAACTCATGGAGACAATAGTATATTGAATATCCGTCCTGCAAACACCCGGTATAATACAATAAGATAATGAACCTCAAACGGAGCACTGATGTAAACCCAGCGGCTTATGTGTTGCTTGCACTATGGTCAGACCAATCAGATACTAGTTGACCTTGGTACCATACCGTTACAATGTAATCAAGTTTCAATGGAAATATCATATAAAGTGACATAGTCATAATAATAAACATACATGTGTAGGACAGACCAAAAACAGATGTGTTCGGCCAGTCGGGCACCTGATTTCTATGGAACCACAGAGTTTCAGTGTATTTAGGACTTCCAAGCAGTTTCATCGTAAGTAACATAGTCAAAACATAGAGCGTAAACATGTAAAGTAACAAAATAACAAAACATGAGACGGTAAATGCACGAAGTTGAAAATTGAATGAAAGAAACATGTAAAACTGATACATGCACAAGCATGTGAGTGGACAAACTGGACAGTAGTGGAAAGAAACAAAGATCGCTGTTGTAAGACTACATGTGATGTGTTGCAGATTTCACATTGGAGCTAGTGAGTACATGTACACGTATATATGATAATAGATTGTTGTTATATCCGTCATATAAATATACATATGCACAAATGCGTACATACATACACGTATTTTGTAGTCAGGCACAATGAGGGTAATTTCTGGCAAAGCTGAAATTTCAACACAGACATGGAAACCATGCCAAATAGTAACATGGTCAGAATATTGAAATTTTTGTTCACCTCTGGGGCTATTAGGCATTGCCTTGGCCAGTCCGAGAGAGTGTCCACCAACCATCGGATTGATGTAGTCCTATTGAGTGTCTCACTATGGCCAGTCACTTGTTCACCTCCAAATCTGCTGAGCCTTTGGAGGTGAATAGGTTTTTTTTTCATTTTTGAAAATGGTGCTCATCTGGGGTGTTCGTGTTCAGTCTAGAGAGGTGTTCAATATAGGGAGTTTTCTTATAATGAAAATATATGGGGATATGGGGAAAAAATTGGGACCGAGAAAAAGTGTTGAGTATAAGAAGATGTTCCATATATAGAGGTGTTTGGCTAGAGAGGTTTTACTGTATTAAAATAATGCTAAAATTTTTGGTGTATACTTTGGTCTCAGAAATGCTCTGTAAGGTTTTGGTGTATACTTTGGTCTCAAAATTGTTCCGTTAGGTAAACCTTGCCTTCATTTTTTAAAAATTTTGGCTTCTATTTTTTGTGTCTTTTTGCCTTCAAAATGCATCAAAATTTTGCGTTTAAGGGCCTTAAAGAGGGCATACTCCGAGACTCCCCAGCAGGACTTCACATCTTAGGCACTCGTTAATGTCCTACCACTGGCCATTATTTGGACTGGTATTTTTTTCTCTACGGTAAACCATTGCCCAAGGCATGTTATGTCCCTCGTGCTACAAGGAAGCCTTGACACTATACGTATAAGTTGAGTCAAGTTATATTCCTGATGTTTCTTGATGAAATTAACATGGGTGTCACACCTTTTCAGTTGTATAGGGTAAGTGTAACACCTCACCTCCAGATATTATCAGAAAACATGTAGGGAAAAGGTCAAGTCTGTACCACACACTTTATGGTGGTACTTTTGATGTCCAGATATCTTAGAATCTGGAGGGAAAAGGTCAAGTCTATACCACACTTTATGGTGGTACAGTATACTGTAGTTCTAGAATGTTTTTGGGTGTGGTTAATTTTGCGCAAACTTGCTTTTCCAGACATCAGAAAATATGTGCATATTTCAATTTGACGCATCATGGCTTGTCTATTAAATATAACCTTTCATTATGTCAATTAAATTTTTGTGCATCTTATTTTTGCACATCAAGTACTAGGGTGAAATGAAGTTAAGCGCTAAAATTTCAAGAACTACAGTATGTTCAGATATTATCAGAGAATCTGGAGGGAAAAGGTCAAGTCTCTACCACACACTCTATGGTGGTACTGTATATGTCAAGTTACATTACAGTGGTATTCCCTCTGCAAAGGCCTGTGGTGAAAAACTGTATAATTGTATTCTTTTAGCTCTGCTGACTGCAGGTTCCACAACTTAAAGCTTCACTCATCAGTCCATTCCTCCTTCAACTTTTGTTTGTGAATGCAATACAGTCCACATTTTCCCTGTGAACACCATGTAACAGTGTGATATTGGTGGTGCCACCTATATTATGTAAATATGGGCCAAAATGGAATTGGCATTCTCAGATACTAGTTGATAAATACTTCATTGGCTATGTTGTGCTGTGGGCTGTGTTGTCAGACTCATAGTTATAATGGAGGTAGAGTGTGTCTGTGTCAAGTCAAGAGTGAAATTTGTTTCTTCACATTAGTATTGGAAGATGAATATTTATGCTTTGGTAACTCTGGAATCATTTCGCTGTCATTGTTAGGTTTGAAATTTATGAGTATGGGTCATGTTTTTCTGTTATATTTGGTGAAACATCCTGAAATTACAGGTAGAATGTTGATCGGGTAAAAACACAAAGAGGGATCAAAATTTGGTGGCACAACCTACGTCCAGTAAATCTTGAGAATTCGTATGTAATTCTCGTATTTATAAGCAATATTAACCTATCCACTACATTTGGCAGGTCCCATCTGGGATTGTGCTCTCCCAACAATTGTTTCCAGAAATTTTTCTTCTGACACAGTCACTGCTTTTTCCCGTCCTGCAGCGCCCTCACTGCCCAAGCTGTCGACTCAGCTAGCCTAAGTGACACACAGCCTCGTTCTGACTTTAGTTCTTTCTCTTTGGCGTCCATTTTAAAAACCACTTTAGAGAAGTTAGAATACCTAGTTTAATGGAAAGCTATTCATGGAGCTCAATGCATTTGTTTTCCTATGGAAAAGCTATGGAATAGACTAGAAGAGTGCAAGCACTCCATAGTTCTAAATTTCCTTGGACATGCATTCAGTACACAGATTTTCTATGACCCATAAGCTTACATGCAGGTACATTTTACAGATGCATGGCATTCATTCATTGAGGCACATCTGTAGCCCGTATGTTTCCCACTTTACTGGGCCAACAGTGGGTTACCCATCTTTCACCCAGTATCTTATTTACGTACTAAACAACCATAACTGTAGCCCATTTGTTGCCCACTTTACTGTGTGAACAGTGGATTAGCCAGTTTTGGCCCACTACACATGGTAAACTGCCAATTTCTGCCCATCATTCAACCATGGGCTACTCACTTTTGTGTGTGGAAATAGTGATGATTTGTGAATTTTTGGTGAGCTTGATGTATTTTTCAAGGTCATGGGCCATTTTGAATTATAAAGGAAACTAAATTCAACATGTTTAGAACGAATAAGGCTGGTGGTGCCAAATGTACCACAGATGTGCATCATGTGCAAGTTTGATATTGTACAACATGAATTAACGACCTATTTTCTCAATTTCTCAGAGAGAATGCATTTGTGGAATTTACTTTTTGATGGTCATTACATCTACATTTGTGAAATATGTACAATTACAGGGATACTATACAGACAAAAGTCTGTCATGTCTGGAGTGCTGGTAGTATTAATTGTTCAATGTCTTAGATATTAAAAACATGGAAAATTCATTATTGTAATAATAAATTGAGATGGCGCTACAAAATTTACACCAGATACCTACCCATGGTCAGATTTTGTAAACATTGGGTGTTACTCACCAATCCTTCAAGGCCATTGAGCATTTTAAGTGAGGGGACACTAAATTTGGAATTTTGAGAAAGAATAAGGCAAACGATACCAAATGTACCACAAATGTGTATCATGTGGTATTTCGATATTGAGCTAAATACATAACATAGGTGAACTACTCTGTCAAGGTCAAGGGAGCTAGACTACTTTATTATTATTATTATTATTATTATTATTATTATTATTATTATTATTATCTCAGTTGACATGTTTGTCAGCTGAGCTTGTCTCATGGTCATCCATGCTTTGTCCTCTGTTTGTCTGTCAACACTTCACATTTTCAGCCCCAACGAAAGTGCGTGCAGACCAGATCCACTTTAGACTTGGTGGGGATCTACTTGAGGTGGGTTTGTACTAAGTTTGTTCATGCTACGGTGCATTTTTTTGTTTTTGTTTATGATTTTAAATTGTCTTTTCTTCTTTTCTTTCTTTTCTTTTTTTTTGGGGGGGGGGGGGGGAGGACAAAATCTTCTGTAAAACTGTCTAAATTGTGTAGGGACACTTCTTGGGAACTCCAGACCTTAATTTGTTCAACAGGTGGCGATGCCGTGGGTTTTTTTTCCAAATGTTTGACATTTTTTTGTGTTTTTAGCTCAGCTGACATTTCAGTCACTAGAGTTTATAGGATTAATTCACAAAATTTAAATCTCGAATAATTTCAAAACAATTGTACATAAAGTGTTTTTTTTTGTTTGTATAATATAAGGAAAGGGGCACATATTTTCCCATGACATTCAGGCCGAAAGGTTCCATGGGGCACAATTGGTGGATCCAGTGGTGCTCCTTAGCCAGTCGAAAGTTGTTTTTTTTTTTCCAACTGTGGGGAGTTGGGATGTGACACAGGATTTGGACTTTGAGGTAGAGTCCACAGTGATCCTGTCGGGCAAAATGTCTGCCCAAGGGTTGATTCGTATCTCCCTTGTGAATATAGTAGAAGTGTTCTCGAGGTCTTGATCGGAGTGGACGGGAAGTCTGGCCTACATATTGCTTGTGGCACTTGCCACAGGTCAGGAAGTAGACAAGGTCATTGTGTCTACATGTGCCCCCTTGGGGTGTACTATAGGTACGGCCATTCGTCTCAATTGTACATAAGTACCATTCCAACTTCAATTTGTAGGTTTGTGACATAGCCGCACCAAGTGAACCATCAACCAAAGTTGTAGAATTTTAGTTGATGCAAATAAGGTGAATACACAAAATTTAAATCTTGAATAGCTTCAAAACTATTACAGATAGAGGTGTCCTTTCAACTTCACATTACAGGTTTGTAGCATTTGTGCATCCAATGAACTATGGACCAAGGTTTAAGCATTTTAATTGATGAAAATGAGGCTAATACTTAAAATTTAGTAAACACCGAAAAATGGGAAAGTGTAGCATTTCAAACTACAGTGGTCCCTGTTTTGAACGACCCCACCTATGAGCGACCACCTGGTTTGAACGACCACATTTGTTCGCCAAACCTGTTAAACGCAACCAGCAACCAGGCAAAATAAACAGATTTTGCGACTACGACACAAGTGTGTGTATTTTCATTTTGAAGGCACCCAGACAGATTGCAGTGACGAATTTTTTTTTCCTTTTTGTTCTCGTGTTTCTGGTCCTTACAAAGCTGGTCAAAACAGACCTGCAGGATTCTGGGTGCGACATTCAGACCTCCTCTGGGACAAGTAAGGCTTTCGTCATCTTTGCCTGCTTGGAGACCAGGCTCGATGTTTGTACCGGGGGATAAAAGTGCAGTCTGTATAAGTCTTTTGTCTGCACCCTAATCTGATCAGCCAAGTAACAGCTAAACAGAAATGCCACCTTGTCTTCCTTTCTCAAAATATGCAACATAGATGCAGGCTGATCAATGTTTAACTTTTCAGACGAACCCAAACCTTGTTGCCTAAAATGGTCCAGAAGAGAGCCACATTCTGAGCATAAAATTAGCCACATTTGACAGTTCTGTTGGTTCTGAGTCATCCCAATCCGAATCGGGAGACCCATCCCTGCCAGCCTTCCTCCTCTTGGAGCATTGTGTCCCTGAAGTGAAGTAACGCAACAGCCCTCATCCTCAGTAGCGTACACAGAAATAAGTTTGCCTGGCCACAATGCTACAATTTAATCCATTACCTCCTCAGCCTCGCTTGGAAGCCAAGTCCACAATGTCCGAGGGTGGCTTGGCTTGGCCCGAGGTGGGTGGTACTGTCACAGATTCTCTGCCAAGATTCAGTTGAAATCTATCTTCAGGCGGCAGTGTAGGTGCCACTGGAATGGAGGAAACTGGATGGCTAGCCTATTTCAACACAAAAGTCTTGTGCTTCTTTGGTGCTGACTCAGGTAGCCCAGACTCAAACAGAATACGGAGCAGCTTCACTTTCTGTGGTGATGTCGCCGTCACAACTTCTTGTTTTGGCTTGTAGTTTGTGCCTTAAATCTGCACAATCTAGGCCCACATAAGACTGAAATGTTGGAACAGTATGGCCTTGCCCTCCAAAACTCAAGCTTCCTGTCCAAGAATTATGGGATACATAACGTACATATTGTTGTGTAAATGATCTACCTACTAATCGTGAGTAGATTTGTGGACAATGAATCGTGCATATGTATGTCGTATGCCATGACGTAGGCAAGCCATGTGCTCCAATGAATAAGACAGACACAAAGAAAGAAGAAGGAGATGTATTTCAGACTTTGGAGAGAGATCGCTTGCTTCAAACCACAGACTTTGGAGAGATATCGCTTGCTTCAAACCACGCTTCTGTATATTAACTTCTCATATTACGGAAGTATAATAAATACCGATATAAACATGCCAACGCCTATTCCACAATATCTTCTGGTGAACATGCAATGAACACAATCACTCTCCGGCAAACACCCAAAAGAAGTGAAGTCCTCCAGCGAACTTGATGTGAATATGACCCGAAATGCATTCTGAACTATGGTAGTTTTGATTGTTATATGAGATGTTCGGTGACACACTGTGGTGATCTTTGACATTTGGTGACACACTGTGGTGATCTGACATTTGGTGACACACCATGGTGATCTGACATTTGGTGACACACTGTGGTGATCTGTGACATTTGGTGACACACCATGGTGATCTGACATTTGGTGACACACTGTGGTGATCTGTGACATTTGGTGACACACTGTGGTGATCTGTGACATTTGGTGACACACTGTGGTGATCTGACATTTGGTGACACACTGTGGTGATCTGTGACATTTGGTGACACACTGTGGTGATGTGCAGCTCCAGTGCAGCTGCTGCCCTCGGCTCAGTCTCCCACAATTCACTGTCTGGGTGCGGTGGCAATCTGCGGCAATCTATGGTCTTACCAAAGTTTGCTGTAGAATACCTTCAAACACTGCACATGGCCACCAAACAAAGGTTAGTGCCACTGAAGTGTGTCTCAATGTATGTAATCAAACCCATTAAAAACTACAGATAGTCGTCGCGCGACAACAAATGTATATCCCGCATGGCGCACTGTCTCCCAATTGAGAAATCCTCTTGAAGAGCCAACTTTTGTCACAATATTAGTGCTATCTTTACCATGTTACTGAATCGCTACTGCAAAGTCACCCACTCCATGTGACCACTTTTTGACCTGCCCTATGAGTAGTCTTTTAAACCAGTCATAGGGCAAAAAAAACCCAAAATCTGTTATCTTGCCTAGGAGGGCGCACAGACAGACGGTCAGTCAGATGGACAGACTGAGAACCCCCACAGGTCTTTGTATAAAATTTGAAACTAATGGGTTCAGAAGTATAATAAGCATGTACCATATACATCATGTATGTTGTACATGTACTATATGCCATGTTAAAATGTGCCCTTATTACCATCATTCCGAATTTCAAAAATTCATAAGAAATTAAAAAAAAAAACAATTAAGCAGGATCACTCATAAATATCTTGTGGGCATATATACAGGTTACATTCCCACCTAGTTTGAAGACAACCTGACCATTAGTTTTAGAAGAAAAAAAAAGACAAAAATCTGTTATCTTGACCAGGGGAACGAACAGACAGACGGTCAGTCAGATGGACAGACTGACCACCTTAGAAAAATCCCTCGGGTCTATAGACTACTTGAACCAAATTTGAAACGAATAGGGGTCACAGGTACAAAGATATGGCCGTTTGGACCTGGATATTGCTTAATGCTGTTTTATTAACTAATTAATTAATGTCACAGGATGCTAGTTTTTGTACTTGACCTGCTTCATCATAAGGTGTATCACTAACCAAAACTTCGTGGTTCTACATGCAATATTATTTTGTTTTAGTTATCACAGAAATGCCTCTAGAGGCAGCCTAATGGTACAAATCTTGAGGTTGCCTAACGATCCTTGATTAATTAACTAATTAATTAATGATCACAGGAATTAGTTTTTGAACTGGACCTAGTTCATTATGAGGTGCACCACTAACCAAAATTTGGCGGAGCTACATGCAATATTTTTTTGGTAATCTTAGCAATGTTCTCTGGGGGTTGCCTAACGATCTTCTGTTAGTTAACTAGTTAATTAATGATCACAGGATGCTAGTTTTCGAACTTGACCTGCTTCATCATAAGGTGCATCACTGACCAAAATTTGGCGGAGCTACATGCAATATTTTTTTTAGTTATCACGGTAACGTCGTCACGATGGACAAACGGACAGACAGATGGCAGGCGAACGGTCACAAATCCAATATATCCCTCAGATCCTTCGGATGCGGGGGATACAATAAATACTTGGAATTCATTTGATAACACTGAGTTTTAATTTTCCCTTATTTCGTGGATGCTTCAAAGCCGCCAAAATAAGAAATCAGTGAAAAAGATTTTTAAATTGGTATGCATAGGAATTATAACAAAAACAGTAAATTGGTTTTTGTTTTGATTAAAGGTCCAAAATACAAAAACTGACAAAATTTGAGCCTATCAAAATAAATGTATTCACAGTCAATAAATATTAAATAAATATTTAAAAATAAATTTGGCATAATCTAATCACAAAGACTTCATTGTACACCCATTTTATCCATAACATTAACTTGAAATTCATGAGACAGCTTTAATTGTACAACTTCCCTTTATTTCACTGCATTTCCAGCACATGAAAAAAAAAACTCTATACTTAAAAAGCAACAAAATGGCTGTATAAATACCAAAAATCATCCAATAGACATTTATGTATAGTAAAGCAGAGTTTTGTTAATACCATCAGAAAATACAAAAGTCCTACAGTAAAAGGTTTTATCCTGATCAATTCTTGGTCACTGGCACTGCCCATTGACGAGGCTTTAACACAGACAAGATATCTGACATCTTTTGTCCGATAATGGCACACATTTTACATACCAGTACAGGTAATGAGTCGACTGAGTGAATTACGGAGACTTATCTACAATACCTAAGATCATTTGAAAAACATATTGGATCACAGACTATGAACTGAACTGGTAATGATGACCTGATATACCATTACCTTGAGCAACCATGTACTATGTTGTTTAGGATTTATGAAGACACTAGATTTTATCTATCAAAGTAGAAGTCTCAAAGTTTCATCCCAGTTCTACAGTCTTACTTCAGAGTCAAGACCAGCCAAGCAGAGAAAAGATCAAATCTGACTGTTATATACATGTATTTCTTGTTATCAGGTGAGTTTTAAAACACAAAAAAACGTTTGTCAAGTGTCTACGATGATAAATGGGAGAAATATCCCAACCAACATTGCAATGACCAAAGTACTAGTGGCAAGAAAATTTGGCAGGATGCTTTTTGTTACCTCACCTTTTTGCTTCCTTAATTAATTTATGCTAAAACCGACACTCATGTGTTAACATATGGGCACTATATGCAAAACATTGAGACATAATATTGCGTCACAATTCCCATAAGTTCAAACATACAGCTGAAAATTCCTTGTCAAAATATGATGATAAGGCAGGATCAGACCTGTATCTGTCCAACATACAGAGGATTTGAGACTTCATCAACTGTATATAGTCTGCAAATAGGTCCTTATTCAATGATGCAATCCACATTGAAAAGATCCTTATTTTATTGTGGGTCATCATTGAAGCACAGCGCGTAACAGATGAGTGACGGTTACATCTCTCTCATTGGGCAAAAGTCATAAAGTTTCCTCGGTAAATATGAAACTACTCAGTTTTAGTTTCTTCTTGGGTTTTGTCTTCTGTGGGTTGTTCCTGAGCTGTTTCTTCGTCTACCCTGTTTTCTACCTTTTCCTCTTCTTTGGGTGAATCTTCCTCTACAAGTGACAAACACATGTAGTCATTGAACCAAATTTTGTGAATCAAAACGTGTTCTCGTTAATTTCACAAAATCACAATATGTAAATGAAACCTACTTTATGAATTAGATATGCAGTCATCATCAGCTGGAAAATTCTATCAAGGGTAAGTGTACATTGATACATATTTAGCCAATACAATACACACATGCAGTGTCCACTGCATGGTGGGAATCCCAATATATCACTTCAGTGATCATGTGGTCCTTGCATATGGTTTCACAGTTCCTATGTTTAGAAAGAAATTAAACTATTTTCCAACTACTTGTACGCTAAGTCTGAGGACGATTTAAACAAACTTTGATAATCACTTAATAACGAAACGTCACCAGGTGCATCAAATAATGCATTGACGCACCCCATGTCAGGTATAAATGTCATGAAATGTTCAGTTAAGACGCCTCACTGTGCATCCCAAGAAACAACCGCGTCACAAAATTTGCTGACCAGATAATGAGGGAAGTCAATAAAAGCTCCCACCCCCACAATAAAGACATAAACAGTGGTGCTGCATGCATATGTCTATTACATGTCACACATACAAGTTGTAAATGGGTAGTTGGTATACTTTATGAGAATCACTTAATTCAAAACCGACCTGGCACCTTCTCTTACGTTTTTACCCATCACTGGTCTTGCTTGGTCTTTTAATTTATGACAAACAGGCTGATAAAATTTATCGGGAGACTTAACGAGTTCTACTAATTAAACAATAAAAAAAGATATCACATAAAATAATGTTTAAGCATATATAAACATATATATATATATATATTTGTGTGTGTATATGAATGTATATATATATACATATACATATATATATGTATTATATATATATATATATATATATAAAATACATATATATATACATACATACATAGATGCAATATATACGTACATATATTGAAGATTAAAGCATGCTTTGTTGACAATGTGGAGTATCTCAACGAGCACTGGATGCCATATAGCAGAACAAGTGAGCGAAACGACGAGTTCTGTTATATGGTATCCAGTGCGAGTTGATTACTTCATACCGTCTACAAGGCGTGCTATAAAATTTTTATCTCATGTTTGGGTCGATTTGTACATTTCAATACACAAAGCAAAAATAAGAACGACATTTGCAGAAAGTTTTACTCCTCATCAACACAATTACCGATGAAACCGAAAGAGTACCAATTCCAGCGGAAGAGTACCAATTCCACCGGAAGAGTACCAATTCCACCGGAAGAGTACCGATACATCATATCGCGGCACTGTAGCTTTTAAGCCTATCATACGTTATTTATACAAGCCTGTTATAGTACTAAAATCGACCCAAACATGATATATATATGTGTGTATATATATACACACGTCTATATTTGACAATCTATAGATATTTTTCAATCTCTGACTAGGCACAAAATTGCTTCTTTCACTATTTTGTTTGCATTTTACCAAACTGACAAACGGACCACGAGTTACAACAATGACTTGGAGCGTAATCCACAAGTGGTTGTGGATATAAATGGGAAGCATTGCTTGAAGCAACTTCTAGCAATGTGAAAAGTTACTATTAGTCCTGCCCCCACTTGTGGGCATAGGTAATCTGCTAAAATATGAAGATCATAGAATAAAAACAAGAGGGCTGTGTGAACAGCCCATGCTCAGCTGACCTAGAAACTCATCACAGTTGTGGCTCTGTGAGCTTGGGATAGGATCAAGGTCACCCATGTACTGAGTAAGCCTGACCTTTATCAAAGAACACTGACATGTGCAACATCAAGGACCCAGTTCAAATAGTTCTCAAGTTATAGTGAAGAGAAAAAATTCATGTACATGTACATTGCGCTGTGATCCCAGAAATAAGGTCAAAGGTCACTCATGTGATGTCTCAGCATGAATCTTCATAGAGAAGCATTAACATATGCAACATCAATGTCCTGACGCAAACAATAGAACAGTGAATTTCATGTCAAGTGTCCTGTGACCTTGGGAATTATGTCAAGGTGCAAAAATCAATGGACCATGACCACTTGCACAAAATACGTAGACACTTATAAAAGGTACATCCCTACCATGTTAGACAGAAATCTGGCCAAATCCATCTAAGTTATCACCATTACAAGAAATTCATATATTATACATTCTTTAATTAAACTTTTTTTGAAAGATTTTCAAAAAAAAAAAAAAATAAATAAAATAAAATAAAATAAATAAATAAATAAATAAATAAATAAATAAATGACTGGAGCGTGACCATTCTAGAAAACAAATTTGGTAGAGACCCACCCAATGTGCATTGCCACCAAGTTTGAAGTCAAACTGACTGACAGTTTCTTCAGAGATGACTTCTGTCAAAAATCTGAATTAGCATTAGAATGCCCATTGACCTACATAATAATCAATAGAAGGTGCATCTACCTATAAGTACCCCAATTGCAAAAATCATTAGAAATCAGGAATCCACAGCAGTGCCACCTAGTAAACAACTTTGTTTGACCCTTTCACAAGGAACATATCCACCAATTTTGAGCTTAATCCAAGTGATGGTTCTGGAGAAGAAGTCAAAAAAATAAAAAACATACAAAAAATCACAAATACTAGGGAAAAAGAAATTGCAGTGCCACATGGTGATTGAATTAAGAACCAAGAGTCCTTAGGAGTGTTCCTATTTAATATCAAAGCAATTGGGTGTGCGGTTTCGGAGAAGAAGAGTTTTTAAGACCCCCCCCCCCGCAAAAAAAAAAAAAATTAAAAATCCCCAAATCAGTGGAACATTACCTTTTTAACAAAGTTAGTAGATTCAGATTCTTTTATTCGACGATGAATTCAATTCATTTCAATTGTTAGGAGATAATGACAGAAATATATATAAACAAATGAAAAATAAGAAAAAAAAAATCTAGAGATCCACCCAAGGTACATTGCCATCAAGTTTGAAGTCAATGTGGTTGACAGTTTTGGCAAAGAAGTCCAAAATGTGAATTAGCACCAGAAAGACCATTGACTTACATGGTAATCAATAGGAAAGCTGCCTTTACCGATAAGTACCGCATTGACCAAATCGTCAAAAATCAGGAATCTACAGCAGTGCCACCTAGTGAACAACTGCATTTGACCTTTTCACAAGGAACAAATTTTCAAAATTTCAGCTGAATATGAGCTACAGTTCTGGAGCAGAAGTCAAAAATAGCAAAAACACAGAAAAAATCATAAAAAAATAAGAAAGAAATTGCAGTGCCTCCTGGTGAATAATTTAAGAGCCAGGAGTTCTTAGGAGTGTTCCTGTGTGATATAAAAGCAATTAGGTGAGCTGCTTGTGAGAAGAAAATTTTTAAAGATTTGCCTGATAAAAGAACAAAAAAGTTCATAAAAAATAAGAGGCCTGGCTCTGCTCAGCTGACCTAGAAATTGATGACACTAGTGGCACTGTGGAATTAGGAGTAAGTTCAAGGTCATCCACATACTGTGTTTCTGCCCTTAACAGAGGACTACTACCATGAACAATATCAAGGTCCTAACTCAAATAGTTCTCAAGTTATAAAATAAATAGTTAAATTCAGGAAAGTGAACGTGTGACCTTGGAAATAAGATCAGGGTCACTCACATACATTGTACTGTGTGAATGGGGCCTCATAGTAGACGACTAACATGGGCAACAAGTCCTAGTTGATCAAGTTCTCAAGTTGTTCAATGAACTGTAAAATTAAAGTAAGTGGGTCTGTGACCTTGGAAATGAAGTCAAGGTCACTTATGTACTGTCTGAGTCTGGCCCTCATACATGTACCACTGCATGCAACATCAAACTCTAAGAAGTTTTGGAGAAGATTTTTTAAAATTTGGTCAAAAAAGCAACCAAAAAAAAAAAAAGTCATAAAAAATCCAAAATCCTTCGTCCGTGACCATTTGAATCAAGTTGGTAGAGACCCATGAAAGATACATCCCCACCAAGTTTGAAGTGAATCTGGTTTACGGTTTTGGAGAAGAAGTTGAAAACGTGAATTACTACAGCCATCCCCAATCACCTACATAGTAATCAGTAGGAATGTATTGTACCTGCATTGAAAAAATCGTTAAAAATGAGGGATCCATAGCAATGCCACCTGGTGTAAACATTCATGTGACCGTTCTACATGGAACATTTTCACCAAGTCTCAGCATAATCTGAATGACAGTTTTGGAAAAGAAGTTGAAAAGAGTGAAAGCACACAAAAATTCATAAACAAGAGGACTGTGACAGTCCTGTGCTCATCTGACTAAGTCCCCCTGTGACCTTGGATATGAGATCAAGGTCAGTGACCTACTCTGAATGTCACTTTTATAGAGGGCCATCCCCATGTGCAAGATCAAAGTCACAGTACAAATAGTTCTCAGGTAATCATATCAGTAAAATTCATCTTAGTGGCACTGTGACCTTGAGAATGAGGTAAAGGTCACTAATGTTCAGTATCAATCTTTCCTAAATAGAGGACCACCAACAAGTTCAACATCAAAGTCCTACCTTCCACAGTTCTAAATTACAATGTGAAAAGTAAAATTCACATAAGTGTCTGGGTCCCAGTGACCATGGGAATGAGGTTAAGGTCACCCATGTACTGTCTAAGTCTGACCTCTGATCAGGACAACAATCATGTTCAACATCAAGGTCTAAGTTCAAATAGCTCTCAAGTTGTCAGGTGAACAGTAAAATTTGAGCAAGTGGCCGTATGACCTTGGGAATGAGGTCAAGATCACTTATCTACTGTCTAAGTCTGGCCCTCATTAAGGGCAACTAGCATGTGCAATTGGAATATCTTAGCCTTAATAGTTCTCAAGTTATCATATAAACAATGAATTTCATGCACCTCACCCTGTGACCTTGGAAATGAGGTCAAAGTCACTCACCTACTGTACATGTATCACCCTCATACCCAGAAGTGCCTCTATGCATTTTCAAAACAATTGGCTGAGTATATACTAGGATAAAGACTTTTGAAGATTTGGCCAAAAAATGAACAAAAAAATCATTAAAAAATAAATTAATCTGTGACCATTGGAACAAACTTGGTAGATACCCACCCAAGGAACATTCCCACCAAGTTTGAAGTGAATCTAGCTGATGGTTTCGCAGAAGTCAAAAATTGTCAATTAGCATTGCAAACCATAATGACCCCAATCCCCTTTGACTTGTATGGTAATCAATAGGTATGTAAAATCAACAAGAGAAATTCTTAGAAAAAAAAAATCACTGGACCGTGACTATTTGAATAAACTAGGTAGAGACCCACCCAAGCCATATCCCCACCAAGTTTGAAGTGAACCTGGCTAACGGCTTTTAGATGAGGTCGAAAATGTGAATTAGATTTTCCCAAAAAATGAATAAAAAATTCATCAAAAATCCAAAAATCGCTTAACCACGATCACTTGAATAATTTGGTAAAAACCCAGCCAAGACACATCCCCACCAAGTTTGAAGTGAATCTGGCAAACGGTTTTGGAGATGAGGTCGAAAATGTGAATTACCATAATGATTGCAATTCCCATTGACTTACATAGTAAACATTCAATAGGAATATATGCATTGACCAACAAGAACCTGAAATGAAAAATTTGTTAAAAATCTGGGATCCACAGCAACGCCACATGGTGAACAACCATCTGTAGCTCTCCCACAAAGAACATATCCACTAAGTTTTAGCACAATCTGAGAGACGGTTTTGGAGAAGAAGTCGGAAATAGCAAAAATGCACAAAGATTCATAAAAAAATAGAAATAAATCGCAGCACCACTGGTTGAATAACTTAAGGTCTAATGGTCCCCAGAAGTGTCCCTATACAATTTCAAAGTAATTGGCCTAGCAGTTTTGGAGAAGACAATTTTGTAAGATTTCCCCCCAAAAATGACCAAAAAAATTCATTAAAAATCCAAAAATCACTGGACCATGACCATTTGAATAAATTTGGTAGAGACCCATCCAAGACACATCCCCACCAAGTTTGAAGTGAATCTGGCCTTTTGGAGAAGAATTCAAAAATGCAAATTGTTGACAACGCATTATGGACAGAGGACCATAAGATAAGCTCAGCTGACTGACAAGTCAGCTGAGCTAAAAATATCACTGGAACGTGACCATTAGAGCAAATTTAGTAGAGACCCACCCAAGATGCATTGCCACCAAGTTTGAAGTAAATCTGGCTGACGGTTTTGGTGAAGACGTCGAAAATGTGAATTGTGGACAGACAAAAGCACAATGGATGAAGAACCATCCGATAAGCTCAGCTGACTGACAAGTCAGCTGGGCGAAAAATGGTCCACATAATGAACATTCTACATACATGTACTGATGAAATGAATCACACACATACCTGGCTCGGGCTCGGGCTTAGGGTCCTGTTCGGGTTCAGGTTCGGGCTCTTTTTCTTCCTCTGTTGCTGTTTCCTCTTTTGTCTCTTCTGAAATTTAAGAGTTGGCCCAATGAAATAATCACACCCTTTTATTGTAAGTAAACATCATAAACTCCAGGCAGAGTTTGAAATATTCTTATGAATAATTAATAAAATGAAAAAGCAGTTTGTCTTTTCTTGTATTTAGTACAAATGTCCCTTGTCTACCATATTCCAGAAATGGGCTTGTAATCCAAGTACTAATAATTTCAGACACCATGACATCATAATGCTGTATGGGAAACCTCGTCTTTATATATCTAATTATATCACATTATTTTGTGAGCCCCTCCTCTGAGGAAGCCTCCAGAGAGAGCACAAACATATCAGGGGCAAAACTTATGCACATCAAATATTAAGAACTTGAGATATGAATAACCAGTGAATGTATTGTTCCCTGGACATGTCCTAAAGTATAATAGTACCAAACTGATACATCCATATATTTGTTTTAAACTTTTCTCCAATAATCATGTCTGACATACTGCAAATTGCTTTTTTTTAAAGTGTGTGTTGTTTTGTGTTTCCTCTCTCTCTCTCTCTCTCTCTCTCTCTCTCTCTCTCTCTCTCTCTCTCTCTCTCTCTCTCTCTCTCTCTCTCTCTCTCTCTCTCTCTCTCTCTCTCTCTCTCTCTCTCTCTCTCTCTCTCTCTCTCTCTCTCTCTCTCTCTCTCTCTCTCTCTCTCTCTCTCTCTCTCTTCTTTACCAGCAAATTTGTCCGACACTTTTCTCAAACAGTATTATACATAGAAACTCCAAACTAGGCATGATTGTACCTCCATACAAGGAGTTTGACCGTTTTATACAAAGGAATGGAGATGTTTAAAATTGTGCAAATTAGGGGCATTTGAAAATTTAAATCTTGAATATCTTCAAAAGTATAATTATTGACCACTGCGCATCTAATGAATTTAAAACCAACGTTGTAGCAATTTAAATTATGCTAATTAGCAGCATTTGAAATTTTAAAACTTGAATATCTTCAAAATTATTATAGATAAAGACGTCATTTTAACTTCTTCTAGGGGGTTATTGACCATTGGGCATGTAATGAATCTAAAGCAAAAGTTGTAGCAATTTAAATTATGCTAATTAGCAGTACTTGAAATTTTCAATCTTAAATATCTTGAACACTGTAATAGATAGAGATGTCATTCCAACTTCTACTGGGGGATTGTTGACCAGTGCGTACCTAATGAATTTAAAATAAAAGTTGTAGCAATTTAAATTATGCTAAATAGCACCATTAGTAATTTTAAATCTTGAATAACTTCAAAGCTATAGTAGATAGAGATGCCATTCCAACTTCTACCCCTGTGTTATGGAATAGTTGTACAATGCCATACCAACATGCTTTGAAGACACACACACTGATTTGCTATGCTGCAAATCATCTTTCCTAGTTTTTACATTATATTTATACTGCATTTACCACCATGAAAGCACAAGCTAGAGGAACTAATACAGGACATTGCCCCATTTCCCAACTATATACTAGTAGAAATACATGTTTAAACCAAAGGAGATCCATATTTTCAAAATACTGCAAAATTCTGAGATCAGGTGTTTGTTTCTTTCAAAATCAAGCACTTCAAGCCAGTAAATGTATGCAGTTCAATACATATGGTCTGTTGTCAGGATACAGTTCATTACACAGGGTCTGCTGTCAGGATACGGTTCAATACACAAGGTCTGCTGTCAGGATACAGTTCAATACACATGGCCTGCTGTCAGGATACAGTTCAATATACATGGTCTGATGTCAGGATACAGTTCAATAGACATGGCCTGCTGTCAGGATACAGTTCAATATACATGGTCTGATGTCAGGATACAGTTCAATACATATGGTCTGCTGTCAGGATACAGTTCAGTACATATGGTCTGCTGTCAGGATGAAGTGGTCCCTCTTTTTAGAGACCACTCCTTGGACATGTCTTAAATGCTCACATAAAGTAAGTGGCCCCTTGTTGGAAGTAAAATATTATGGTAAAGATTG
Source organism: Hermodice carunculata (assembly GCA_964020975.1). Lineage (NCBI taxonomy): Eukaryota > Metazoa > Annelida > Polychaeta > Eunicida > Amphinomidae > Hermodice > Hermodice carunculata. The sequence continues at coordinate 734,937 of CAXHWN010002137.1, read as the reverse complement.
AATTTGTGATGTAAAGAATGTGGTCTCAAAAGAGGGACCACTGCATCTAATAACCATGCTTTCTGGTTTGGTAACATTGCAAATTTAAAGACCTCATCTTGTTCAATTTTGAAAAAAAAAAGTGAAATTTTATACACATGCAAATCAAGCACTTCACAGTAATAAATATTTCAGTTGGATTATAAGTTGGACTATTTGAATTGAATTTTACTGTTTCCGCATGTACATTGAATTCAACAGTTTTTTCTTGAAACTAAAGAACTTTCTACTTATAAGACATTCCAAAGTACAATTCCAAGTTATTAATTTGTTACTGCCTCCCTTGTGGTTGTGAAAAAATTATTGTTTCACCATTTTTAATTGCAACCCGTGTAGTAATTTGATTTAACCCATTATAACTGATCTGACATAGGAATCTCAGCAAAAATGTTTTCCAGTAATGAAAACCTTAAGTAAAAACTTTAAAGCGGATGACAATTTACATCCAAGAGCTTTTGGGTGACTTGCGCAGGAAAAGATAGACTGATTTCATTAATGATTAGAGATGCAGACAACTTCCTAGAGAAGATCTTCTCACACTAACTTTCCTTACCTGTAATCTTGTGAGATCATCAAAAGAATTACATTGGTTAATAAAGGTGCATGAGAACATCAGATTCTATGGCTGTCAGCGAAGAAATGAAATGAAAATAAAATGAAGAATGAAAGACTGGTTTCATGGCTGTCAATTTTACTCAAATGAAAGGAGCAATCAATGAAAATGATTCTACAGATTGCAGTACACGAGTGAAATGTACAGTGAAGTGGGATACTATTACTGGCAGCGCACAAACAAATTGAAAAAAGAATGAGGAGTAATTCTATGGTTTTGCCTGGAGACAAATGCATTCACGATGAATGAAGAGAGATTCTATGGCTGTAATTATTACATCTATAAGTACACTACTGTATTGAACAATGAATCAACGCCGATCCTATGGGTGTGAGCACACAAATGCAATGGAGATGAATCAAGAGTAATTCTGGAGCTGTCAGTACATACATGAAATGAGCAACAAATGAAGAATGATTCTATGGCTGTGCAGATGATATGAACAATGAATGAAGCCTGATCCTATGGCTGTCAACACACAAATGAATAATGAATGAAGCCTGATTCTATGCCTGTCAATACACAAGTGTAATGGATAAGGAATCAAGAGGGAGTGAGTCTATGGCTGTACATTCACAAATGAAAGAAATAAAGTGTGTTATGGCTGTCAGTACACAAATGAAATCAAAATGGAATGAAGAAGGGATGAGTCTATAGTCAAAATGGAAAGAAGAAGGAATGAGTCTATAGCTATAAACACACAAATGAAATCAAAATGGAAAGAACAGCAATAATTCAAGGAAATTAAAATTTATCAACTTTAAGTGATGGTAGAGCACTGACCTTTTGGTTCTTCTGCCTCTTTGAGGCCCTGGACAATGCGGTTGTTGACCTCATCCATGGCTCTCTTTATGGCCGCCTCTGCAGCATCATCACCTACGTACCATCAAAAAACACATTGATACAACAACAGCTAATGCTACTTCCTCTTTCAATGCCAGTAAGGAAAATGTTGCTGGACTCTGAATGGATAGAATACCATCAAAAAACACATTGATACAACAACAGCTAATGCTACTTCCTCTTTCAATGCCAGTAAGGAAAATGTTGCTGGACTCTGAATTGATAGAATGATACTACATTCACGTTCTTTGCAAGTTGACCCTTAATTCAAGTACCAACATGCCTACAGTTGCAGGGAGCACAAGAATGGTCCACGTCAACAGCTTTCCTTCTAGTAGCAGTATACCTACTGCTGCAGGCACCATAAGAATGGTCCAGGTCAACAGCTTGTCTTCTAGTACCAGTATGCCTACAGTAACAGAGACCATAAGAATGGTCCAGGGCAACAGCTTTTCTTCTAGTAGCAGTATGCCTACAGTTACAGAGACCATAAGAATGGTCCACGTCAACAGCTTTTCTTCTAGTACCAGTATGCCTACAGTTGCAGGGACCATAAGAATGGTCCACGTCAACAGCTTCCCGTGGTCTACTTTGGATGAACTGCACTCAAAGTACTCCAAGGAAAGCTGTTGACTTAGTCAAAAGTTTGCACTGAAAAAGTCACTGGGACATACACAACAGAGCCACATTTTTCTTATTTGCAGAGTAAATGCGGAGAGAAGTTTTCCAGTTTCATTTTTGGGGGGTGTCCTGGTTCAAAACAATCAGCAAAACATTAAACAACACACTGGTACTACTCACTCATGCACACACTAGTACCACTCACTGATGCACACACTGGTACTGCTCAATCATGTACACTTTCAATATTGCTCACTCATGCACATACTGGTACTGCTCACTCATAAACACACTGGTACTACTCACTCATAAACACACTGGTACTCCTCACTGATGCACACACTGGTACTGCTCATTCATAAACATACCGGTACTACTACCTATGTACAAACCGGCATTGCTCACTCATGTACACAAAGGTGCTGCTTACTCATAATCACTGCTACTACTCACTCATGCACACACTGGTACTTCTCACTCATGAACACACTGGTACTGCTCATTCATGTGCAAACCGACACTACTCATGTACACACATGCAGGTACTGATCAATTGTACACACTGGTACTGCTCACTCACGTACACACTGCTACTGTTCACTCATGTAAACACTGCTACTGCTCATGCATGAACCCACTGGTACTGCTCACTCATGTACACACTGGTAGCGCTACCCATGTACACATCTTTACTGCCCACTCATGTACACAGAGGCGCTGCTTACTCATGTACACTGGAGCTGCTTACTCATGATGAAACTGATACTGCTCACTCCTGTAAACACTGGCACTGCTCACTCATGTACACACTGGAACTGCTCACCCTCGTATACACTGGTACTGCTCACTCACATACACACTGGTACTGCTCACTTATGTTCTCACTAGCACTGCTCACTCAGGTAAACAGTGGTACTGCTCACTCATGTACACACTGGCACTGCTCACTCATGTACACACTGGCACTGCTCACCCTCGTACACACTGGTACTGCTCATTCATGTATACACTGGTACTGCTCAGTCACAAACACACTGGTACTGCTCACTCATGTACTCACTGGCACTGCTCACTCCCATACACACTAGCACTGCTCACTCGCGTGCACACTGGCACTGCTCACTCACATATACACTGATACTGCTCACTCCTGTACACATTTGTACTGCCCACTCCTGTAAACACTGGCACTGCTCACTCATGTACACACTGGTAATGCTAAGTCATGTACACACTGACACTGCTCACTCGCGTACACACTGGTACTGCTCACCCATGTACACACATGCAGGTACTGCTCACTTGTGCACAAGCAGGTACTGCTCACTCATGTACACACAGGTACTGCTCACTCGTATAAACACTGGTACTGCTCACTCATGTATATGTCATTCATTCTACAGTCTCAAAAATGTCCCAATTTGCTGAGGGCAAGTGACAGAGTGAGATACACAGGTATGCGGCTTTATCACATCTTTGACGTTTTTTCTTTGTACAGAAATCAAAATCCTCATCATGCTAGCAGGAACATGTATGACATGAAAGAACATATCACAGGGAGAGTCTTGGGTAAGCTTTTGACACTCACTGCCAACTATGCACAGGTTAATTTTAGCTTTTTTTTCACTTGCATGAAGCAAAACTAAGATTCTGAAGATAGCGATTCTTCAGAATCTTAGTGCAGGTCTCCCGGTTTAAACATGAGTATATTGTACTATGTATATTACTGATGTACTGAAGTTTTAGACCAAATAAAGCTTTCAACTGTCAAAAAGCATCATAAAAATTAGGCAAGAGCCAATACATGGCAAATACCTGTCTTATATATACACCAGCCGTGCAATGATCCCTATGGATCTGTTAATCCCCTTTGCAGATCACTTTTGTTACACAGAATTGTCTCAAGAGACCTCATCTTGTGCCTATCTATAGCAGTAGTAGTTTCTATTGACCCAGGTCCACATAAGTATACATACAATAAATGTTAGCACAAGCAATAACAGTACATCAAGTATATACCAGTATATCAACACACACATGTATAGCTGTTGGAAATATAAAACCTACCCTCATGTAATGAAGTACTTTAAATTTAAATATCATGAATTAACCTCAAGTCATTCACATGTGAAGCATGAATAATACAATCTGGGTACACAGATCAATGTTCCTGGAACTTTTCTCTGATGTATGCCACAACAGAACACTGCTGAATCACGTGGGCTTCATCTTGGACAAGGCCGCATCTACAGAGTCTCTGCCGATCTACCTGCCTCTACCCTGAGCCGGTGGGAGGACAGGCGATGCCTTCTGAAGGACAATTGGATATGTTCGGGGATGTGATCCTTCAAGTCTTTGGCGTACCTGTACTCTGTGCACTCATAAATCTGGGTTGACCTCTATATACATGATGTATTTCGATTTATTGCAAACAGTTATCTTGGATCGCAAGTCTGACATACTATTCCCTAACATATTATCCGTCCTTAATAATCTTTCAATGAGCACACCCGCACTCATACCAGTGTCTCTAGTTACAGAAAGGGTGAACATATATATATATATACATGTAAGAGGGTCATCTTCCTAATTCTGATGTTTAATCATTTTAAGTAAACTCTCTGTTTCCATATTACTACATTGTAAATCTTTCAATTGAGGATATTCAGGTTCTGTAAGACTTAAATCATCAGTGTCTGACATTTGAACCATTTCTTTTTTACAACAAATGGTACATGTACATCTAAGTTCTAACTGAAGAAAGCGACAAGCTTCAACAAATGTTTTTCGCATTGCCTGTGCATGATGGTTTATTGCAGTGGTAATTTCTTGATCTGTCGTCAAAATACTGCCTAGATAAGTATAACTATCACAATGTTTCACAGTAAAGCTGTCCTCTATGCTTATTGGCTCCATGTCCTTTATGTTTCCCTTCACAATCATAAACTTGGTTTTACCTTCATTTATCACCATATCTGAAGAGAAGCAAAAGTCTTTCAAAATGAATAATTTTGCAATACATTTCACTCTGGAGGCTGCCAGTATCACAGTACCATCCATAAGCATAAGTACCTGCAACCAATCAGAAATCATCCCACCCAGATTTTCCTTCGTACGTGTACCTTTATGTTATCAGTTATAACTCCTGGAAGGACTCCAGGCACTGTAATAAACACTGGTGGATTGCATCTGTATCTCCTGAGGCCGAGCTTCTTTACAGAGTAACAAATTTTATACTGTACAAGGAGACTAACAGGCCTATTGTTTTCAGTTTTTATTCTTGTTTTGTTCCAGCCACAGATGCCACGGTCAATGCCATTTGCACACTAGACATTCTATACATGTACGGTTTAAGCTACGTCATCGCACATACAACAGACGTTATAAGCTTGTCCCTGGGAATATGAACCAAGCCAAGAATACAGGATGATAGACTTGGCACATGCCACACCTCTCAACCAATGATGTTCCTCTTTAGTTTTTTAACGCAGAATATTATCGGTTACTCCTAGGAGGAGTCCAGGCGCTGAAATATACAGCAATGCATGCAGAGATGCCAAACGTCCCAGATCATCTGGGGCAGTCCAAATTTTTCATATCATGTCATGTGTCTGACATCGAAGAACTGAATGGATTCAACTGTCCCACATCTGCATAAATAGCTGTCAAAGCATAGAAAATCTAAACAAAAAAATGAAGGATTTAGTGGCGAGGATTATGATGATGGCCAAAAGTATGCATACATTTGGTGGTAAAATTCTTCTATAAGTATTGACAACTTCTGCTTTTTTTCTGTCTGATGCAAATAAAAAAAAAAAAAAACTAAACAAAAAATAAGACAAAAAGAAAAAACCACTGTGGACTGGCTGACCATGGACTTTGTCCTGGAAGCCTTTTTGACAATATTGGCATCACTGTAGATTACACGTGTACCTCTTGAGGGAGAAGGCCAAACATGCCCAGGGAGATCAAGATGCCATCTGCTGGTCTTTATTTCTCTTTACTGCTCTCCTTTATGATAAAGTGATTTCATCCTGTACCAAAAAATTAACAGCACCGACCCATTTAGTTTCCATGGATTATGAAAGCAGTCCAGAATGCCCTTATCCAGTCCCTCTCCATGGTACATATGTAGGCATAAAACTGTAAGGAATAGCTTTAACAGCAACATCTTTCTGCCACTGCCATGGGCACTGTTATCCGCACAATGTTCAGTCTACACACAGTTTGGACTGGGTCAGAGCGTCACAGTCTGCACAAACATGACACCTGGTGTGCATCCCTGGTACTAGTCAAGGCTGAACAAGACAAAGATATGATCAAGTTCCCAAGTTGGATACCCGCAAGTTCACAAACTGAATGCTACGGCTCTCACCAAACATGCTGTGCCTCTCAGCCAACATGCTACACCTTGCAACCAACATGCTGCACCTCTCAAACATACTACACTTCTCAACCAACATACTGCACTGCTCAACCAACATGCTACACCTTTCAAATCAACATACTGCACTGCTCAACCAACATACTGCACTGCTCAACCAACATGCTACACCTCTCAACATGCTGCACCTCTCAAACCAACATGCTGCACCTCTCAACCAACATGAGACACATTTCAAACCAACATACTGCACTGCTCAACAAACATGCTGCACCTCTCAACCAACATGCTACACCTCTCAACCAACATGCTGCACCTCTCAACATGCTGCACCTCTCAACCAACATGCTGCACCTCTCAACCAACATGCTGCTACTCTGCTGGCCCTTTGTTTCTGAGTATGCATGTACATACGCTCAGAGTCAGAGGTCATTTATGGCCCTATATCTCCTGGTAGATAATTCTGTATCCCGTTATCAAGAAACTAATGATCATTTCCCTCAAGTCCTTATAAATGACCTTTTATGTATCACTGCAAGCTTCCTTTGTTCCTACCATAGTTTCCTGTCGTCAACTCCCTCATTATACACAAGGACGGAGCTTACTCTATTGAGGCAATTACCTTGGACTTGAGCCAGGTCCAAAGCCTGTGGAAGTGATCCAGTGCAGATTGGTATTCACCAAGTTTTACTGCAACAGAATACACAAAACAATCATAAATTATTTCTATTCAGTGTATGGCTATTAATGATAAATATTTCAAACACTCAATATCAACTTCTACAAAATACTTTATTTTTGCTCCTATGAAACAGCTTTAATTTTGCTCCTATGAAAGTTTAAATGTTTGAAGAAAAAAAAAAACCAACGGAGTCATCAGCTTGTAAATTTACAGAAATAAGATTTTGAAAAGGTTCAAATAAACAAAAAGATTCTCATGTCCCAAAAAGTAAATGCATATTAATCTGGTAATAGTTATGTCCAAAAGCTGGACTCATATCCGAGGCCCCCATGAACGGCCTACTTATTGGATACATGGCATTCTGCAGTATTTTTATTCAACTGTGAAGCAAAGGAATGTTAACAGATAATACAGTCATCCATACATATACGCAAACGTGAGTGTGTGTGGCCATAGAAATTCATCCCAAGTAAAACTTGTTTTTTCAAACTGTACATTTGCAGACCAAAAAAAGTTGCTAACCATCTGCCTGTGCTATTAATACTGTAGCATTCAGCTGCCAAAGCTCGTCTTCCGCCTCCTCTGCTGCCACTGCTGACTTCTCCCCAAAGTCTCGTGCCTCAGCATGGTTGCCGGATTCTAATTGACAACGTCCAATTTCATGGTACAGCCATGTCGACTCCAACGGTGACTTGCTCATTGGTAGCTTGGTGGTCCACCTAGGAGAGGTGACAGAGATTTTAACCTCTTTTAGTGCCAATCAGGTGCAAAGTTGATCTACTCAGGGAGGTGTTATAGATGTACTACCAACGGGAGTGCTAATCCCTTTAGTGGTCAACTGGGCGCGACGACTACAAAGCGTGTTCACTAGCGCCGCTCAAGTTAATCCCCCGTGCTCAGTCCGTTTGTTGTTCCATCTATTGTTTACACGTTCGGTTGTATCGGGTTACATACATCAGGCTTACATCGGGTGTGCTATTGTACCAAGTTCAAAAACGGAGAGTTTTATGCGTTTGCAACCAGTCTCATCGTTTGAATCAGAACCGTGCGAGTCCATCGATGTGTTTTTCGTTGAAATCGGCCGATAAAAGGGCTAGTTTTTTGCATTTTTTCTGTCCAAAATGATGCAAAGTTAGAAAAATTGCGTGCGTAATAACTCCTTACGCCGTAATTAGCAATAAAAAATGTATTTTTAGATGGATAGTGTATGCCGGTAGGATCATGATGGTGGTTTCATTTCTTGTAGCTGAGTCCGGCGTAACGCTAAATTTTGACTTTAAAATGTGAAACACGGTGAAAAATTTTGCACATTTCAGTCGGTGACGCGATTATTCTCTCCTTTCATCACGTGACCTGGCCCACGAGACTGCCAGCGGCCAGCACGGACCGTGGAGTTGTGTTTGTTCAGCACTGAAGGTGCTTGCTCAAACACCCAATCACTTGAGCAGCGGCAACATAGATGGTACAAAGGGGGCCCCGCCGTTGGTAGTCCATCTATAACATGTCCCTGATCTACTAAAGTGCAATAGTCTGAATTATCATTCCAATCTCAGATTCATATTCCTTATTAAAAGACATTTGATTTAAGTACCAGCATACCTCTAGTTCCAGGGAAAATATCCCAGATCAACAGCTTTTCTCAGTGCGCATTGCGCCCAATACATGTTGAGGAAAGCTGTTGACTCGGTGCAAAAGTTGGCACTTTAGGAGTTAATGTCATGTCATTTCCGTCTGTTATACTGAATATCAAAAGGCACTTGACATGTGTCTCTATCATAGCAGCCTAGGTCAAAATTGAATAGAGGAATGTGTGCAATATGTACAACAGAACTTCCATATTGATATGGGTTAGACAATGATAGGTCAGCTTATGGGAGAGTATCGAGTTTGGATTGCAGAATAGGGTGAGGATGACTAGGAAGTGGTTTTGGACAAAAGAAACCCTCAAATATAACATATAGTTGCTTCATAACTGTTCTTGCATGCATTTCGAATTCTTTCATTAATTGTAGATGTACCACCCACAAAAGCTGGAGAATACAGACTGAAGGATAACGTTACTCATATTCACAGGTACACAGTAACAGAATATACATGTATTCCAATGCAAAGTTAATAGTCATTTCCCATATTTGTTAAATTCTGGTCTACATGTATATTGCTGCCAGAAAGCCTTGCAACCATTTTTGAGTGTTCTCTGGAGGCCCACACCCAGTGGTCTCTAAGCGGTACCTTTGCTGCAGGAACTCCCCGTGATAAACCCCCTGGTGGAAAGTTTGATCTTAATTACACTGTGGACAGTGGTAGTAGGGTGTGGTTCCCCCCGAGACCACCAGCGGGCACAGTGCTAGACTTTCCCAAAGTACTGTAGTTTGCATATATAATATACCTCACAACATGTTTCTTTTGTCTTTAATATTTCAAATTTGCAGCTTACTTCCTGCATATAAATACAACTGTCCCCATCCAGAGATCACTTCAAGACTGGCCCATGGCTGAGGAGTCCTCATTTAGTGGACAAGGTGGTGTTAAGATGCTTCAACATTGTACAACTCTCACCCTGATGCATTCTAAGGCCAACTACGTTAATGATAACATCTTTGTTCTACTCCCTTGTGTTAACTTATTCTGATTAATCTGATAAAGAGAGTCCTTTCATTAGTTGGGGACTTCTTGGTTCCTGTGACATCTGCATGGTGCCTGATGAATATGCATCGTTCAGTCAGATTCTGTACTTTATACCTGTTATACAAATGCACCTCAGGAGTTTAATTGGCTATCAGTGACATGGAGGTCCCACAGGGAATTGATAATTTATATAAAATACACAGTATTCTGTAGGAAATATAAATTATTTCCACCATGCAAATGTCATGCATAGACACCACCCCAATCTGCAATATATACTTACACATCTATGGCCTTCTGGAACTCTCCCATTCGTGCGTACACACGGCCCAAGTTCTCCAGTGCTCGTGACTTGGCATCTTCAAGACCACTGCAAAATGTTAAAAAAAACAGGGGGTTTTTTGGTGTGATTGGAGTATGGCATAAAGTTGTACATATAAACTCCTTCTTGCAAATTTCTTTTTTTTTCAAAATATGTATTGTGCACAATTCAGATAGTTACATGCTTCATGTAGTTTTCGAGGGAGAGATGGCTGAAAATTTGCAGAGAAAGCTCATTAAATATCTGAAATGTGTAAATACACAAACACATCTTATATGTGAAAACTTTCAGTGAACAGGTAAAGCTCCAGTCAACAGCTTTCACGTTCCCAGTGAACCCTAATTAAGTTTGCCCAAGAAAGCTCTTCACTTGGCCCATTCCTTTTCTCCCCGACAAATCTAAGCTGACAGTTATTTGAAAGGGGGGGTCTTGCATGATAACTTTGAGTCCGCAATTATGAATCATGACAGTACTTCAGATGAGAATGACTTTTGTTGAAATTAGCACCTAACAAGTTAAAAGATTATTTATGTACATGTATTATACATATACATACACATACATACACATACATAAACAACTGTGCAATAAGCGTCAAGTGTCATTTGAAGGTTTTCTTGCACATCTCAAGTTCAAAATATCAGTAGAGCAATATGTTTTGTATTCTCAAGGAAAATATGATTTGTTTGAGAAAAGGTGGTTTCTTGTTTTCAACAATATTTCCTGACTCAGAGTTGATATACACAGACTTATGATACTACAAATATGTACACACTTATTTAAGATTGTAACTTGATTTTTTTTACGTTTGTTGATACCTTATATTTCTATTTCTTGTATTGTACAAAAATGAAATAAAGAATTAACAAAAAAAAAAAACTTAAAAGATTATGTATATTTTACAGTGAAAACTCGTTATAATGACACCATCTGTTTCCTTAAAAATATGTCAGATAGATGAATCAAACAACAAAGAAAATGAACTTTTGCCATTCGAAACTTGTGTCATAATGAATATGTAGATATCTGACTGTCATAATGAGGTCTCATTGTATTGTTATTGAAGGCAAGGCCATCCACATATTATATGACATGATATCATGCTTTGTACACAGCATATAGCCCTCAGCCCTGTCACGATTTGGGTGGGGCAAGCACGGATGCCTTACTTATCACCCAGTTCCAGATTTGGTGCATGTCTCCTGTGTTTAACTCTTTCTGTCCCAATCTTGGACCAGGTCAACAGCTTTCCTCGATGTGCTTTGAGTGCATTCCACCCAAAGTGCACCAAGGAAAGCTGTTGACCTGGACGGTTCTCACACCCTCTGGAATATGGGCTGGTACTGGAATAAAAGGTCAGTTTACAAGTGACATGAATCTGGTGTCATCAAGTTAGCTCAAAGCATGTTGACTTGGGTGGAAGTGACAATGACAGTTTAGTTACTGTCGTTCTTTTATGATTCCAGTGACAGGCAACAAATTTGAAATACTTAGGGGTTTAACTATTTCTGGGGAGGACTTAATGTTCAACTAAGCATGGAGGCTTGGCAGCTTTAGTCCAGTTTTCTTGGAAATGTGGACATGAAAAGCAGTTTATACTGGTGGCCTGATACCATTTGGCTGTGTACAAGTTTTCTGTGCAATTGGAGCTGTCACTTACTGCTCCTCGGACAAGTCCAAGTCCTTGGTGTGATTTTCCAGAGCTTTATGGTACTCTCCCTCCTCCAGGTAGGCATTACCAAGGCAGCTGTGTAGATTGGCCAACACCTCTGTCCTGAAACATGTATAGGAAACAGTCCATTACCAAGGCAGCTGTGTAGATTGGCCAACACCTCTGCCCTGAAACATGTATAGGAAACAGTCCATTACCAAGGCAGCTGTGTAGATTGGCCAACACCTCTGCCCTGAAACATGTCTAGGAAACAGTCCATTATAAAGGCAGCTACATAGATTGGCCAACACATCTGCCCTGAAACATGTATAAGAAACAGTCCATCATCATGATACAGCCTAGTAATTAACACTTTTTAACTGACACCCATGGGTGAATGAAAATAGAGCTAACTGATGTGTACATGTATGTAAGTGAATGAACTGACCAATATAAGTGAACGGTGCTAAACTGAAGTGTTATGTACCATAAATGAGCAGTTCCCTTTCCTTTCTATTCACCTGGATTCATATTTTACATTTTATACAATGCAGTTGTTAGTACAGAGCGGCAGCCAGCGGCAGATAGTGGTGGTGGGCAGCAGACGGCAGCATACAGCGGCGAAAGGCTGTCTGCCGCTGAGCCCCAGAAGCCCAAATTGGATTTTGGTGGCAGACAGCGGCGGTCGGTGGGTCCGCCGCTGGCTGCTGCTCTCTGCCGCTGCCTGCCGCTCTCTGCCACCCAAATGCTGCTTTCGCTGCCGAAAAAATTTACTAGTGTATTGTATCGTCCCTCTTGTCCATATACTGTATTATCCCCATTGCCCACATATTGTATTATCCCTATTGCCCACATATTCTATTATCCCTCTTGCAAACATATTGTATTATCCCTATTGCCCACATATTCTATTATCCCTCTTGCAAACATATTGTATTATCCCAATTGCCCACATATTCTATTATCCCTCTTGCAAACATATTGTATTATCCCTATTGCCCACATATTCTATTATCCCTCTTGCAAACATATTGTATTATCCCTATTGCCCACATATTGTGTTATCCCTCTTGCAAACATATTGTATTATCCCTATTGTCCACATATTCTATTATCCCTCTTGTAAACATATTGTATTATCCCTATTGCCCACTTACTGTATTATTCCTACTGTCCACATATTGTATTTTCCCCTTTCGCACATTAAAGAATACATAAATTATTCGATCATCGTTTGGCAAATTGCCTGTTTTGAGTTGTGTTCATATCAAGGTAAAAAGTGCACCAGACAGGTAGCTAGCATTTTATCTAAAACAGAATTTTCCTTTAAAGTGTGTAATATCACAATGAGGTTTGGCTATAAATGCATAGAGTTGCATCAGTGGAACTTACTTATTGTGCACTGCACCCTCATCATACCCTCGTACCGTCTGCAGACACCTCTTTGCCAGTCGTATGCTTTCTAAATTGCGACCTGCAGCTTGAGCTAATAAAATAAAAGATGAAATTGAAACATCTTCAGATCATCGATATATTTACCCATTGTTCTTGAAACATTCTCAGATAATCCCCAAAATATTTACCCATTGAACTTGAAACATCTTGACGTCATCCTTGACATATTTACCCATATTATACTCATTATCCTTGTCTTTACCCATTGTACTCTTTAATTATCCTTGAATGTCTAATTGATCTTTATGGCATGGATTGGGCCCAATGCACACAAACACATGCTAAGGAAAACTGTTGACCTGAGACATGTTTCGGGAAACTGTTGACCTGAGGCATGCTAAGGAAAACATTTGACGTGGGATATGTTAAGGAAAGCTGTTGACCTGGGGCATGCTACGGAAAGCTGTTGACACGGGACATGGTAACGAAAGCTGTTGACCAGTAAAGTGCTAAAGAAAGCTGTTGCCTAGGGCATTCTAGGGAAAGTTGTTGGCCTGGGGATCCTACCTTGATAGGTCTTTTTTCAATCTCTCTTAAAATGTTTTCCATCAATGATACATTTACAGGGCAAGAAATTAATTCCTAAGTCCTATTGTCTGGGACCTGTACAGTTTGATGAAGGACAAGTGACACTTCAGAAAAATAGCATGTAAAATATAGGGGCACTTGTCTTCGGACAAGTAAACCCTGGATAGAACTTTCTTGCCCTGATTTCACCGTGATTAAAACAAGTGCTTACACTACTGGTTTGTTCCTAACCACACTTGTCCTTTTCCATGTCAGGATGTTGACAGTATAGTATGGACCTGTACACTTCTATAGATAATGGATAATGATGGTCATTTGTAACCCAAGTTTGTAGTATTTTGGTATTATTTCTTGGAAGATCATCATTTTTAAGTAAGTAGGATGAGGGAGGGAGGGGGGTCGCAAAGTTTAGTACCCTAAGTACTTATTCAAAAATGAGGATAATGTTGAACCATCCATAAAAGAAATGTTTAGTATCATTTACCTAGGAATTTTCATTCAATAAATGAAGAAAGGTCACTTCCTGTCTTCAATGACCTGTGACCCACATTCTGTCTGTAAGTAGGTACCCTGAGCCATCAACTTGGCTTAGCCTACAGGAGATAATTGTGCGCAGCCAATAGCACATACATGTATCTATCCCACCCCCACCCCACCCCCACCCCCACCTGTGATAACATTGTCAAGAGATAGTTGTCTGTGAGGTACTGGGAAACAGCATGTCTCTCTCAAGTTGATCTGGTTGCCAACTGTTACCTTACAAGACAAGGTGTTAAGAGCCCCACTGTAACTTAGAGGGTAATAAAATCAGTTTCCTTTCAAGTTGAAAAAAAACAACATTTCTTATCTACCCTGGAGACTACAAGGTCATCTAAGGCAGGAGTAGAAACATTTTGCAGATCACCATTTTATGTTTGGATGTTTTTTGCCTCCATTCGAGCATGACTGGATAAAGTTAACCCTCACCCCTGAGTCAACAGCTTTCCTTGGCATGGATGCCCAATCCATGCCAAGGAAAGCTGTTGACTCAGGGGCATGTTATCTTGATAGGCTCTGTTTACAATTCTCTTACAAACTGTTTTTCATTAATGTTACAGTAAGTAATCAAATATTGCAGTTCGATCAGCACAGTTGATGACCGGCCAAAACTTTTGCTCATTAAGAAGCAAAGGCTTAAATGAAACGATTCACCAATATAGGAACTGGCACATCACTCACCCTCGTCAATTTCCTCGAGAGTCTTGAGCACATAAACATTTGGGTCTCCTTTCTTGCTGGACATGCGGGCCTGCTGAAGGAGCTTGTCTCGCTTGCGGGCATACATTGGCTTTTGTTGGCGCCAGAACTCGGTCCTCATGTCCAAATATCGTAAACCATCTAGAACAAGCCCATAGATACTGCATCCAGAATCTGTGCCTGTGTCTGTAAATATGTCAATGTATGCAAATGAAATAAGCTTCTCAAACATTTCACGCTCATTTCATCAGAATTAAATTGAAAGTAATAATTATAACTGAAACTTCTCTGATATTTCAAGTACATGTACATTCGACCAGAATTAAACTGAAAATTATAAACGCAATGTAACTGAATAGTTGTGCCTATCATGATAGCATTAAGTCTTTGTCTCTAAATTCAGACCGAGCAAGCTAAATATTGTAAAGGTGTCATTAATTTATTTCTTTGCATAGTTACTTATTTATTTCTCCTTTATATTAAAATTAATGGAAGTATTTGGTGAAGATGACAATTTTAACTCTAAACTTTTAAATTTACAATTTTAGCCAGTTTTAGCTGTTTTAAAAGGTAGCGGTTAGCTATGTAGAGACTTGGACTATTTTCTGTAGTGATGAAATTATAAGTCTATCCAAATGAGTCTAGAATTTGCTTTCTAATAATAATATTGCATATGGCCAAATTTGTTCACTTTGTTAAATGTGGTTTGCTCTTCAGTAAATGCTGGAAGTTGACATGATGTCCACTACGGACCGTCGTGTCTGTTTATAATCACAGGTAAGACACCAAATCAATTTTTGACAACTGCAATGTGTCAAAGTTCATTTAGTCCAAAGATTCTAAATCTGGCTATCATTTCAACCTAATTATTATACATTCAGGTTTGTGGGGTAGGCGCTACATGTCAGACTCCTATACAAACACGGAAATAACTTTACAGATTCAATCAATTTTATTTACTTACTTACTTCCTTATTTTTTTTCTCCAATTTAATTGCACCTATGTGGTTCAAAAATGTGCCCTGATTTTTTTTCAGTGCTTCTATTCCAGTTACAAAAATCCAAAAGTGTGGTTTTCATATTTTTGGCTCCCTCCATTTTTGAAAGTGCACAGTTGATAAACTAATCAAGCTATAAAAATACTTGACATATTTTGAGCCACATTAGTGTTTCTTATTTCTGTTATAATAGTTTGAAGTTTGACCAACTTGAGAAGAACCAGTTAGAACAATATTTGTGTATGGGTCTCATGTTTGTCAATGAGTTTAACATTTGTTCCCACAATTAACTCACAATTATAAACATAATTAAAATCTTTTGATCACTTCCTCTCCAGAAATAACATGAATACTTTATAAATCTTTGCATTAATACTTTTCAGTCTCTGTCAGTAATGGTAAGTACATGTAACTGTTACCTAGAGTGCCTTTGGTGTCTCTCCTGTTAATAATCCAACCTGTCGCTTCCTGTAGTTCTACAAATCTTAGTACACACTTGATTTAATGCAAATGCAATTTGTGCCAAAAAAAAAAAAAAGAAAGAAAAATAATTGTAGCACATTTTGATTTAGTGCATATTGATGGCTGCCCTGAATTAAAATGCACCATACAAAGTGACTCCCCTAAGAAGTGCCTGTAAACCTGCAGTGTGGCACACCTCACAAATGCAAATAAACCAATTTGCACTCCAGCCATATTAAAAGCCTTTGAATCTTGAGTGGAAATTTCCACCCAATTCCCAACTCGGATGACCTGCTCACCAAGATTTTACCCTGTTGTTGGTCCATCCTCAACCAGCATTTGTTTAAGACACAAACGTGTACTGCTACTGTATGACATGCTTCCAAAGTGCTGACTTAGAAGTCCACAAATTTCTCCACACAAGTGTTAAACTCCGACCAAGTCTTCTGGTTCTACCATGTCTGCATAGAGATATTTTAGCGCACTTTAATTTTGTGCATCCAGTAAGTCATTAAATTAAGTTGAGCACTAAAATATATAGAACTACAGTAGGTACTTTATTATATCTATACATTGTGTATTGTAACTTTTATCGTCCCTCCTCACTCCAACCGTGTCCTGTCACTTGACTACATTTTGGGTTTGAGGTTATCACATGAAAAATAAGCTCCCACATTTTTCCTGGAGAAAGCGACAACTTGTAACAAATTCAATACATATAAAAATGCATGGTCCCTAATTTTTTGTGGGGATGTCATCATTCAATGACCATAGGATGGAATATGCAAAATATGCACATAAGCACAGTCTTGACCAATTATCTTTATGATAAATTGCCCATCAACAGCTTTGTAATTTCCTACAACTAACTGCAACTGAAGCATGCTTCTGGTGCAAAGTGTAATAAAAATGTGAATCAATTAAAAAAAGCAATGAAATACAGTAGAAGCTTAGCTACATGCAGGAAACATCAGCTGGTCAAATGGTAAGTACGAAGATGACCCCTCTGAAACATTTGGTAACAATATCCAGAAAACACCAGGCACACCAAAATGTTCAACCAGTAAATGAAAACTTGTATAACAAAGTTTAACCTGGAAGCGAAACAAATTAAGGTGAACTCTACAAATTAAAGCAACCATAATGCAAGAGCCTTACTCTTGTCCTGGAGTAATTTCATTACACCCTGTCTCACTTAAACTGTTCAAAACTACCTGTAGAGTAACATGTGCTTCTATGACATTATATTACTTTCAGTATTAGAAAACAAAACAAAAAACCAACAACAAACACCCAAGTCCCACCAGATTAAAGTAACTGAAGTTAAAAACTTTCCTTGGGGCAAGCTACCGTAAATTGCTTTATTTCGCTCTACTTTTATATTCACTTATTTCACTGATGGTACAAAACCGTGAAAATTAAAACACAGTGAAATATAGAATTCCACATGGCCATGTCATGGGGAATGGATTCAGCCAGCACGAGTTTTAAAATGGTGCATTGCGAGCCTTTGGCGAGGAGTGAATGGTTTGATACGAGTGCTGTGTAAATCTATTCCTCATGACACGGCCATGTAGAATTTTGTTTCTCCTATAGAGCATTAAGTCCTGTGTTTTGGTCAAAAACCTACTTGGTTTAGCGTGCTTACTGCTGCTGTTTTGACTCCATTTTGTTCAGTTTCAACATTGCGTTGCTAGTGTATGTCACTCAAGAAAGACCTTTCAGTTGCTCTTTTTTATTTTAATTAATCTGATTGGCTTACAAAGAAAAAACAACCAATAGGATTCTCTCTTATATTTTGTTTCGGTCATAAAATCGCTCCACATTTATGTTGGGAATGATTATGTTTCCGCATGGTTAACTATGGGAGAAATAGTATTTTAACATTGTTTGAATAGAAATTATGTCCAAAAAAGTGATGTCAAAACTGCAGTGAAATATCAAACGATATAAAAACCAAGAAAATTTATACACATGAAAATAAAGCAATTTACAGCAGAATCAAAGTGACATGAAGGAGAGCTTTTGACTCATCCTGAATTGATGGGAAGAGAGTTAATTGTAACATTCTTAAAACTGATCAGCAAGGATACAAATCAAGGCGATAAAATCCATCTGCACAACATGTAGCAGCCAAGTGGAAGAGGAGAATAATCTGATGTGGTTGATGTGCAGTTGCTTTCAATCCTGACACCACCACCCCCCCCCCCACCATCCCCCAATTAAACTGGTTAAAACAGGCAGACGGACAACCATCATCTGCTCGATTGTCTTTGATTCATTTCAACAGTATATCAGTATTGCAAAACAACTTGAATGAGAAGTGCATACAAGACCTTACAAGACAACATGACCAGGTCAACGACTTTCCTTGCCCTGGGTTGGGCACTGAGTGCAAACACAGGTCGTGGAAAGCTGTCGACTCAATAATGGCCATCTTCTCCCACCCAAATGGAGATTGATCAGGCGGTCGATTTTTCTTCCGTTGGGGAGATTTCCTCTGCGGTGACCTATGCTGATGTGAAGGCGGGCCGGGGCGCTTGGGCGCTTGAGCCTACTCCTGCAGATGCTAAAGGAATCGTTTGGGAGACAACTGGGCTGGTGCAAGAGGTTGCGGCAAGTGTCGCTCCCCCGGCCCCCAGGCCTATTCGCCTAGTGCGTGCCAGCAGGCCGGTGTCACCTCCTCCCACTGGGGAGCTTCTGTTGGGCATCTTGCCTGGGATATGCGGATGATCTGAAACAGGTTGCAAACCCTGATGGGCTGATGACCTGGGACAGGATACCCTGAGAGGCTGATGACACAGCACAGCTTGTAAACCCTGATAGGCTGATGACCTGGGACAGGTTACCCTGATAGGCTGATCATCTGGGACAGGTTAAACTGATAAGCTGACGACATTGCGCAGGTTACTCTGACAGGCTGATGACCTGAAACAGGTTGTAAACCCTGATAGGTTGATGACCTGGGACAGGTCACCATGGTAGGCTGATGGCCTGGGACAGGTTACCCTGATGAGCTGATGACATGGGACAGGTTGCCCTGATAGGCGTGTGACCTGGGACAGGTTACCACGATAGGGTGATGGCCTGAGACAGGTTACCCTGATAGGCTGATGACCTGGGACAGGTTACTCGGATAGGCTGATGATCTGAAACAGGTTGTAAACCCTGATAGGCTGATGACCTGGTACAGGTTACCCTGATGGGCTGCTGACATGGGACAGGTTGCCCTGATAGGCGTGTGACCTGGGTCAGGTTACCACGATAGGGTGATGGCCTGAGACAGGTTACCCTGATAGGCTGATGACCTGGGACAGGTTACTCTGATAGGCTGATGACCTGGGACAGGTAACCATGATAGCTAATGACCTGGGACAGTGTACCCTGATAGGCTGATGGCCTGGGACAGGTTACCCTGATAGGTCTGCTCTTCAAGCTTCATCCAAATTGCTAACAAAATTGGCTAAAAACATTTTTTTTTTTTTGAAAAGGTTAAGAATTATATGATCCTAGGAATATGTTGCGGATACCATGCTCAACTAAACTACACATAACATGGGCTCAAGCAGACAGGCTGAAGTGTAATGATGGGTCACTATGTAGTTTGCTTTCCTATGAAAACTACAGTGCACGCACAAAACAAAATTCGCATAACATGAAGCATGTGAGGCGCAAAAGAAAAAAATACGTGGCACACGTAAAAGGCAGAAAATATCAGACATGGACAGCAATTGTTTTCTGTGCAGCAGGCATAACCTAACCGAATATTGACACTGCAATAACAATATAATCTTCAAAACATGGACTTGATTTAACAGTCAACATAACTTCCCAAGTGTTCAAGGCATTTACATACCTACATGTACATGTAGGAATAACAAAGCCTTGCCAATAGTCCAGGCCATGTGTCCAATAAACAAGCATTTTATCTTTCCTACCAGCCATGAAGACTTCCCATCCACAATAGACCATTTCGTAGGACTTGGGTTTATTCAGTTCACTTCGGTAAGCACACTGCTTTGTTTACATTTTGGGCTGGACCACGCTGGCTGGATTACCCGTGGAAGGGTCAGAAAATAAAACACAAGATGTGCTCGGGTTTAATGAAAAATAAAACCGTCACAAAAACTAATAATGCACGTTTTACTGTTGATGTGACATTTTAGGTAAAAGATTTGCACTGTTCTGCAGAATATATGCTGTAATCACTGACATTAGCCGTGGCATCCATTGTGAACATATGAAGGCCTGGGCCCAACTCGGCCACTTGCATATTGGATAATCAGGCCAGCAATGGAATGCATAATTAATTAGGGTCCGGAAAAGTAGGGTACAAGTCAGTATAAACAGGTCTATTGTGAACCCAGACTTCTATCTAGCTAATTCTGTTTGTAGTAACAAAGTAGACATTCTAGCTGTTTAAATGACCCACAAGCTGATTAATAATATACCTTTTCCCTCTCTTTTTTCCCTTTTTTTTGTCGGGGTGGGGGTTGGGGGTTGGGGAAGAGGAAGAGCACTAACCAATATTAACTAAATTCTAATACATATACAATGTACACTGACAGTATTTCAATCCACGTAGTGCAACATATACATTGATAAATAGTCTGTGGTATAAGCCCAAGTACATGTAATGTACATGTATCTGTACATGTGGTACATGCCACAATGAAATTAATATTTTGTGGTACAAACTGAATTTGTATTAATATTGTCCAGGCCTTAATGATAAATATTTTGTGATACAAGCCCCTAAAATGTGGGCCCTTAAGTGTTACACAGATTAAGAAGCAGCCCACACTTGCATTATTTACTCTTACTCTCCATGGCACAGAGGTTACTGTATACTGTCCTACCTAACTGTGACGTGGAGGACTTCGAAGGACTGAGAGACAACCACTCGGCACAGACGGAGAGGCAGGAACGCTTTCCACTTGTTTCCAGGCTCAGAATCAAATGTGGGTCACAGAGGTGGAATACGAGTGTGTACTTGCACACTCGCCCTCCACCTCTGTAGGACTGAACCTTGGATCACAGGCAAAATTTTGAGTATGATCAGAGACAGAGACACAGCTTTGTACAGATTGCGAAAATATGGTGATTCAGAAGTAAAAAAAAACCCAATACAATAAGCTGAGAAATCAAGTGCAAAGATCAGTTAAAAAAGGAAAATCAGAGTACTATGTGGAACAAATACATGAAAAAAAATTCTCATCAAATAGAATACTGACATGGATATGATGATTGGTGTGGTGTTATGTTAGTGTTACCTAAGAAAGGTCTTTACACAGTAAACCATCAAATATTGTGTCAAAAACTATTGGTAATGGGCCTAGACAGCAGTTTTGTTAAATGGTTTGAAGCATATTTAAATGGTCGATCGCAGGTTGTGAGTGTCAATGGGGAAAAGTCTGACAAAAGATCTGTCACATGTAGGGTCCCACATCTCAGGCCCCTATTATTTCAGATCTACGTAAACGATAAGGAAATTGCCGTAAATTGTGATCTTTTGCTTTATACCGATGATTTAGCACTCTTGGTGAGTGGAAAGAATTTGAAACAAACGGAAAAAATTTTGAGCCATAATTTGCAATGGAAAAGCGATTGGCTCATCGATAACAAATTGTCCTTACACTTGGATGAAACGGAATTCATCTTTTTCGGTCCAAAATATAAAGTAAATCATGCAACGATGTAAATTTCGTGTGACGGGGAAGATATCAAACAGAAGCAGATTGTGAAATACCTGGGTCTAGCAGATTGTGAAATACCTGGGTCTCTCTATAGATAATTCGTTTCGTTGTCAGGTGACGTTATTGTGAAATACCTGGATCTCTCTATAGATAATTCGTTTCGTTGTAAGGTGACGTTACAGCAAAATATGTTAGTTCAAAATGTAACAAAATGCTTAGATTTTTATACAGAAAGAATGCAAACTGTATGGACATGCACACAAAGAAATTTTATGCCAATCACTGACACAAAGTCAGCACGATTTACATGCTCTAGCTGGCATTCCTCAGTTTCTGCAAATTTGAAACTTAAATTACAGATAAATCAAAAGAAAATGGTTAGGTTTATACTTGAAAAAAGTACATGTACTATTCAAAGAACCGGAAAGTGTGAATTGGTTAAACGTCAAAAAAGGGTGATGCAGATTAAATTAAGCGACATGCACAAACTAGTCTACTTAAAAGTATCCAGAATACTAAATGGAATGGTTCTCCAAGTATGCCAACAGACCCAAAAGTCAAACACGCAATTCAGAAATGACTTTTAACTTATCTGAATATGAAAAAAAATATAGGTCATACGACTTTTATGTGGACGGAGACGAGTTTGTGGAATTGTCTTCCTGACATCATTCGTAAGGTGGAGAATGTGAATCCTTTTAAATTAATGGTGAAGAAACATCT
This sequence comes from Hermodice carunculata, assembly GCA_964020975.1. NCBI lineage: Eukaryota > Metazoa > Annelida > Polychaeta > Eunicida > Amphinomidae > Hermodice > Hermodice carunculata. Next base: position 712,056 of record CAXHWN010002137.1, on the reverse strand, counting down.
AGTGAATAAGATATATGCAGAGGAAAACCAAGCATATTTGTATTATTGAAACACACGAACTATGCTTTCACCTACACTGGTCTACCTTACATTAATTCAATTGGGATTATCTCGATCTTTAAGTTATTCAGTTTTTATATGACTTGTTATTGTTTAATTTATGTTATGTGCTATTTGCATGTATGTAGTTTAGAGATAAAAGCACCACCATGCAAATAAGTCCACAAGACTTTTTGCTGCTATCCTATGTTCTCCAAATATTTTAGTGTAAATTTTATGAATTGTATAGAACCTGAATAAAATCAATCAATCAATTCAATCAATCAATCCATCAATCAAACAAACAATCAGTACCACTCAGCCAACCAAGTACACATGGAAAGTGGTATATGTATACAAGGCCCTGAAGGTAGATACTTCATGGCACAAGCCCTGGTGGTAGATTCTTCATGGCACAAGCCCTGGTGGTAGATACTTCATGGCACAAGCCCTGGTGGTAGATACTTCATGGCACAAGCCCTGGTGGTAGATTCTTCATGGCACAAGCCCTGGTGACAAGCATTATGTGTATGGCACTAGTGGGGAGGACAAGCATGTAGGTCCATAGATACGTATACATCAACGTAAAAGCAAACTTGCATGCTGTACATACTAACTTAAAGCACCGGCAGAAAATGACTTGTCAAAATGCACAATTACATGTAACCATAACTTCTCTGTTTGGCCCAGTTTGTACATTAATCAAAATAAACATTTCTGGACTGGTACTCTGGAACTGAAATGGAAAATAAATTTATACTGCTTTCCACTGCTCTACAAAGTGGCTGCAAATTTACAAATCTATTCTTTGTTGGTGATATAAGTGTTTTCTGGAACCATAAAGTCTACAGTTCCTCCTCTTAGCACTGCTTTCATTATTGGACGAAACTGTTGCCATGCCATGTTCCAAACAAAGTTGTGCACAACTAACACAACTAAAACAATATCAACTTTTTTCCATAGTGTGGAGTTAAAACGTAATTGTGAGTTACAACATTTGGATATATACACGTATTTATTTTCCAACAGCACTAGCTTATGCCTTACATTAAACTGCGCAAAATAAAAAAACCTGGTTTGTAGGCTTGACAAAATCGTAGCAAAATTATATCCATGCATAATAAATTTTGTGATGGAGTTGATTTGAAAATGTTCCGAATAGGTTTGCTTCTATGATGAACAATGAGGTAATTTGTTGGAAAGCATTCATAAAGAGAGAACAGAATTTCACTGTACTGATGTGATATCCTTTATTTTACAGATTCATGTGTGACTCCATGCTGCATGCTTTGTCTTGCAGTGTATCTGACAGTGACAGGCTATATGAATCAGATCCTGTTCACTTGTTGTGATGGTTATGTTTTAAAATTAATATTTGGACAATCAATTAAAATCGGAGCTAATGCCACCAGGATTATAACCTGTTATCACTGACAAATCACACAAATTTCACCATCTCTACCATTCTAGCATCAAATTTACATCAATCAACAAGCAAGAATTGATTCAAAAGAAGTGCAAAAAATAATATTTGTAAATTACCCAGAGAAAGCAACATTAATATTGCTCTCTTATGGAAACAACCTTTTATTTTTATCTATAGAAATCTATGTGTCCATATCAAATATACAGGATATAAATTATGCTACGCATTTCCACCTACCTGTCTCTCTGAGAACCTTCTCCAAATAACATTAAGCTCCATACAACTCCTCCAGTAACTGTTTGGTTGTTTTCCTGTTCCCTGCACTCTTAGCATCGCGTATTCCCAGTGAGTTTTGTTTGGTCGAGGGTCTTTTGTAGTTGCCATATGTCTTTGGCTTTGCCTTCTGTTTCTTAAAATAAAATTGAACAACATATTGCTTGGAATTCAGTCATGATAACAATCTATATGTGTCTGGAAAAGTACTTACAAGAATCAGATACATGTACTGCAGATTGTTTGATTTTCATGCATAAAATCTTCCTGTTTCTTTAGAACAAAAACAAAGTAACATGGTCACAAATTATTGTTTGACCACAGAATATGAGTTCTTAAATATGCTCCAGTGGACAGACGCCACCTGGTGTCTGACTAAACAATATACCTAATTGTGCACCAGGCGTCTCACTGCAACCATGAGGCCACAGCCACCAAAATTGCTATCATTTGATTAATTAGGATAAGAGAACACTTAAATAGGAAATAGGACAAAGCAGCCATCTACATTATAGTTGGTCTTAGACGTACGCACTTGGGATAAGTCTTCACACTCTTTGAGCATGCTGTAACTTTACACTCTTTAAGCATGCTGTAACTTCACACTCTTTAAGCATGATGGAACTTAACATTCTTTAAACATGCTGTAACTTTACACTCTTTAAGCATGCTGCAACTTCACACTCTTTAAGCATGCTGTAACTTTACACTCTTTAAGCATGCTGTAACCATGGGGGCTTCTATGCAAAATGTCCTTGATTTGACACTCAAGTAACAATTATATTCCAATGAAGTTAATTTATAAGGTGGATTCTTGATATAATGAGGTAGATCCCCATAGCTCCCGTATACTGTACCACTGTGCAGGTTAAATGTTCCCTTGCTGTTACAAGGCAATTTTGCTATAACACAGTCGGCTCCAGAGACCCATCATCAGTGTGATAATGAAGGAGCACTGTATCTATAACATGGTTTACTCCATGGACCCCATCATTAAAGTGAGGGAGCACTCTATCTATTTAAGACAGTCTATTCCATGGACCCCATCATCAGTGTTACAAGGGAGCACTGTATCTATAACACAGTCTACTCTATAAACCCTACCATCAGTGTTATAATGAGGGAGCACTGTATCTATAACACAGTCTACTCTATAAACCCTACCATCAGTGTGATAATGAGGAAGCACTGTATCTATAACACAGTCTGCTCAATAAACCCTACCATCAGTGTTACAAGGAGGGAGCACTATATCTATAACATGGTTTACTCCATGGACCCCATCATTAAAATGAGGGAGCACTCTATCTATTTAACACAGTCTACTCCATGGACCTCATCATCGGTGTTACAAGGAGGTAGCACTGTATCTATAACACAGTCTGCTCCCTAAACCCTATCATCAGTGTCATAATGGAGGAGCACTGTATTTATAACACAGTCTACTCCATGGACCTCATCATCAGTGCAATATTGTATCTATACCAGAAAACATTCTATGGGTCCCATCATCATTGTTATAATGAGGGAGCATTGTATCTATACCAGAATCCCTTCTATGGGTCCCATCGTCAGTGTTGCAATGAGAAAGCACTGTATCCAAAAGACAGTGTACTCCATGGACCCCATCATCGATTTTAAAATGAGTGAGCACTCCATCTAGAACACAGTCTACTCCATGAACCCCATCATCAGTGTTTTAATGAGGTAGCATTATATCTATAACAGTCTACTCCATGGGCCCCATCATCAGTGCCATAATGAGGGAGCACTCCACCCGTAACACAGTCTACCTCATGGACCCCATCATTAGTGTTATAATGAGGGAGCACTCCACCCGTAACACAGTCTACCTCATGGACCCCATCATTAGTGTTATAATGAGGGAGCACTCCACCCGTGACACAGTCTACCTCATGGACCCCATCACCAGTGTTATAATGAGGGAGTACTGTATCTATAACACAGTGTACTCCATGGACAATATATTCAGTGTTATATACAATACAGAAAGCACTGTATTTATAACATAGTCTATTCCGTGGACCCTACCATCAGTGTTATAATGAAGTAGCATTGTACCTATAACACTCATAACTCAGTACTCAGGACTCAGGACAGTTTCATGCGACCACAAAGTTACAGAAATAAAATATTATAATAATGAACATATTGTGTGGTCACAGAGACTCCCATTCAAACAGAGACAACAGTCGCTCTCATGGGGCCACCCGGTACAAATTAACTAAAGAGCTGTGGGCTTTGTTCTCCGACTCATAGTTATAGTGGAGGTAGAGTGTGTTTATAATATTCCAGATTCATAAATATCACAAAAACGAAGCAGGCCTATTTTACCCTTTTGCTGTGGACTTAGCTGACTGACAAGTCGAGAGATCTAAGGGGTGATAGGCCTAACAGGTCTCTTTTTATTTTTGGCAGAAATAATGAAATTTGTGTTTTGGGTAGTTGGGCTATACATTTTGGAAAAGAGCTAGTGTATGCGGTTGATGATGAATATTTCTAAGGTTGAGAGGACTGGTTTGGGGCCACCAGGTGCCGTTTGTGGGTGACTGCCTGTCTCAAGTCGGGAGTTAAATTTGTTTCTTCCCGTTGGTGTTGGAAGAGGGGTGTTGATGCTTTGGCAAGTCTGGAATCTCTTTGCTGTTATTGTTGGGCTTGGAATTAATGATTATGGATCATGTTTTTCTGTACTATTTTATGGTGACTGTATTTGCAGAATGAAGGGTAATAAAACAAAACGTTCAGCCACGAAGAAATGATAAATTATAATAATACGAAGTTCTTACACATACACTCTGGTGAAGGCAATAATTATTCTAAAATAATCTTCAACGTTACCCTTCTCGGGAACAAATGTAGCAGTTCTCAATTATGCAATTTTACTGATAATTTTCAATATAGTATTTATTTTATGTAATTTGCTAGTCCATTATAGCTATGCGTATATATTTTTTCACATAGATTGGCTGGAGATTTGTTGATGGTCTCAGGCACATCACAACGTAACCAGTCTTTAGTATAACTGTGCTTGTATCTAGGTACATCAATGTTACCAGCTTGTCTTGTATTATATCTATGTATATTTTGACTTGTTTGGAAGGGCAAACTTTGTAGATTTTCTGGCAGTTCCATGTTTACATATTTATGATAGAATTTAAATTTAGATAAGGTAAAAAGGTCTGCCAGTTTGAATAATTTAAGGCTTTTAAATAGTGAATTTGTATGGGCATTGTATTTTTTACATGATATAATTCTTATGGCTTTCTTTTGAAGTTTCTGAATCTTAGAATACTTACAACCCCAAGTTAAGATTCGATAGTTAATGTGGGATAATACTAATGAGTTGTAAATTTTTAATTTGGCACTTAGCGGGAGATACTTTGTTAATTTATTAAGAATACCAAGAGATTTTGAAATTTTGCGGGCTATTTTATCAACATGGCCATTCCAAATTAGATGTTTATCGATTGTGATGCCAAGAAAGTTGAAAGAATCAACATGTTCTAAAGGCACATTATTCATTTTGATGTTAGGCATTTCATTTTTTTTCTTCATTTCATGAAATATCATAAATTTTGTTTTTGTTGCATTTAAGGATGATCTGTTTGCATTTAACCAATCTGTAATTTTCATAAGTTCAAACTTTATGTCGTTGTCTATGTCCATGTTCGTGCTTGTGTTGTAAATATTTAGGGTTGTTAAGAGAGAGGGGAGTCATCTGTGTACATCATAAGGTCAAATATTTCATTTGCCTGTGCTAAATCATTGATATAAATAATAAACAAGAGAGGTCCTACAATAGAACCTTGTGGTACGCAAGTAGTAAATTGCAGTAGATCAGACCTTGTGGCATCAAATTCGAAATATTGGTTACGGCTACGTAAATAACTTTCAAACAACTTTAAGGATAGACCTTTAATTCCATTGTATTTTAACTTTGCAAGTAGAATTTGATGATCTAAAGTATCAAATGCTTTAGACAAGTCTAAGAAGATAATAGTTGGGAGTTGGCCATTATCCATTTGTTGTATTATTTAAGCAAGCAGCTCTATGGCAGCACATTCTGTAGAATGTCCAGCACGGAAACTATATTGGCTACCATAAAACAGCTTATTATTCTAAAAATAATCATATACTTGGTTAAAAACTATCTTTTCGAAAACTTTTGGCACGGCAGGTAGGTAATTTGAGAACAAGGATTCATCGTCTTTCTTATAAATTGGGATCACTTTTGCTATCTTGAATTTATCAGGAAACATGCCTGTATTGAGAGACACTCATTGATAATAATGCAAAGAGATTCAGCGATGAGATTTTGTATGAATATAAGTAGCTTTGTGGATATTTCACCGATACCACAGCTTGTTTTAGGACGTAATTTATCAATTACTTTTGAAAGTATCAATTTCAAAGAAATTAAAAGTGAAATTCACTGGATGCTTAAGCTATTGTTTATAGTCACTCATTTCAGAATTTTGTATTTCAGTAGCCAAGTTTGGACCAATATCTATGAAATATTTGTTAAATATGTTGGCAATTGTGGACTTATCGTTTATTAATTGCCGATTATTAGAGAATGATCCACGAATTTTTTTCTTTTTCCTTAGTTTTAGACAAAATTTCCTTTATTGTTGCCCAAGTCTTCTTTATATCATGCTCGTAGTTTTTGAAACTAGTTTCATAATAATCTTTTCTGGCTGTGCGGATTTCTCAATATTTTATTGTAGGTACTTAAATTTATTTAGAGAGTAGAAAATAGCAGAGTTCTCGCTGTGTAGACTTAAGTCTTTTATACAGACTGTCTCTATATTTAACCGATCTCAAAATTCCTTTTGTAATCCATTTTTAGTGTGTTTATGTTTATTAAGTTAAACTAATTTAAACTCGAGATGTTTCTTCCTGGCTTCTTCAACCACAGTGCTGAGTATTTCAAAATTTTCATTTGGATCGGTAATGGGATTTCGATCTATTCTATCCAGAATATTCATATTTTCGAGTTCATTGTGAAAATTTGTCATATCAGCGATTCCTTGTTTTTTTTATTTTCATATTCATGAATTTAGGATACTTTTCTTTTTGTTTCAACGTTTCTAGGCAGACTAAAATTGGTTGATGGTCTGAGAACTTTTTTACCATTATACCTGAGGCAACATTTGAATTAATATCATTTACTTTGTGTAGAATATTATCAATGAGTGTTCCTTTGGTATTTGAGAAACTAGTTGGGAATGTTATTCTTGGATAGAAACTGTTCGACAATAAGCAACCGAAAAAATCATCGTAAACCTGACGTTCGTTTAATTTAAGTAGATCAATATTGAAATCTCCACAGATTGTGATTTCTCTGTTATTTCTTTCAAAAGACTGCAATGCTTGTGAGAACTCGTCTGTAAATAAATTATAGTTTTCAATTACATCTTTGGGTGGTCTGTAAATATTTCCGATGAATATATTACTTGGCAATTGTTCTCCTGCTGCTTCAATGAATTGACGTTCCTATACCGTAGGTCTGACGGGCAACGACTTATTATGGAATGTATACATTTCATTGAAATAAATTATCAGTCCACCTTTTTTGGAACAACTTTGGCCTTGAGCAATGCATTGATAACCTTCAAGCTGTACAAGTGAAAGATCAGTATTGTCTTTAATGCAGCATTCCTGCAAACATATAGCACCAAATTCAAAGTTGTGTAGTCTCAGTTCTTAGACAAAAGCTTTAATTTCAGAGAATTTAGCATTTACTGAGTTTATGTTAGAATTGAGAATACAAAAAACGTCCTTGTGTGCAACTAACGTTTGTATCAAATCTTCAAAATAGTATTGCGACTGCAGTATTTGTTCGATATGACCATCTTCATCTTGGTCATTTAAAACAAGAACATTTATTAATGAATTATTAGGAACTCCACCAGAGTTTTGAAGTATTTCTTCTGCAAGGATCATTTCGATCTAAAGTATAAGATACATATGGCGATGTTATAGATAAACTGCAAGCGTGACTCACTTTTTTGGTACGAAAAACAGAATATTCAAACATACATTGTGTAGCGGAGTCTGAATTAAATGTAACAAGGTATCACTTCCTCCTGATACTAAGGTCTGTACCCACTCTTAAGGCACTATCATGTCAAGATATAACCAGAATCAATGAATATTTGGGTCTTACTTATTCTGAACACACATTTCCACAATTTTTTGGTGAAATTGTGTATGCTTACACTACACCTATTCGGAAACCAGATTCTAATAAGAAAAAAATGGAAAATATGTTTTTGCAGCACTCTTTGCAAACACAAAATTATCGATTCATTCAACATTCAGTGCCTTTTCAAATTGATATTTGTTCCTAACATGATTCCTAAGGACTTCAACATAAAGAATCCCCGTATTATTTCCTATAAATATGTCAATAATATTGGGCAAAGTATCGTGAATTATAAGAAATGTCTGGCTTCAATAACTGTTGAGGATATTGCAGCAAATCAAAATTTTGACTAACAACGAAAAGCAGGAAAAAATATTTGGATCATCTGCCAAAAATTTTATCTGGAGGCTTTGACAAATGAACTTGGTATAAACAATATTTCAGACATAAGACGAAAGGACGTATGTAAATTATATAAGCAATGCATTGAAAATTTGATAGATATACATCAAGATGAGATGAAAGGAATTTTAAATGTCAAAATCTCTGAAGAGGACTCCTGTATTCCACCTTTGTTCTGAATACCCAAATCACATGAAAACCCTTTTAAATCTCGATTAATAGTTGGAGCTTCAAACTGTACAGCAAAACAATTATCAAAGGAACTAACACTATGTTCGACTGCAATTAGGGATTATTTGTTCCTGCTACATTTTGTTCGACCCAGTATTAAGATTTATCTATAATCAGTGTAGTTAAAGTGCGGTCACCCTCGAATCAGCTGATTACCACGATGACCAATGTAGACCAATTAGTAATGCAGTCATTTGTTTCATCGCCGCAACAGTGATCATGTGGTCAAAGGGTAGAGCAAGTGGAGGGGAGAAACCATTGAGAACGGTCTATTTAGCAGGCAAGACAGACACAGCTGCATTACTGACTTACTGTAATGGATTGCAAGCCAATAATACATCTGCCTGAGTCAGCCAGGGAGGGAGAGAAGGGAGCAAAAATGAGTTCTTGGCATTTTTACTTGACCGTAAAAATGTTCTCTTATAAGAGGCTGCATGTTACAAGAAATTTTATAATGATTGGAATTTTCAATACAAAAAATGCAATACGAAGTACTATGATTCCTCTTGTGCTATTCCAAGGATTCCTGTGTGACAGGGACGGGAAGAGCTCTACAGCTAAAGTTGCTCAACACACCTGGATACTTGTATGTGTAGGGCAACTAATTATCTACCACGATTATTGCATCTGCCTTTTCTAGCTTGAAAAGGAAAGGGGGCCGTCTGTAACCTTCTGCTTTTTACCAGATCTATGATTTATAGCATATACAGTTAGATAAGTTTGTTGACCACAAATAGTTCTCTTGTGTATTTAGTTTATCAATGGCTGACCTCTAGTCTACATGCTAAATTACTGGAGTCCATATTTGCCTCTGATAGCCTATTCAATGCTCCATACCTCTCCAAAATGGCACATATACATCCTGCAGTAATTTGGTTGAAATGAGTATTATCACGTGACTGATTTCCTTAGTATCAAATCTTATAATCATGCTGATTTTACAAGTTATTTACAACTAATGGTTAGATTCATTGTTGGCAATGCTGATTAGTATGGCAAAAACATTATTTCTAATGTGCAAATGGAGTCCGAGCACGGGCGGTACTGCAACTATCCGTCTGTATGTATTGCAATCAGAACAGAAAGAAAGCTACATTAGAACTGTCTGAATCCTGTGAAAATATCAAACCTTTTACACTGTAACAGGATCAAAGAGCCCGACTTACCACTTTTATGGCCGGCAACATACATGCTTTCACCAAGACTATCAAGACCTGGACAGAAGTCTTGGAGGAAGTGATGGTCTGGGTAATGTCCATGCGCCTATTGGTTCACGTGACTAATCTTCAGAGATAATTATTAAACTAGACCACACGACAATCGGATTACATCAGTATCAACCTATAGAAAGGATCATCTGAATAACTCCAGTGACCTTTGAAAAAGTGGCGTTTGACATCAATTACATAGTCTGTACTAAGAGTGATCAAGTCTTGCGAGGAACAGACGAGTGACAATTTTACTGGTGTTTTTTACATTCACATGTCTATTGGAACTATAAAAGCGCTGAAATTACATCTTGCAAGGTATATGAACCCTCCATTGAATTAAATTTGATATCTTTATGTGACAAGACATTAACCAAAATAACTGCATCAGTTTGTCAATCATATAGTCTCGAATTTGGCACTCTTTGTTTTGACATAGCGTTTTCCCCGGACTGCCAACTATTACACAAATTGCGTCAACATAAAATTAATTTGGCAGAGAGAATGCATGTCAACAAAAAAATAATGTGGTTTCCGAAGAGTTGTTAATAACAACAACAATAACAATGATGACAATAACAACAAAACACCAACAACATCAACAACAAAAATAATAATAATAATAATAATAATAATAATAATAATAATAATAATAATAATAATAATAATAAAAAACGAGTTTTTCATGGCAAAAAAAATATGCATTTCCCGATCATGACAACTGTGAATATGCAGCTAGGTGTACATCCCCATCAGGTTTTGGAGTAAATCTGGCCAATTGTTTTGGTGAAGAAGTTTCAAAGGTGAATTGCCATTGCATACACATTCACTTACATAGTAATTAACAGGAATCTATGCAGTTTTACCTTATGCAGGCATTCATGTTTAAAACAAACCATACAAATCAAAAGCACATGGGTACCCTCCTATTAACGTTTATGACTAACCGTGAGCTTATGATACCCCATTAATAAGGTATAAGCCAATATGTAAAAACTGCTGAGTCAGCAGAAAAGTGCTGCAAGGATTTAACCTTGACCTTAAGCATCAAGGTTATATATTAATATATGAGGAAAAAAATCCAGAGACAATATGTCAAGACAGACAGAATTTATATATAAAAAAAGATACACGGTGACAGCGGAGATAGTGGTAGCGAAGCCGATGACGGGACAAAATGATGATGATGATGATGATGATGATGATGATGATGATGATGATGATGATGATAATATTTTATTAAAAAACCCCAAGAGACGAGGGAAATATACATACAGACGTCAAACTACAAATCACACTGTACCACACGATCAAACATGTAATATACAGGCAACAAAATTATTAAAATACAACAAGGCTTATGAACCATGTAAAATGTGGTGTCTCCTCCAGTCGGGACCCGGTCATAAACAAATAGTCCCTCACCAGCGGAGACACACCTCAGAAAAGAGAGATGATCAAGTGTCCTTATGATGTAGCAGTTACTGCAGAGAAACGGAGTCACCAGAGGTGCAGTAAAACTCCTGCATCACCACTCGGAGCTCCAACCAAACAGATTAAAGTTGGTACATCAAACACGGAAAGCACATAGAGCAGAAAAGCTTCTGTTATGAGCATATCCGGATAATGACAGCCTCTGTCAGGTTTCTTATAATAGTTTCTGCTAAGAACATATTTAGGAAAGTCAACGACCCCATCTTTCTGCTTTGTGGGGTGAGGCTTATAAAAGGTATGCACTTCGAGATCAGAAGGAAAAAGGGAAACAGGATAATCTCCCAACTGTACTATTCTGTCTACAAGGGTCTTCCTAACGGCGCTGATAGAAAAAATCGCCTCAGAAAGTAGAAAGATAAAAAGATGACTTTTTAAAATTGAAACACTCAGATTGAGCATAGGAATAGAATCTGTCAATGAAGACCTGCTGCTGAGGGGCTGTGGACACACATAAGGTTACATCGTCAGCAAAAGAGTTTTAGATAATATAATAATAATAATAATAATAATAATAATAATAATAATAATAATAATAATAATAATAATAATAATGATAATGATAATAATGATAATGATAATAATGATAATGATAATGATAATAATGATAATAATAATAATAATAATAATAATAATAATAATAATAATAATAATAATAATAATAATAATAGCCTCAGATTTCGGGTCCAATTTTTTTTTGTATTTACATTGTTTTATTTGTGTCTGTTGTAAGTCTGCATTTTGCGGTCCTAAAAATTCATCACTTTTACATATTAGCTGACACACAGTCATGTTATGGGAATGGTACTGCCCTTGATCACATAGCCTAAATGAAGTCCACTTCCATACTGACAACAGACCTGGCTAAATTAAACGTCAAGGTGAGGTTCCAAAGTCATTCTGAGATAAAATGTGCACAAATAATGGCTGCAAGTTTATCACGAGGAACTCTTTTCACACATATGAAATAGGCCAGCACCATCCTATTGCCACATAGCCACTCGCTAAATAGCGTGATTTGCTGACAAGCGTAAGCTTTTGCCACTCTGGCTATTTTTTTTTTCTTTTGACTATTAGTGCAAATATTTATGGCATTTTATTCATTTAGATTAATTGAGCATGAACTCATAATATGGAAGTTGCTCAGTTTGGTTGATGTAGTTTACATTTGGCAAATATGGATAATGTTTCTCTAGCCAAAGTGCCTGTTTGAAGGTTCGTAGCACCCGGCACAGCCATAATCATTTTATTGCTAATATCATTAGGCATGAAAACTTTATGGGTTTTTTATATTTCAGAAATATACCCATAAAACTATATTTTGTTTGAAACAGCAAACTATTTTTTTTTTATACTTGGAGAACATACACATTAGTGAAGCAACTTTCAGATGAATGTGTTCAGGGTTGGCGATAGCTATTTTTCTGTGCCCTGGCGAATTTTTTCCTGGACAGTCAAATTTGATCAGAGGTGTCGATTATTTAAGAATTAAACTTCCTCTCTAGTGTAATTACGGACGCATGGTTGCAGTTTGTGTGACAGGCATTTTCGATGACGCGCGCCATGCGCCCGTAATTATACTAGAGAGGAAGTTTAATTCTTATATTTACATTTAACATCAATTTCTATTGACATAAGAGTAAGTATTATCATTGATAGTTGATTTAAAATCGTTTTTAGCTTGTTAGTTTACAAAAAATCGCCTTTTTGTTTACTTGTGGGAGGAGCCAAGTAGGCGGGGCTACTACATCAGCCATCAGTTGTCAAGGCAACTCCTGGAACACAAAACTAGGAAGAAAATAGTTCCGAATAACACAACAACTTTATTTCAATAAAGCTTGCAAAACCGGTAAAAGAAAACATTTAGGCAAGTTTTGACGAGTAGATATGCAATTCTTGATCATCTGATACCCTCTTCCCATCATGCTTAGGCCTGTGAATCAAACGCTTCGGCAGTACTTTCGGCGGAAGCTTAAATAATGACAAAGTGCGTTAAGAGGATATTATTGCGCAGCACGTTGGTTGCACGAGATGCTCTAGTGTAACCATTGCCTCATGAACTACACTACCGTTCCTATTCTTTCAATGCTAACAAAAATAACAAATGTAAATATATTGATTTGTAGGTGAAACATAGCCATAGTGCCAGTGAAGTATCTTGCCCATGGGTCTCTTGTTTTTAATTTCCATCCAGATATTGAGCCATAGGAAAGAACATTGCCATTACAATTATATACTATTTACAGAATTAAATCTGAATCACTACCAAAACCGGAATAGAAAATACTGTGAAAGTCGTATCCAGTGAGTTTAACGTTTTTCTAAATCACGTACAAACATGGACAGTGAAGTGCAACCCTTTCCGCAAAAGATTAGACCCAGTGAAAAATCACCCTTAACATGCAGTTAGCAGATTTTGTACACAGATGACATTTTGGTAGCATGCTTTGGTACACAAAAATTGCAATGACCCCGGTCATATTAAAGAACCACAGGAAAGAACATTGCCATCAAAATTGTACAATATTTACAGAATTAAATCTGGATCAATACCAAAAAGCGGAATAGAAAATACTGTGAGAAACGTGTCCAGTGAGTTTAACTATTTTCTAAATCACGTACGAACATGGACAGTGAAGTGCAACCCTTTCCGCAAAAGATTAGACCCAGTGAAAAATCACCCTTAACATGCAGTTGGCAGATTCTGTACACAGATGACATTTTAGTAACATGCTTTGGTACACAAAAATTGCAATGATCCCGGTCATATTGAACTCTGTGATCGCCACTCCACAATATCTGGGATGCTTCAGATTTTTTTTTTGATTTCATCTGATTTTATTATCATAATTATCGACCAGGCATATAGTCATAGATAATGATAATGATAATGATGATAATAATAATAATAATGATGATGATAAAATAATAATAATAATAATAATAATAATAATAATAATAATAATAATAATAATAATAATAATAATAATAATAATAATGATAATAATAATAATAATAATAAAACAATAATAATATATTAGGGAAACTGCCCCTTTACAACGCAGACACTGATAAAACGGAGTTATTTCATGCAGGGTCTATAAATTTTACCTTGAATTTATCTATAAAAAACAAGTTTAAACCATAAAAGTCAAAGCATTCAGCAGATTAATTCCGGTAACTGACATCAATGATGTACATAGATGGCACGGTAATACAAACCTCATTTTTTAAAAAAACACACACACGTGCTTATTAAGATTCCATATTACTTCTCTTACTTCAAAAGGTACCTGTACAACACTCAATGGGGTCTGGAATGGTACTTAACATTTTGATCTCTTCAAAACCGTTAGCCAGATTCACTTGAAACTTCGTACAGACACGCAATAGATTCAGATCATGGGTAGGGGTAAAAGTGCTTTGCAAAACAAAAAGGTGTCCCTGCCACATCTTCAAATGGGTATGATTGAAGTCCATCAAATTTGCTCATTATTTACCCGGGTGAGACTTCCCTGAAATCTTCTTAGAGATGACCTTGAGGTCAAACTTTCTGCAGAAGAATAGTGGCCCTCTTATATGGGTAGCCTCTAGTGAGAGGCTCTTGCTCAGGGGATGCGTATTGCCTTTTTGCACGAAAATATCGCTTCTAGTTTGCATTTGAAGGCCCGAAGTGGACATGCTCCCAGACTCCGCAGCAGGACTTTGACCTTCGGCACTCACTATTGTCCCTGGTCATCAGTAAGAATGGCAGTTTTTCTCCTGGCTAAACCCTTGTCCAAATCAATTCATGTTCCTCATGTTAGGAGGGGGGGGGGGGGGCTTCCACTATGTAAAAGTTGGATCCAGTGATATTCCAGATGTTTCTTTTTTGAAATTAATATGGGTGTCACACTATTTCTGTTGTGCGTGAAAAATGTAAGACCTCATCTCCAGATACTATCAGAGAGCCTAGAGGAAAAAGGATCAAGTATCAACTACACACTGTAAGGTGGTACTGTATATGTCATGTTACATTTCTGGGGTTTGCTCTGCAAAGTCCTCTGATGAGAGACTGTGTTATAATATTATTTTAGCTCTGGTTACTGCAGGTTGCACATTTTAAAGCTTCATTCATCAGTCCATGAATTTTTGTTTGTGAATGCAATACAGTTCATAGTTATCCTGACAACCACCTGTGACAGTGTGAAATTGGTGGTACCACATAAATCGTTATGCCAAGTATGGGCCGAAACTGGGGAAAAAATTAGACTGTTGTTTCAAAGAGGTGTTGCTAAAACGTTTTGAAATTACATGTAGAATGTTGATTGCGCAAAAACACACAGAGTCATCGACATTGGTGGCTACACTTAAAGTACAAAGTACACAAAATACAGAGCAAAATTAACAATAGTTAAGTTTTTTTCAAACGTTTTGGAGACCGTAAAGTATTTTTAGGGTCATGGGCCACTTTTATAAGGGACACTAAATTCAACATGTTGATAAAGAATTAGGCTCATGGCTCAATTGTTCCACAGATGTGTATTGTGTAAGTTTAATATTGCATAATATGGATTAATTGACCTACTATCTCAAGTTCTCTGACAGAATGCATTTCATGAAATTATTTTTGATGGTAATTACATATAGATTAATGAAATTGTCTCCATAAGTACAATTACAGGGACAGTACACAGACAAAAGTCTGTCACATCTGGAGTGCTGGTGGTATTAATTTTCCAACATCATAATTATTAAAGACATGTAAAATTCATTATTGTGATAATAAATTGGCACAGAAATACTGGATACCTGCCAATGCTGAGATTTTGTAAACGTTGGGTGTTCCTGACCAATCCTTTAAGGCTGATAATCATTTCAAATGAAAGGAAACTAAAATTTGAAATGTTGAGAAAGAATAAGGCTTATGATATCAGATGTACCACAAAGGTGTATCATGTGGAAGTTTGACATTGCACAATATAGGTAACCTACTTCATCAAGGTCAAGGAGGACTGCATTATTATCGCCCGCCCATGAAGTAAGGGGGTATATTGTAATGGCGACCGTCCGTCCATATGCCAGTCCAATCATAGTTTCGGGCCATTTCCCAAAAACTATTACACTTAGCAATCTGAACTTTTTTATGCCTTGTAGTCCTTATCTCTACGATGTGCCTTTCAGTCGAAATGCTGAGACATGTAGCAAGTTGTGTGGGTACCAGCAAGCCTCGGTTACAAGCTAAGCCTTAAATGAAATTTTGTAAAAGCTAGGAGGTGACAAAATATTTTGCCACCCACTACAAGAATATTTTGTTGATGTGAGCAACAAGGTGTAGGTCCAAATTAGAAGGAAATAATCTTGTGACCCAGCTTTGAATCTCAACCTCTAACATCCACCATCTTGCACGAAAATCCACCTTTTTACAAAGCCCCGCTTTTCTAACAAAACCTCTAAAAAGCATGGAGACTTGTTGATAAAGTCAGCATGAATGAGTCATGGGCCTGGTTTCAAATATAATACCATAGCAGCATCTGGTGGGTACATGTTCCGAACAAGCATCTATTACATCTTCAGTGGAGTGTTGGCTGACAGGAAGCTTGTAAACTGACCATTGATCTGGACTCATTAAGTGCACCGACTGTTCTCTAAGTGATGAATCATTTATAACACCCCTTTCACGTGATCCGAAGATGAGAAATGAATAAGCAGAGGGCTTGCCATTTTGTATGGTGCCATGGGCACAAGAGCTATGTGATTGGCTTTTCAATTAAGATGGCCACAATTCCCATGGTAACAAGGCTCAAGCATTCACTTTTGCTGTATGCGGAACCAGTATTTCATCCAGTTTGTGGAAATATGCACAGAATGACGGAACTGCACACAGTACAATTTGAATTAATACAGACCTCATGAAACCAGGATTTGGCAGGGTCATAGGAAATAAAATTATGCCCTATTTTATCTTTGACAGGGTCATACAACATAAAATTACGCTCCTTTTTATCATTGTTTATCTCTACTTTCAGTGGCAGGCACATTAAAAACTGTTATTCTATGTTGTAACCAAAGAGAAATTCCTAAACATGATATGTTCGGGTGAATAAACATGCATTTGGAGAGTTAGCTTGCATTCAAAGAATACAAAACTGAGCATAAGGAAAGGTGATTGCAGATCTCTGGGTTATTGAAAGTGCATAATTGGTGCATTTTTGTTCCAGAGTGAGAGCATTTATTAATTATTTATAACCATGGCCTGATTGTGGGGTCACCCAGAGCATACTGATCAATGACCTGTAATATATTTCTACGAGCTACGGACAAAAGTGGCAAAGCTATTCCAAGTTGCATGATATCACCTTTTTATTCAAAATTTTCTTTGTTTGTGACGTTTGACCCCACTGTTTTCGTGTTTTATCCAAAAATTTTAGCTTGGTATATAGCAGTTGGGAAATGGCACATGGTAATGATCTTAAAACCACTGTATCCCAAGCTATGCCCAAAAATGCCTAATAAATCCTTATCCAGAGTGTTTTTCTCGATTTATGTCCTGACTATTTACAGTGGTGCCTTGAAACATAAGGGTAATGAATGGAAAAGCACTGAAAAAAACTAGCATGGATACACTGCGTTGCAAGGTATGACAAAAGAACGTAACATGGTGTAACATGTAACACATATGACCTAGTCTCTTAAGTGTGAACCTACATATTGACTTCAAAACTTGCTTATGGTCTCTCATCAACTTGGTTCTGGACACCAATACAACCTGGGATGGAACTGTTGACATGGTAGGTATTTTATATGTACAGTAAACAACATTTATTTCAAATTGGAAACTGAGCACTTTGCTGTAGAAGCAATCCTAAAAGAGCAGCTTTTTATAAACTTGCCACCAGTCAATTATGTGATTGAATGTTAGAGCCTAATGCACAGTCAAAACTGACACGTTATTCATGCCCAGTTGCTGATTTCGAATTTGTTGTACTAAAACATTTCCTAGGGTCTTACGAAAGAGATAATTCATCAGGCATTTGTTGTCCTACATACGCTATGCCGTATTATAAAGCAAAGTGCAAATGTTAAGGCTATTCAAAAATGCTTTGTATATATTATCCTAGTTATCACTATTGACTCTTTGTACAATAATATATCGTAGAATAACTATCAAGGAGTTTTTGTGGTAAGTAAATGTAGTCCTGAGCATTTTGATTCTTTGAAAGTGGATGCAACAGGTGTTTGCAAGGGCGAAATCGGTGCTTCAAACTGCAGTGACCCCAATTTTATTATTCAGGCATTGTACAGTACATTGGTCACCTTTTTGTCTCTTTCCCCTCCCCTTCCCCCCCCCCTCCCCAAAAAAAAAGAAATGAGACAACTTCCATGCACAAGACGTAAACATGGGGTACATAACTTTAAGTGATTTAAATTGAAATCGATACATTTCAAGATTAGTACTGTTATATACATTGTAACAAATATTCTAGTCCTATTTAAAACAAATTTCTGAAAGAAACAAAAAACAGGAACATGTATTCGGTATTGGAATAGCTTGGATTGTTGCAGTATATTCATCTTGAAATAAACTGTTTCAGTAAGTTCTGACAGAGTTCACAATATCTTGCAAAAATAGGGTCACAGGACTCATAAGTATAGTAGGGGAATGATGTGTTTGCTGGTCTCATCAAAGGCAGAAAATATGGATTCTTGGTATATTTTCAGTAGTTATTCGGAACTCCATCAAGTTGCTCACTTGATGGTAACAGCTTACTGGAATATCAAAATGACACAATTTACCATTATGACTTTTTCAGGTGAGGGTGAAATGATTCTAAACTTTTAATACAAGGAAGCTTCAAGTTTTGGAAAGGGGGTGGACTGGTAATTTTAGCTCGCATGAGTACTAATCTTAGTTATATCCACATAATTCCCGTCCCTAATATCTTCAGATATGATCATCTATCTGGCTGCTATTATTATTTTGCAAAATTCCTTTATTAAACTAGTCCAAGAAAACCGTGCAAAGTCTGTTTCTGACAATAACATTAAAGGTCCAAAGAGCAACAGAGATTTCTTTGGTACTACATGTAGTTTGCGTGTCGATTTTGAAAGTTGCTAGTTATGAGATGACTTGCATTGATTGTGAAATTATCTTCCTTTGTTTTCCTTTCTATAAGGGACCTTGCTAAACGTGTTATATCAACAGTGTATTTTATAGAAGAACTTGCTGGTGCCCATGGTTTGGGGTTACAGAAGAATACTAAGCACAGCAGTCAAAGCGATATGGAAAAAAGAAACCCTGGTGGGCCCAGTGAAGGTTGAAACAGTAACAGGTTAATTTGTAATCGTGTAACATTGAATCACTTACTTCACTGTTTATATGGTATCTTTGAACTCTGTAGTTGTTACATATATTCTAAGGGACCATGCTTGAATAGTAGCAGGGAAACCCAATGCAATTATGCTACACAAAGTAGGTTTTGATTGAAGGTCAGTATCAACAATAAAATACTGTTTATGAGTATTGATTGAGTACAGAGACCATGGGGGAAGTACACACCAGTGTCGGTCCCTGCCACATCTGCACAGTAAAACCTGGGTAGACAGATATCTTATATAATGACCACAGTTTGCCATATCCTATGAATAATGCTATACACATACCACCTTTGGTCCCACAAACAGTGAAACTAATCACTAGTTCAACATTAGACCTGGTCAGTGATGACCCACTTGACTGAACGTTCTCGTCTATTATTACACAAAGGTATTGCATTTTTGCTATTTAGTGTTCTTAATAAGGTTTGTCTCAGACATGTGAATCATAATTTGTAATGTAACTCAATCTCAAGATACAAAAAGGTGTGGAAATTGCAGTTTGTATTCCCTTATATTTAAGTGAAAAAAATATTCATTGCTTCATCTGAATATAGTGCAAAAGCCGAGGAACCATTTTTAGGATGGATGTGGCCACCTCTGGTGAATGGATGAATTTGGTACCAAATTAGGTTCACTTTACAGGCTGTTAATTTCTAGCAGTTGCATTCATCTGGCTTTTTCTTCTTTTTTAATGGCATCTATATTGTGCCGTTATCACTAAGTCTGCGCATGTTGTAAATTTTGGTTCTATTCTTCACCATATCATATAGAACATGAGAATTTTAAAATATGTGGCCGCTTCTGTTGATGAAACTTTGCCGTAGATTAACAATGCCTGTATGATTTAAACTCTTTTTACACCAATGATGTGGAAAAATATGTTGTTAGTTTTATAGTAAGGAGGATTTTCATACTTTAATTGCTGTATTAAGTTGTCCATAGCTTTCTTTGAAAAGTATTTTTCGTAAGGAATATAAAGGATGAACATGTTGTATTTCCGGGGTTGAAAATATACTCCTATATGATATATATCATCTATACTTCAAGATTATAATGCTCAGGGCAATTGTTTTCTCTGTTACTATGGAAGTATAAAATTTGACACAATGAACGTTCTTTTCAGATAGCACAGTACTCTATTGTTCTTAATTATGAGCCTTATGTGCCAAGGACATAAACAAATCTACATGTAGCATTGCTGAACGCCATTAGAAGTATTTGGTACTTGCCTAACAGAACTCATTGTAATCTTTTGCCATATATATCATAATTATCAATAGGTCAAATGCTTTTGCATGAAAGATAAATGCAACATTTTGTCACTTTGTGCAACAGTCACAATCATGCTGTTAAAGGTATATTTGAAAATACTCTGTGTTTGTCTATCATGTTTAGGTATGAAGGCAAATGTGCTATTTATATTGCAAATATTTTATGAGAATGACGGGCCTAGGGGTAACAACATTCCAACCCTGCCACTTGGGGGGGGGGGGGATCATAAAATAAAAAGGATCAGAAATGCTCACCCATAAAAGTCAAAGGGAATAGTTTTTTTTTTTTTTTGTTGTTTTTTGTTTTTTATTTTGCGGATGCGAAGCATATAATAGTAAACCCTTAGGAAAAGATAGAATTTTTAACCCTGATGGTGAGACACAACCGAATGTGCCATCAAATGAAAGTGAAAACAAATGTTATCCAGTTGAAGGATGGTGCAGTGACCTTAAGGATATACCTGTAGCATTTGGCCAAGGCAGGATGCATCAACATGTAGGGGGAAAAACCTAAAAAACCACCATGTGTCTGGTTATCAAATGTACAAATCAGAAAAAAGTGGTATCATGTTAAAGGGCATTGGTGCTGAATGCTATGTACATGCATGCAGTGCAAGGTTCAGGCATGTTTCAAAGCTGACATGTATAGTGCAAGACTCATGCTTAGGTGGCCTGGCGGGCAAGTGGCTAATACTTAATGCACATGCAAAGCTGGTGTTATGCATCAATGTATACAAATTGCAGCATTCTTGTATAGTATCAATGACTTTAAGGAGAGTAGTCTGCCAACCACCCCATCAAAACTTCCATGTACATCAAAGGTGAGAACATATGGGATTTCCAGCAAGGTTTCTATGACAATGCAAAGTAAAACTTTTGCAGAGTTGGAGTTTCTAAAATTTTACGCCAGCAAAAGAGGGAAATCACTGGAAAGTGCAAAAGAGGAGGAAATATTATAGTCTACCTCCATCAAATCAGCCTTGCCCAGATGTAGTCTAAAAGCTTCACATAATCAGCTTGTCCAAGTGAATAGGCGACCCATGTGGGCAGCCATGATAAAGAAGGAACTTGAGAAGATTGACCCCGAAAAGGGGAATACCTTGATGAAAGGGCCGCAAACACCTATGTCTCCATCACCATTAGATCTTTCCCCACAATCTTTCTAGATTGAAGGCTATGAAGATGAGGCTTAACATGTGTATATATATATATATATATATATATATATATATATATATATATATATATATGTATATATATATATATATATATATATATATGTATATATATATATGTATATATATATATATATATATATATATATATAGATATATATATAGATAGATAGATATATATAGATATATATATATATATATATAGATATATATAGATATAGATCTAATTTCAGATTTTAAAAGAGATGTATGTATAATATTGATATCCAAATGTATTACCCAATAGAGATAAACTATATTGAAGACAAAAACAATGCATGTTCAACAGCTGCTTTACTGCAATATAGGTTTTGAATATTGACTTATTGTGGTCAGTGAGTGCGGTGCATTTTAAAAACTAGTTTTCCATTTATGGTGTGAATAATACAACTGAATTTCATGGAGTACACGTCTTTATTCAATGGGACAACAGGGTCCACAGAATTTTTTACTGTGGTGCAATGTGTGTTTTGAAAATTGACTTGTTGTGATCATAGATTGTGGTGCAATTTATACTGAATTTAGATGCAGGCTAGTGCATCAGATTCGTTCTGAAATCCAGTTTTCCACATATGGTGTGGTTATACTCAGTTTCATTGAGTACATGTCCCTATTCCATGGAGTAGGACAGGGTCCACAGATCTGTTTTACTGTACTATGTGTTTTAAATATTTATGTCATAGTCAGTGATTATAAAATATTTGTACCTGTCGGTTATATTGAAATACTGCGATGTGCTGTAACAAGTGCAAATTCTCTTGCCAGCTTAATTACCAAATATTCTTGAGTCAGCAATATGCTTTAGTACATTCCAGAAACATTAATGATTTCTGGCCGTAGACATTTAGATCTTTCAGTTCTAAGAGATCTGAAACATTTAATTAGTTTTCATTACATTGTCTGTGTTAGTTGGCATTAAAAATCCCCACACAATATGCATAACAATCTATGATATATGAAATATCTACTAGGATCTATTTGTACAACTGGGCTTTGCTTTCCCCGCCAAATTGCCATGATGATTGCCGCATGTGTGCATAATTATAGACTCCACCAGCTCGTTATCATAAGCATTAACTCTTTCCTGGCTGCAGTCAAGTGATTTGAGCTGGTAGTAACGGCTACCTTACCACCGATGATTACACAATTTAGATATAGTTTACACTAATGCCAGTACACATCTACTCTATGGTGTCTTTATTTGAAGGACTGCATCAGATTTGGGTCCAATAACTGATTAGATTCATTGTATGCGGCCATAAACATTTCAAATCCGCCGGAACTCTGTATATTTAAATAGCTAACCCTTAATCACATTCAGACGTCACTTTTTATACGAGATTCCTCGGTTTAATTAGCTGGTGGTAAAAAAGACAAAAAGGTTTCTCGCCAAACAAATAAGCATCTAGATATCTGTTTCGGTGAATATACCTAAACTTACCTAGATAAGTCTAGCCAACAAGCTGTGAATATTACTTAAGCTGCGTTTGTCAATTTGTTGGCGGTGTTCTGATTTGATCTAAAGTTAATGTAGGCCTATGTGTGAACTTTCACAAGACTTATGTCAAGGTTCCACGCCTGTATCTACAGGATAGACCATTGTCATCTTACACCAACATTAAGAACATCACAACATAATGTACATCATCGCAAGCATCATCAATTTATGTATGTAGCTGCCATAAGCAATCAGTTAAGAGCTTTCCTTGAAATGTAGCCTGCGCACCACAGAAAGCCTTTAACCTACCTGGGGGCAGGTTAAATAGGGTCGTACAGATAGTGCAACAATGATACTCAATAATATACACCATTTAGGCTCAGCCTATGTTTTTACCTGACTGTGAGGTGTGTAGGCCTATAGCCTGCCTGTTGGTCCCTTGATTGGCTATAAAACAGTCCTTTAAGTGGATGTCAATTGGGTTGAGGTGCATACCCATCTACCATTGGTGTAGACACAAGTTGCTGTGGGTGTGTAGTTGCCATCATTTCAGATATTTCATCAGGCATATCAGGTAGGACTCCTTCCCTATGATCCTTTATCGTATAAAAAATCCTTTGTTAAATTTATAACTTGTAAAATAAATTAAAAAATTAATCATATTAATTTTGCATTGGATACAAGCCTCCACACTGGCAATGCAGCCAGATTTCACATGGTCATGTGCACATAGGTCTAATAGGTATAAAGGCTAAACAGGCCTAATTAACCGCTTTGGAACTGTGACAGTGTCATCATAGTTACATACTGACTCCTGAGGAACAGGTAGGCCTATAGCAAGGGAAGAACAAGGGAAGAACACTTCCCTGCCCAAAGCTAGTGCTAATTGTCTAAAATTAGGCCAACTGGCAAAAAGCTTGTTTTTAATGACTTATTTGCAGACAGAACTTAGTAAGCTGTCGATGCTGATTAATATACTGCCACGAGCCTATATATAGACCTACCAGGATGTTAACAGCAAGACCTATAGTTGTTTCAGGTTTAAGACATAGGCTAAACGCAGGCCCATCTGGTCATCCAGCTTTATCTTTGGTCCGTCATTAGCCTCCGAGGGTGCGGAGTCTTACTTCTGAGAAGATATCAGTGTAAGTCCTAATGCCACATGTGGTGAAAGCCAACATGGCTTCTGCTTTCATTTGGGCCTCATTATATACACACTGACCCTACTTGGCATATGGTGATAGCAAGGTTTGGATGTCGTTGTGGCTAAGAATTTTCTCCAATCTCATAGGCGTTCTTTAGTGGGCCATATACGAAGTGATTTAGGGGCAGCAACATGTGAGTGGTGTGTGGTGGGACTTAGTAATGATTATGTTGTTCTCTTTGCGTAATCAAGTGATCTAATTGTTCTGTGCAAACTTTAATTGTCTACAATTGACAGAACTGGACTGTCCTTTTTTTGGCCGTGTACAACTTGCGAAAAACTCCATTCACTTTAGACATATTTTGGAATTAATCCAGCCTACTTTGCAACAATAGAATTTTCACAAATTTTCAGTAATGAGGTGCAATTAACGTCGTCTGTGTTTTGTTGCAAAATAGAAATAAACTTCAACATCAGTTTCTTTCCCATTACAGAGTACAGATAATCTGGCAACGTTTATATTTTCTCTTTTCTTGAACTCTTAGAATGCCTTTCTGCACACTCCAACGAGTATAATGAAACGCAAGTTACCTCTTGCAACACAAATGAATTGTACATTGGAGAATCGGGTTTTGAATGTACAACAGCAAAACAACATCAACGGTTTCCCTTTGGAGTTCCACACTACATAGCATAAGAGGCGTGTCATTTTGTGTCCAATTTTACAAGCAGTTTGGTCCCGATCATTATACGTCACTTGGAAAGAAATACATACGTTATTCAGCAACGAGGCACACGTGAAAACAAACTAGAAATACGGAAATAGTTGTAGAAATAATTGTACAAACCTCCTGCATATCCACAAAATCAAAGTATGGATACCATATGCTGGTCACAGAGATGGTTAAAATTTATGTAGACAATACCGGCTTGAAGTCAAAGGTTATATAATTTAGGTTACATACATGACGTTCGGAGTTTCAAGACTAAAACTGACAAGTCTGTGAAGATAGTGTACCAGAATAGTTCACATACGCACATCAAAGAAATGCATTTCATATTTGTTTTATGCTCTTAATCAAACATGTCTCTTGTTTAAAAAAAATTCACGCAAAATGATACGTACGTTACCAACACCTATGTTACTGTTAAATACGAACCTTTTGCCCATGGATCAATTTGAATACAGAATTGAAAGGTTTTGCTTAGCTTTGTTTAAATTCACGCTAGGACTTCCCGTCATAATAACTTCAAGACACATGTGGATCACATACGACTTTCAGCTGTGAAAACTTGTTACTGACTGAGACTCTGGTGCTGATATTGTTTTGCCTTGAGCCAAGTCTTTGTATGGTGAAGTTGGGGCCACCTACGGCTACACAAAGAGGTGCAAAACCGTTGTCCTCAAAATATAAATATGCACAAATCAAAATTTTAAAAGGAAACTTTTCAATTCAGTCTTGCATACACAGATACATATGTTAAGTTTATTAACGAATGTATCAGTTTTTGATGTTACATTCAGTGCTTCTCAGACCTTGTTTAGGGAAACTTCTGTCTTGCACTTGTTCGCCACTGTTAAAATTGCCATAATAAAAGCTGAAGAACAAGGCACAATAAAATATACAACTGGAAAATATATGTAATCACAACCTAATCTGTGTGGACAATGAGTACATGTTAGAAATTCATATGGCTGCAAACCGACAATTCACAGGCTTGTGTTTTTGATGGTTGGTAGAAGAGCATTGCGTTACCACAATTTTGATAATATATAGCACAGTGTGTGTGTAGTGGTCTAAGATTTATTGTCATGCATAAAACATATGGTAATGTATGTATCAGTGAGTTTGATACATATGTTACCTATAACTTCTGCACTTTCAACCAAATTAAATGTTGCAAAGTTTCCTGCTTTAATAGGAGATCTAAGTATTGTTGATCCTATCTATGTACTACGCAAACAAAAATCCAAGAAATCCCATTTTTCCTTACTTTTAAGCATCCCTACGTAAATCTGCGTAGGTCTCTACTTTATAAACAATGCCCCCCCCCCCGCAAAAACGCAAAAAACAAACAAACAAACAAACAAAAACAAATACGAAAACAAAAAGAAAAAAACAAAAACAAGAAGGTTAGTGGTTACTAAGACTCAAAAATTGTGAGTTTTTGGTAAGGGCGAGAGTGCGGGTCAAGCAGCACCAGGTTCCTGCTGCCAAGCTGAATAAGCAACAACGAGACAATCGTAACAGGAAAGCAAATTTCCACAACAGACTTTTTCGATTCAGAAAATGCATGCAGCAAGCTGATCAAACATCAGAGGAAGAAACTAGTGGCTATGCTTCTATTGCTACAGATGGCAGGAGTGACAGTGAATATAGGCCTAGGTCTATGCCTCCATTTCCATTCGTCAGTCTTTCACACAGGAAAGGCAGTTCTTCAGGCACACCTGACAGAAGGCTCCTAGTTCGGTCACCATTTATCCACGAAAGGCTCTGTTCTACATCTAAATATAGTGGGATCTAGAAGTCGAAACAACATCAAACTGACGAAGGGAATCTGAGGAAAAGAATTTAAACCAAGAACAAAAAATGTAAACGTCCCCTAAAAAATCTGAAATCTTTATACCAGAAGAATCTAACAGCAAGCAAAAGGTATGAAAGGGACATATAAAAACTTGGCTTGATGCCAAAACGGCGATATTTAGTGGACGAAAGTTATTACTCGGGAATGTTTTGAATAAATCAACAGAAAAGACGTCATCTTTGAGGAAGTGCTCGACTTTGCAGAGAATAGTGTCAGGAAACATTACCAAGAAATACAGACGTATGAGCACGTTATGTTTAGAAACATGCCTGAGAATAAATTCTCTCCTGAAGGCAACAACAGAGAATTATGTGCCTCCATGTGAAAGTAGACGGAGAAAGTAGACTAGTTGATAAAGGAACAACTGCAGCGGATTTTCAGTTTGAGTTGAAAAAGGAACATGCAGATTTCCCAGTATGCAAGCAGATTCCATCAGCAGTATCAATAACTGCGAACACCAAAGGAAAATTTCACCATGCATGAAATGATTTTTCAAAGAGACTTTGCAGAGAACTTTTCATATTGGTCTCTTTACGAAGTGCAGTAGGCCTATTGGAAACAAACCTATATGACCCTACATACCTGCATTGTAAATTACAGCGAGAATAACAAGCGTCAACACAAAAGCTACGTAATTGTGTCCAATCAGATGTCACATTCAGCAAGTGCTGTATGCACATCCATTGTTCAACTTATACCATTAGTGAAAGACATTGACAAGGACTTGCAGATGCTGCTGGACAGATTCACCTTCTGGTCAATATCAAAATTGCTACATAATTTACACAATCACAAGACACAAAATACCCGTGGAATAAAAGCACAGTGGAATTATTTCGAGGTCGTGCATGTTAAAGGCCCATGTGATGGCCTTGGCAGCACAACAATCAGAACGGCAGATGACACCATATGACAGGGGCGCACAGTTATCCAAAATGGGACAGAATTCTACCAATGGACAGACATATCAACCATGAAAGACGTGAAAGTTTTATTCATCTCTAAATTTGAATGCAGACAAAAACGTCAAAATATAGATGAAGGTGTGAAATTACAGCCAGTAGAAAATACCATTAAGCTCAATTCTGTAGCAGGTCACAGCAGCACACATTGCTTGCAAGGTAGACATACTTGCTACTGCATTGTTTGTCTGTCAGGAGACCTCTGTGATTACTGTGAGCAACTCAATCTCAGAGAAGTTCCTTATCACCTGCCACCTAAGCAGGTGCAAATGACAACAACAAAACATGCGCCTCTTGTAGCAAAGAAGGACCAGTAGCATCTACTTTTAAGGATAAGGAGGAGGAAGGGTCTGTTGGTGGACCAGCCTCACAAACTCATCAGCAGGCAGTGGCCATTCAACTAGATTTGGAAATGTCTTCATCAGCAGCAAGCGAAGACAGAAAAAAAGCAGACATTTCCCATGCTTTAAATGAAGGTGATTTTGCCACAGCTCATCATGATGCATCCTGGTACATTGGAAGAGTTGAAGATCTGGATGCCGCTGACAATGATCGTGAAATCAATTTATAATAATATGTTCAAAATATGTTCAGATGGCCAGCACGGCATGACCATTTATGGGTTGCAACTACGAATATATTAGGCAGAATTTCTCTTCCAGAACCTTCTGGAAAGTCTGGACGCATTTCCAAATTGTCTGTCGCTGATAAACAAAAGATAGAACAGTATATATTTGTTAAATATTAAGTATGCAATAAGCAAATTAATTTGTTGTATTAGACATAATTTTTGCAAGCATTTGTTAGGTTCTGGGACTCTATTTGGGTACCATCATGACGTATGTTAACATGGTCATTGTAAAACAAGTGAAACTGATACTTACATTACTCCACAATTATTCACACAGTCATTTCGTTGCAGGTTTCAAGAGAATGCGTAATGTGGTGCCTGAACATTTTATTTGTCCTAGCTACAAACAATTGCGCGTTGGTGATGGCATTTTATAGACCCTATCAAGCAACTTTCAAGTTGTTCCTATCAGTTGTTCCTTACAGATAAATACTTACGTTACCAATCAACACAATGTTTTTAAGGCAGCGCATTTCATCAGTGTACAAATGAATCAACCTGGACATAATGGTCATTGTATCATTTTACCGATTCTTCTTTATATGTATGGACATATACGCTTAAAAATGAGGCCTTAATAGGTAGCCTTTCGATGCACTGCATGTGTGTTATTGCAACAGCTGGCGCTCGATACATATGTTGCCTTACTTATAATTGCGTTTCAGGTGCATGTTAAAATTCAGAACTGTTTGGTAAAGTTTGCAAGGAACAAATGAAACGGATGCATACGTTACAATCCATGATAAAAAATCTTAGCGAAAGAATTTTTTGACACATATTGTGCTCTTATCGCAAATGTATCTTAGTTATAATGTGACTCTTTAAGCCAAACTGTGTATTTAAAAATACTACCAATGATATATTTTTGATATACTCATCATTTATAGAACATTGATATCTATGTTATTGAAATAATGCTTTCATGCATTTAATGTTCCAAAATGAATATGAAAAAAGGAGGCGAGAATAACCAGTTTAGTGTCACGCTCATTTCCTTAAATAATCAAACAGTTTACTTGGTAAACACAATATAATTCATTATGAAGGTACGGTGGGAATCATATGCCCATTTTTCTTTTTACCAATTTCACCACATAAATGGCAATTAATATTGGTTGCATTTGTAAAGAAGGACTGAAAATGTACTGAAATTGAAACTTACCTGCATCCCCCATACATTCTCCAATTTGACCTTTTTTATGAGGAAAATAACAAAAAAATTATGCAAAACAACTGTGGTGGTCACTTATATATCACAAAGAAAATGTACTGAAATTGAAACTTACCTGCATCCCCCATACATTCTCCAATTTGACCTTTTTTATGAGGAAAATAACAAAAAAATTATGCAAAACAACTGTGGTGGTCACTTATATATCACAAAGTAAAAACAAAAAACATTCTAGCTGAGGTCCCTTCATATAACCCCATGAATTCCTTTCTATTGCAGCAGTGCAGCTGAATCTTTTATATTTGATGTAGGGCAGTTTAAGGAACCAAACATTTGTTAAGTTCACTTCGAAAGACGGCTTTTAATTTTTGCCTTTTGTTCATGCCCAACTGACCATTATGAATCAGTGTTGGTGTTTTGTGCCTGGCCACCTAGGGGCAAGTTGTCCATCCTCTTATCTCCTCCTTGAAAATATAAGGCACAGGAGAATGAAATTCCCGGTTCATTGCAGCATCTTATTGCTGTTGTAGATTTTTATTGCTCTGAGCCAGAAATCACGCTGACTTGCTCTTTTTTCTCTGTGAAACTATGTGGGCTGTTGTTGGTTGTCTGCAGACCCGTCTAGCCCACATTAAACATATCTTGAGCCCTGCACACGTGCTGTATCATTACCCTTTAAGCAGATACAAAAGCTTCTTGACCTGAAGTTTATCTAAATCGCTTGCTCAGGTGATGCTTGTAGTTTCTGACATACGAACGCTAAGTTTATTCCTCTTCATCACATTTTTCACCCAATCATGTCCTGCTATACCGTAGCTAAATGGGTATTTTATTTGATTGATTTCTGTCAGTTCAAAAGCCATGTTTTGCAGGGCAATCTGGGTCAAGCCAAATGTCTTTCTCCCTATGACTTTCACTTAAGCCTAATCGACTAATTCTTTTTCCAGTAAAACTTGGAAGACCGGCCAAATCGTACCCAACATTTATTCTTCAGGACCCAAGTGAATGTGGCTCTGCAGATTAGAGTACAGAATGCTGTGCTGCAAAGCTGCTTTCCTTATTTCTGAGCCCCTGCCCTTTGTGGCAACCATTGCAGCTTTGAGTTGAAGCAGCGTCCAGCTTGCTCCACATGTTTTTGTTAGGTAACTGTACACCATAGTCTGTGATGACATAAATAAAGGATGTAAAACATACATTAACATTAAGAAGGTGGTTTCTAATGCATTGGCCTAAAGCTAGACATAAAATATGAGAGGTTTGACAATGAGTCATTAGCTTTCCACAGTGTGCCTTGAGCATAATGCACCTTAAGTCGGGGATGTATGGTTATGATACGCTAATACTGAACTGATGGAATATAGTTCAAACTTTCCTGGGTGAGATGTGACGATCTCCTGCAAGACTTATCACCTAGGTACGCTTAAATTGTGAAAAGTTGTGACAGAAAGCAAAAAAGAAAAATTTGTAGATTCATCACAACACAGTGACGAAGCCCCTGCAAATGCAATGACGACTGTGTTGTTATCGTTCTGGGTGATCGCTATATGTTGACATGACACATTAATATTGGACCAATGAATTGAAATTTAGTGTCATTAAAAAGTTCAAATGGAACAAGTCTGTAACACAGACCCAGATGCATGACAGAAACAAATCGAGATGTTACAGTAAATCATGCCCGTGATCATGCAAACTCTTGTATTCTGCCACCCATGTTGTTTCGAATACCTATAACCGCACTAAAGTACAGGCTAGACATTTTACATCTCCAAGGGTGCCTAACCTTTGGATACTCTGACCTGGAAACCGCACAGCAAATCATGTAATTTGTGACGAACTTTCTGGTGGTCACTTTCAGTGAAACTTGATACAAAAAAGGCCTCGCACGTTCAATCATGTTGCTTGTTGCGCAAATAATTAAATATTTGCTTTGTGGCGCACGCTGACACTATACAGCCTGGCCCAGGTTGAACGATCTCAGATTATAAAGCCTCTCACCCAGGTGGATATTGTAAAACAAACTGTCAAACCACACTTGGACCCAATTGCTGGCTGCCATTT
This sequence comes from Hermodice carunculata, assembly GCA_964020975.1. NCBI lineage: Eukaryota > Metazoa > Annelida > Polychaeta > Eunicida > Amphinomidae > Hermodice > Hermodice carunculata. The sequence goes on along the minus strand of CAXHWN010002137.1, from coordinate 679,981 downwards.
TGAAACAGTGAGTTGTCAGGGCCATGGTCAGGTGACCTTGTAATCACTTTATGTCCTCCCTTTGATCCTTGAAAGTGGTATGTGAAACCACATCGCTAAAACCAACATTGTGTCTGGCTTTACGAAATTTGAGATAAAAAAACTTGATTTTTATACCACGAAACAATAATGTATCTTTGCAAGAATATATCGAAGTTGACGGTATTATTTACTCTACTCATACTAAAAGTTCGATCGGAGGTAATGAGTAACTTTAACACAATGATCCGTTTTTCTGAAAAATCAGAGCCATGACCTTTGAAAGCAATTTTCTTGGAAGACAATTTTCACAAGATCAATCAAATTTTAAAATGACGTCAATCAAACACAGATAGATATATTCTCTCAAAATAAATGGGTTAAGCAAAATAAATGTGTTACTTATGAACCGTTTTTTATTTCGCCTTTCAACTCTTTCTTCTGTGATTTTTGGAGCTCAAAAATTAAGAAACTGTATAACATCATGGTACCAACTTCAAAATTCTACAAAATTGTATAAAATCAATTGCACCCCTATGCAAAAATTTGGTTCCTCGGGAGTGGCCTATGTTATCGTTTCAGATAGTTTGCAGATCTTTAATTGAATGTTGTGCAAACACGCTGAAATAAACTTCTGAATCAAAACCCGCTCACACAACAGTAAAACGTCTCAAAACATCTCTCTATTGATTCGACATTCTGTTTTCACAAATCTAAACATCCATACCATTATATAAATATATAGTTTTATGGGTGAAACGATCAATTTATATGAGCTGGACGGGGTGAGAGTCGGCAGAGTCTGCAACGCGCCTGAAACCATCCTGGTACCTTCACTTACTTTTTGTTGTAGCATGTGGGTCTAGTTGCATGGGAGGTTTGAATGCCATTGCCCAGAGAACGCCAGCATGTTGTGACGTTGAAGATATAAATCAAATGATGTCATGATACACTTCGTCAGAGATATTCATGTTATTCCTTTTGCCCAGGTGGTCTGTTTTGCAAGGTCTTCCCTAATCACCTTTGTGAAATAGCTATTATTATACTTCAAATAGAAATGAAGGATTCTGATTATCTATTAAGGCTTAGACAACTATGACTGTTACTTGAGATCCACGTGAATCTTCAGTGGAGGGTGATAATAGTAATGTCCCATGTTTGGTGCAGGGAGACATCACTATTGACACCCTTCCCATTCCGACAGAGGGCACTAATGTGGTCATGCCTGGTGGTGTGCAGGCGAACCAGGCTATGATGTGACACAGCCTCACGCATGAAGCAAGCAATTAAGGAATGCTGCAGTGTGACAGGGAAGAATACCACTAAGTTATGTTTTTGTGTTGTTTATTATGATTTTTGCTATAATGAAACAATTGTTGCCTTTTCACGAGGGGTACAGCCAGATTTTCACCCCTTGGGAGGTTGTCTTCGTCGGGGTGGCAATGACTCTGGCTTTACCCCTCCTGAGAAGGCAATAATTGTTTTATTATACCAAAAATCATGAAAAAAACAATCACCATACAATTAAATGCTGTCAGGCTCTTGGTACTTGGACAACGTCAGAGTTGTAAACTTCAATGTGGTTTGGAGTTATGGGATGAAGAGGTGAGGTTATGGCATCCTCCTTTTTGGATTTGAAGGCTTCATATTTGCACATGTTCTTTCTTTTTAATTGACGAGTTTCAACTTGATTTTTTTTTCAAATATTTTCAAAATGAAACTAGCTACAACCAACTGATTTTGAGAGTGATCAGATTAGTTGTCAGGGAAGGGTTTGCAGAGCTTAAAACAACGGGTAACTCGTCAGTGACCCGGCTTGACACTCTCAACACAAATTCATGGTTTTGGGAAAAAGCATTCGAGACTGCAGTGACTTTATTGACTCTGTTTTAAATGATCTTTTGCCGGAGCTTCCCACAAAAATCCAGGTTCTTACTACAGCTTTAGCAGTGAAAATGCTTGAAAATGACATGCACAAACGTTAGCGGTCACTTATAGTGCAAGGTTTGAGAGGCCTGGCACATGAAAATCATGTACTGATTTTGCCAATAACCACCTGAAAGTCCATAATGCTGACTCAACTCAGATAGATTGCTGCTTGCCATCGACTCAAAAGCAGTGCACATACAAACATCATAATTTCGTTTGTTGAACTGGGGAAAACATGAATGGTTGTCACGTGCCATATAGCTTAAAAACCACCCAAATAAAAACTCACTGGCCCCTGACATGCCACCAGATATGAAGGAAAATGAAGAGTGAAGTATATCAACAACTGATCATTTGTTCAATTGAATAATCAAAGTAGAAAAGATCCCTACTACCCACAAATAACAAAGAAAGACATAACTGACGATTTATTGGGTATTGAACTTGGCACTGCTCTGGCTCTGGCTCTGGCATGATATTCAAATTTCTCAATAGACTTCCTAATAGAATTCTGAAATCACCTAGACAGACCGCCACGGCGCTATTCAATTTTTGACATGACACAAATATAAACATCAACAGAGATTCCGAACATAAATGCGGCTTTGTCCACAGATCATAGCCCTTTGTCCACCACTTATAGCCTAACATACTATTTGGACTTGAAATTTCTTTGGGAACTATCTTTATTCAATTTCCCCTTTTGCCATAGACATAAGTGTACATTTGTTTTTTGTTTTTTTTAAATCTTCTTTTGTCTTTTCAACTTTTGTAATTTGTATTTCAGCATATTAGTTTTCAAAATTCCGCTCAGATGCCTACCCATCTGCCATACAAAAAAAAAAACATGTACGTGTGATTACCCACTGTATTCATACATGCAGTTATTTTATTGTACTTTCTGGAACTCACATAAATCATCAATCTTTCGCACTCTCACACTTTCAATTATTCTGCAGTGGTCATGTTCTTTATTTGTGTCACACGTCATTTCTATTTTGTAGTATACGTAGTTCATTAAACTCACCTGTGTTTGCCTTCATACTTACTTCGGCATGCACATGCTATAATCCTGGAAGTACTCCAATATTTGCAACATTCAATTGTTTTGTTCTGTACCCTTACTGGGTTCCATACAAGTTGTTAGTTTGAGATGCTTTACTCTCTTGCATATCCAATTTTTTGTTGCCAGTTCATTCAGTCATGTTTGCAGACGTGTGGGTTTTTTTTCTGGCATCACACTTATAAATGTACATACATATGCAATTATCCTTGCATTCCATTACCTTATACATGCAACTATGTTTGTAGTCTTCATTGTGTTCAAGTATACGATATCACTTTGAATTGTCAATTTTTCAGGCCTGCTTTTATACCTGTTTCAGAAAATGCTATATAATGCCTTAAATTGCACACATGGTTATCATGTTATGGTATATTATCCACCTCATTACTGTCAATTTATCAAAAACTTTGTATGCCTTTTTTTTTTTTGTAAATGGAAATACCTTGCCAATTAACGTGATATTTTTGTCCATTTATGACATTTCATAGCATAAATGAAGATGCACTAAAATCTTTTGGTGGCACATCACTGAAGTGCCTGAATGATCTATAATTGATGTCAAAAACCTAGATAATACTATTCCTTTGGCGTCAGATTCCCCAAACATGGACATGAAACATCTAAGAAATTACACAAAACCATTAAAAAACACTTTCTGTATATTAGATCTGAATATTCAAAGTTTAAATGCCAAGTTTGACAAGTTATATTTATTGGTTATTGATTTCGCTAAAAATGATAATGAGTTTGATGCTATTTGCCTCCAGAAAACCTGGATAGAAGACTTCTTTAACGTAACACGTTTTCTCTTGAAAATGATACCCCTGGCAGTTACCTGAAGCTAACATGGTGGCTTCCTTATATATTTACGTGGTCGTGGCAAGTATATACGTAGAATTTTTTACATGCTTTATCCGATCTGGGAATGTCAGTTTATTGATATGCCGTGCAATGACACAGATAGTTTACCTTCTACATCATACACAGACCCCCTAAAGATCATACTAATGGTATTGCCTTATGCATAAATAGCATGAGCCCAATACTTGAAGTTTTTCTCACAAGAATGGTCAGACAAAGTTATTGTCGGTGATTTCAACTTAACCTTACTAAGATTCAATATAAGGCAGATTATGCTGAATATCTAGATGCTATGTGATGGTTTTTATCCCAAAATCATATTGCCTACTAGGCTTACTGACAGAACAGCCACTCTGACAGACCAAATCTTTGGTAAATGTTCCAACTCTGACAAGGTGTGCTCATCCAGTATCATATTTTTGGATATATCTGACCAGCTCGCTCTGTTGACATGTATTTACATACAGTCTCTAACGCAAGCCTCCCCCCCCTCCCCCCAAAATAATAATAAATTCAAATTAAACACGGAGCAATGGCCCTTACTCTTTACATTGCTGTTATGATGATATGCGTAGCTCTGACATAGTGGGTATATTAAATGCAGATCTAAATTGTGACCCAAAATGTTGAAGAAAATGGAAAAAATATGACACAGTGCCTAACATAGCCATCTCCCCGCTAATACTGTCAAATTTAGTAAATACAAACACAAATATTCTTCCTAGTTTACAAATGGTATTCTTAGATGTTTACAATCTCTTGATACTCTTTATAAAGAAAAGAAAATATACCCAAGAAAACGATCCACAGTTCCATGTTCTTAAACAAATTTGAAAACAAATAATTAGACTTTTGATAGCTTAGATCACCAAACTCCAGGATTATAGAAATAAAGGAATTGCTTTGAATTGGTTCTTGCTCTAATGGTGTACCTTTAACAACACGGCTCACCGTAAGGATCTATCTTTGGCCTCTGTTGTTTATAAATTATACAGATAATATGTACTTAGCCACATCAAAATTTGAGTCAATTCTATATGCCGATGACATGACTTTGATAAATTTTCTATGTACTTTTGACTCTGTTTCTGGTGAATTATCTGCATCCATGAATATTGAATTGAATATAAAGTCTATAGTTGGTTAGCAGCAAATAAGCTTTCATTGAACATGGCAAAAACTAAATATATGATATTCCATTGCTCATGAAAGGAACTTAACTTTACACTGGATTTGAAAATTGATGGTACTTCAATTTCAAGAACAGAACAATTTGATGTTTTTGATTTGCGTGTACAGAGAATTTTGAGCTCGAATGCCCATTTGCACAAAATTGATAATAAGCTTTCTAAAGTAATTGAGATTTTTCAAAAGAATTCGCCAATACGTTCTAACAAAAAAGCCTACTAATTATGTACAATTCTATGTTTTTGTAACATTTGAACTTTGGCAGTCTTGCTTGGAGACACTGTCAAGATCGTATTTTTTATATTACAGAAGAAGGCTGTTCGTTAAATGTCCAGTGCTTCATATAATACACATGCACTTATTCTGTTTAAATAGCTTTAGATGTTGAAATTTAATAGCATTCTACGCTTAAAAACAAATATTATTACAAATATTCTAAAAAATGAAGTTCCCAGATTTTTTTATCAATATGTAGAAACCACCTACAGCTACACATTCTTAATATACCCTGTCAAGTTGAATGGCAAGAATTCTAATACCACATACAACAACAGTAAAACCCTACATTACTGCAAAATACCCTCTTCGTATAAAGACAATATTCATGCACATAAGTTTTCTAAATTTTCAACTTGTATGGAGTTACACTGTATGAATAACCGCAAGGATGTTTGTATTGTATCCTATTGTTATGTGTGTAACAGATTAGTGGCTCTGTCAGGTGGTTACAAACCTAAAAAGTTTTTAATTTTTCAATATGTGTCTATTGTAAGTGTTTAAAGATGTTGCTAATTAGTTACGTGCATATGCCTATATCATTTATTAAGAGTTAACCACTTTCTTTCACACATATGATTATTAACTTGCTGTGTTTTGTCAAATAAAACACGCTCTGGGTTGCGAGTTAATGAACACCTACAGTCAATAAGATTCTGTGTTTGCTTAATCCTCTAACACAAGGCAATTAGGTTGAACTGTAATAATCCTTTTGTGAATAGAATCTGCTAGGATAGTGGTGTGCTCTTATCCTTTCATTACACAAGATAAAATGATTGCAAAAAAAATTCCTCACTTTCATAATTTCAATCCCAACATTGACAGAAAACGTACCCGAGAACAGCAAAAGACAGAGATTCAAGAATTACCAAAGGATCAACATTCACCTTCAATAGCACTGTGAAGAAACAAATTTCACTCCTGACTTGAGACAGGCAGTCACACATAAAAGGCAACCAGTGGTTTCAAACTGGTCTTCTCAGCCTTGGAAATATCTTCATTGATTACAAACGTTAATTTTTTACGCAAGACATATAGGCCTTAACACTTAAAACCTAAAATTGTTCACTTGCGCCAAAGATTAAAAGAGACGGAGGAGGGGGTCTGCCACTTGTCGATGTTCCCGGCTTGTCAGTCAGCTGATTTGACAACAAAAGAATAAAGTAGGCATACATCATCGGTGTGAAATGCATGAACTTGTGACATTACAACAACGCTCTATCTTCATCATAGCTATGAGTCAGAGAACACAGTCCACAGTGCAACAAAGCCAATGAAGCATTTATCAAATGATTACAGAAAAACATAAACCCATTCATAAATTCAAACCCAATAATGTCAGCAAACGTAAATTTAAAAAGGCATAGGTTCGAGAAACCCAAACCATCCACATTCAGCTTTCAATACAAATATGAAGATACAAATTTCACTCCTGACCTGAAAACTGCAGTCAACCATAAGAGGCAAGACATACATGAGGCTTGTGGCCAGTGTATCACTCCCACAAATCACCCCATTCCCCAGGTGGAGTGACAACCTATGGGTCGCAACTGGGGTGGGGGGTACAAACAAGTTTGTTTAACCCTCCAAAAAGCTATATTTCTGCCAAGGTTAAGAAAAATCTGAGTGACGGTTTTCGGGATGAATCGAAAATAGCAAACCACACAAAATCCTCCAGACTTATAAAAAAAACCTTCCAGTGGCACCTTTTGAACCAAAAATATACAAAGTACATGAGGCTTGTGTGAACGGCCCATCTAAACCTGACCTAGATATCCAACCCGTAACAAGTATGAAGATACAAATTTCACTCCTGACCTGAAACATGCATTCAACCATAAGAGGCAAGACATACATGAGGCTTGTGGCCTGTGTGTCACTCCCACAAATCACCCCATTCCCCAGGTGAAGTGACAACTTATGGGTCGCAACGGGGGGGGGGGGGGGGTACAAACAAGTTTGTTTAACCCTCCAAAAAGCTACATTTCTGCTAAGTTTAAGAAAAGTCTGAGTGACGGTTTTCGGGAGGGAATCGAAAATAGCAAACCACACAAAATCCTCCAGGATTATGAAAAAAAAACTTTCCAGTGCCACCTTTCGAACCAAAAATATACAAACTACAAGAGGCTTGTGTGAACGGCCCATCTAAACCTGACCTAGATATCCAACCCGTAACAAGTTCCACTCTGATCCAGGCGATGGGATTTTTGACAGCAAGTAAAAACTTGTCTTTCAATTGCAATCCCCATTGAGTTACATGGTAATCAATAGGGATGCATGCATTAACCGACATGTACCCAAACTGAACAATTTGTTAAACCACCCCCCCCCCCCCAAAAAAAAAGCCACCAAGTTTCAGAATGAACTGAGTTATGGTTTTGGCTGTAGTGGTTTTATCCGGTGTTGTACATTCGCTGCTTACAAATGGTAACAAATAAATTTAGACAATTTGTATGATTAAATTACAAACTGTGGTTTGTCAATCTGATACCCTCTGCCTATATCTCGAAATCACATCCTTTGATGTTTTTGTGATGCAGTTTAATCAGTTCAGGACACTTTTGAAAAGTGACTGCGCAAAACTATGAGTACAGGCCCCATGGCTCAAAACTTACAAGGTACAAGAAAGAAAAAGCATATTAATGTGGGTGACTTTGGATTCAGTAATTGAGTCAATCCATTGAAGCGACCATATCGACTGCATATTAATAAATCTAAATGTTGTATGTAATTTAATGGCAAATTCCTAAAATTTATTTTAAGGCGTTATCTATGATTTACATACATTTCGTTTTGTTAAATATTTGAAATCGACCCTCAGTTTGTTTCTGCAAAGTTGCCAATATTTTTACTTTGTTATGTTTGTGTGCCAATACAGACATATTGTTTTTCTAGGAATTCTTTATTTATGTGTGTGTGCCAACACGGACATATTGTTTTTGGCAGGAATTCTTTCTTTCTTTCGTTACAGGAAAATTTGTCCGACATTTCATTTAAAAAGTAATACACGTAGAAACTCCAAACTTAGCCCAATTGTACTTCTATAGATGAAGTCTGCCATTTTATAATGAGAGTTCGTGCTTTTTAAAATTATGCAAATGAGGGCTTATTAAAGTTTTAAATCTTCAATATCTTATATACTATAATAGATGTGGTTCCGAGTGTTTAGGAGTTCGGTCATAGCAAGGTACAGGTCATCTCAAATGTCATGGCCATGTCAAGGTCAAAGGTCATGTAAAGGTCAAAGGTCAATTCAAGGTCAAAGGCCACTTTCGAGGGTGCCTTTCTTATAGGCATAACTTGGTCAATTTGTATCCAATTTTGATCATGTTGGGCTCAAATGGTAGCTATTGTAAAAACCCACATTTTTCTAAACTTACACACGACCTCTAAAAGTCAGAGGTCAAGGTAATTTGGAGCTTTGGAAGTTTCATCCAGTCATAACTTGGCCAATTTCCATCATATTCTAATCATGTTGGACTCAAATTGTCGGTATTGCAACACTGCACATTTTTGTAAGAACATGTAACCTCAAAAGGGCATAAGTCAAGGTCATTTGGCCCTTTGAAATTTCACCTTGCCATAACTTGGTCAATTTACATCCGTTTTGGTTCGTGTTGGGCTTAAATTGTGGGTATTGTAACACTGTGCAATTTACACGTGACCTGTAAACGTCAAAGGTCCAGGTCATTTGGACTTTGAAATTTGTATCCGGCCATAAGCTTTATACAATGTGAAGTACGAAAGGGACAAAAGTTGTAGCATTTAATATTACAACCATTTAAGGCACACAGACAGATTTGCTTTGAAGCAAATCTTCTTTTCTAGTCTACATAATGTTTTTTCCCTGCACGCAGGTGTGTTTCAGTCTATTTATTTGCACATATGCGCAATGTTAACAAGTATGTCATGGGATGCCTCGCACACCCAATGTCATAGTGCCTATTGCCACTGACATGTAAGGAGGACAGTGTGGCTTGTGGGAGCGTATGTTATGGATGGCGTTTCTCTGGAGTTTTGGTAAGATTATGACGTTCCGTGCAGATTATATGTGCTTACGCTCTGGCTATCGGGTTGCTGTCTATATGGTGTGGGTCAGCCATCAAAGCTTGTTAACGAAATTTGTTTTTGAGTGCTTTAACGTACTAACAAAGGAATAAACTTAAATTGAAGATAAAAAGCCACGTATCCTCATTTTATAGGCTTCCTATGCATATTTTGTAAACTAATCAACATGAATCCAAACCCAACATGTTGATACAAACATTTTTGTGTGTTTATCTCCATTTATCACGAAATACTATGGCTGCGCAATGCACTGCACAAGTTGCAAGATCTTTACTATGTAAGCTGTTACATCTATGTAGTTTGCTTCAAAGCCAAATGCATGAATCGCTCAGTTGCAAACACTCCTCGAAAGCCTTAAGGTGGCAGCCATATTTCGACCGCACGTATAGAACTAGCGACTTTAACCCCTTATAACTTTTTTGTTTTTGCCATTTCACCCAGAAAACTAAACCTTATTTTAATGGTACAGATGTCTAGATTTGAAAGAACCACGTTTTGTATAAATGAGACGACTTTTGACGGTGTCTTGAGTAATTTTCCAAGAGGGTATCAGACCGCACTTTTTGCAGCGCCCACCGGAAAAAATATTCCACAATTAAGTCTAAAAACTATGCAGGATTAAAGTACTGACCAATACGCAGGAACCGTTATTACCGTTCATGAAATGAATGAGTATTGAAAATGTTGTTAAATTCTTTCATCGCCACCATAAAGTCTTACAGTTCTGTCACTTTTAGCGCTTCAAAAGTCACGGAAGGAATATTTAGAACGGAAAATCCCAGATACGGTTTCTAGCTTAGGGATTTACCTTCCAAAATCTGTTCATTTCGATAGGATAAACCTACTGTTTTTTTAAAAAACGTTGTGTATAAAATTGTTTGATCTCGCGAAAATTGCTTTCTGAGTAAATTGCAATGAAAGGTGGAATGGCCCGTTTTCGTACAGGGTTGCCTATAGCGGAAATACGGTTGGTTTTCTCCGGCTTAACTTTGTAGTATACATGCTACACATGCAAACCTCATATTTGATGTATTGCTCGCAAACTGTATTGGTGTTTTCTGCCTTAAAAAGCATCTTTTAAAACTTAAAGACAGGCAAAGGCAGCCACGCTGTTGGTTTTACCTGGCTGGTTTCCCATGCAGCTGGCTGACTTCAAAGAGGAATTGTAAGTGGATTAAGCACGTGATCTGACATGTGATAACCTTGACCCTAACAACCAGTGTTTAAATATGGCGGCTGTAAGTGACGACCGCGTGCATTTCAAATGTTTGTTTTACGGAGAAGTTCCCTCGATCCTTCTCCGTCATACCTGAACCAGAGATAAAAAGGACAAAAGTCATCAATGAAATAGCGATCAGAATAGGCACTCTTATCATAATTTTCGGCCTATGGTATGTTAGCACATACCTGATATACTGCATATACATGAACGTACATGTAGATCCAATCATTCTACAGGCACCAAACAAACGAAAAGGTGTAAATATTCTGAACCTTGGTGACACACCTAAGACCTTCCTCCTCTTCATTTTTGTAATCATGACAAAATTCTGCAGCATCCAATCTTTCATGTAAAATCAGTAGCTAAGTCACCAAATTTGGAAGGGATCCGCTGAGAAAATTTCAGATTGCTGACCTCTCCAATGCTAATTTTCCAGGGTAGGGCTTATATGCCTTGTTTTGACCAGAGACATGTTTTAGCTCGGGGGGGGGGGGGGGGGGGGGGGAGGTGCTGTTTGTTGTTTTTGTAATTTAAAGCTAAGCACTTCAACACAGCATTGTTAATATTGATAAATGTCATAATATCCAGCCAATGCAAGACTTTGGATACGTCTGATTTTGGTAAATTATACGTTCTTATTGCTCACTCAATTAATTCCCCCCCCCCCTAAACCTATGTTTTATTTGGGTTAATTAAAATGTCCAACCAATAAACAATAATTTAAATGGTTGGTCGGCATCCATAGGCTTAAAGCATGATGATAATATACAGTTATTTATATACTTGAAAAGGAAACAAAGGATAATGCTTTACCAAGTTGTGTTATCTGGTTCGCAAGCTCTCTCTCCGTCACTGTTACACTCTCGGCAATCTGACGCTGGCGGCGTCCTGCTTTAGATTCTCTCTTTGCTTTTGGCACAATTCTTTCCTACTTGACTCTCTACGTCTGAAAGCAGTGACTAGGGACTATACGGTTTCTGTGTACAGTAAATGAAACGAACAAGAAAGTAAGGTCAATGCCCACACTGTTTTATTACACTGTCTAATTGATGAACGTATCAGGGGCCGGTAATCCACCGATGAGACTGCTGCTGAGGGTAGAGTCGTATTATTGCTGAACACACAGACCCCACCCCAGTGAAAAGTTTCAAAGAAATGTCTTATAAATGCCGGGAACCCATCACTTTCAACGTACCTTGCGACAAGTGTCCATTGTAAGGTTTAGACCACCACTGCAATGTTTCCCTGGAATGTAGTCAACACACGAACCACGCAGACAACGAAGTGCCGCCGAGATCAAAGGATATGTCATTACAGGAACTTGCGTGCAGCATTGCATTTACTGAAATTCACCGATCACCAATTGTGTCTACTCATCATGTAACAAACTGATGAGAACATCAGCAAGCTGTTATTATTTGAATACTGGTAGTATTACTATTGCATGTTGAATGGTTATTTTCGGGCAATCCTTCGTTCGGCCGCCTTTGCTGTAATCTTCCGTGCCCCTCGATCGAGCCGCCATTTTGACAGAGGGCGATGGTCAAAATGGGTTGTCAAGAGTTATTTTATATCAATCATAGGCCATAAGATAAACAAAAACAACGGAAAATTTCTCTGTCGATATAGGAGGGGTAGAAGTAACACCTTTTCGTCTTCATATCATGTGGCAGTGTAAATTCAATCAAGCGATGCCCCATCGTCTCATTAGTCACAGTCGACCGCATTTCCGCGTTGTCAGGGCCATAGGCGGCGGGCGAGTACTATCTTAACTTGGCGATCAATTGACATAATTCAACAAACAGACCAAGCACGTGTAACTGACAGACAAAGTTTGCTGATGTTTTTCTTCATTTTTCTGATATAATATTTTTTTAAAGTCATTTTTGGTGAGCACAAAGTTTAGATAATGGACTTCATGAAAATGGAAAAAAGTCATTTTATGATGAGTCACCATATTCCCGATGTAGTCGAAATGTCGCCGCTACCTTAACAAAACAGCAGATAACCAGAGGTAATATAATAATTGTGATGTTTGTGAGGACTGCCAGTGTGGTGGGCAACCAGGGTTCTTTATGTGTCCTGGTACCACCCTGTCTATAATACATCCTGGTTGATCTATTCTTGCACAGACGAAATCAGTTTTGTATGTCATCGTCGTATTTTACAGTTGACCAATTTACAAACATTGGGTGCTTTAATTTGTGTATTGATGTCGCCAACCTCGGCGGGGACGCAGCCAAAGTCTCATTTATGGAGCAGCAAGGCCCTTCGAGCATAACCACAAACAACCATAGCCATGGAGGCACTGAATTATGTGATGGCAAAGATGATACATAATGCTTGTATTACACATGTATATATATATATATATATATATATATATATATATATATATATATATATATATATATATATATATATATCAACATGTATAATGATGTATCACTGGATAAATTTTTTTAAAAAATATATGTTCACAAGTACATTTATAACAATGACGTGTTGTAAACTTGTGGAACAATTACAGACATGCAAAAATAGCAATATTACGGTCTATCAAGTGTCACATTATTTAGCATGTGCGGGAGCTAAGCTGCAATATTCAGGACAAATTCATGTCTGGTAACAGCCATAATATTATGTGCGAAAATGAGCTCTGCTTTGGCTTGCATGACTAACAGACCATTATGTGGTGAGGTACATGTGCACAAGGAAGTCCATACTTGATAAATACATGTAAGATATAGTCTGGTGCACATCATCCAATAGAAAGCCATAGGGTCTAGATTCCTGTTATCCTGCCATCCCAGCAAAGAGCAATTAGACCATGAGCCCGGTATGATGAGGCACGGAAGCGTATCGCTACCAAAGCCAGGGAGGTGTGTGTCATGCATAATTGAATCTGAATTGAATTAAAACTTTTTTTTACATGCATCATACATTATCAGTTGCCAAAAAAGGGAAGGAAGGCTCTTACAGGAGTATTACTCACGGAGCTGGGCCCATGAGACATATCAATACCATTTAATACAAAGCAGTATGGTTCACCAAAGGGTAAACCGGGAAAAGAAGAGAAAAAATACATACATGCAGACGAAAGATACACACATGCATATTATACGTTATTCTGGACAACCTTGTTGTAAGTGGACCATGGGTATATTACCTGTCAAAAAATGAGATGAAAACCTTACTACATTTTAATGTCGGCGAACCTTAAAATATTTTACATAAGATCCTAAGAAATTAAACTCTTTTACACCTAAGTGTACAAATAGCACAATGGTTCTTGGCACTGGTCTGCTTTTGCTATGACAAATACCTGTTGATGGGCATGTACAAAGCTATGTGTAGACTGTAAAATATTAATATAAGAGGGTTGTCTGAACAACCTATGCTCAGCTAACCTAGAGATTCATTATACTTGATGTTTTACGAACTTGGGATGGGAAAAATAGGTAGACACTTATCAAAGGTACATCGTCACTAAATTTGACTCAACTCTGGCCAGGATTATTGAAGTTCTAACCATTACAAGAAATTCAATGTTAAACTTTCCTTTTAAAACTTTTTAAAAGAATTGTTTTAAAAAAATCGTTGGAGAATGACCATTTGAACAAAGTTGGAGTCCTACCCAAGGTACATTACGACTAAGTTTGAAATCAATCTGATTGACAGTTTCTTCCGAGCAGTCCAAAATGTGAATAAGCATTAGAATGCCCACTGACGTACATAGTAATTGATTGGAAAGGTCTATTTACCCATAAATACCTAAATTGAAAAAAAAATCCAATTTAAAATCCACAGCAGTGCCAAGGCTGAGCAACTTTCTTTGACCTTTTCACAAGGAACATATTCATGAAGTTTCAGCCTAGTCTCAGTGACGGTTCTGGAGAAGAAGTTGAAGATAGTCAAAACACACAAAAATTATTTTAAAAAATACAAGTGCAGTGCCACCTGGTGAACAAATTAAGAACTACGAGTTCCCAGGAGTGTGTTCCCGTGTGACATCGAAACAATTGGGTGAGCGGTTTCAGAGAAGAATTTTTGCGCTTTGTCAAAAAAAATAGCAAAAATATTTTTAAAAATCCCAAAATCAAAGCATGACCATTTGAGCAAACATCGTAGAGACCTACCCAAGGTACATTGTCACCAAGGTTGAAGTCAATCCGACTGATGGTTTTGGAGAAGAAGTGAAAAATGTGATATTACCATTAGAATGCCCAAAGACTTACATAGTAATCGATGGGAAAGGTGCATTTACTGATAAGTACCAAAATTGAAAAAAAAAATCGAGAATCCACAGCCGCACCACCTAGTGAACCACTTTGCTTGACCCTTTCATAAGGAACATATCTATCATGTTTCAGCTTAATCTGAGTATGATTCTGGAGAAAAAGTCGAAAAAAAAAACACACACACACACACAAAATCATAAAAGTTCCTAAAAAGTTGCAGTACCACCTGGTGAATAACTTAAGGACTAAGAGTCCCTAGGAGTGTTTCTATGTGACATCAAAGCAATTCGGGGAGTGGCTTTGGAGAAGAAACTTTTTAAGATTTCCCCCCCCCCCCCCAAAAAGTAAAAAACCAATGGAGCATGACCAGTTGAACAAACTTGGTAGAAAGCTTCTGTGGGGGTTAGCCAACGGTCGTCCATTGTTCGTCCATCCATTGACGTCCACAATTCACATTTTCAGCTTTTCTCCAAAACCACTGGCCAAATTCACCTCAAACTTGGTGGGAATGTACCTTGGGTAAGTCTATACCAAGTGTGTTCCAATGGTTACAGTCCAGTGATTTTTTGTTCTTTAGGGTTTGTGTGTCTGTGTCTGTGTCTGTGTGTCGGGGGGGGGGGTATCTTAAAAAATCCACTTATCTGAAACCGCTTTGCCAATTGAAATTGTTTAGGCAGACTTCTGAAGCCTTAATTTGTTCAAGGGCTGTAATTTTTCATATATTTGTAATGCAGAACAGTGTGTTTCTTTCTTTCGACTCCTTCCGTAAAACCATCACTCAGATTATGCTGAAATTTGATGGAAATGCTTTTTGTAGAAAGACCAGACAAAATTATAAACAAGGCGGTGTTGCAGCAAAAATTCCTGATTTTCAATGATTTTTTTTTAATTTGGGTACTTATCAGCTCATGCATACAGTCCCATTAATTACTCTATAAGTGTATGGGGATTGCAATGATAATGCGATTTTGACTTATCTCCACGAGCACTTTCCAGATTCATTTTTTCAGCTTCTTTTCCAAAGCCGCTGGCCACATTCACATCAAGCTTGGTTGGCATTTACCTTTGGTGAGTCTCTACTAAGTAATTCAAATGGACACGCTCCAATAATTTTTTTTTTTTTTTTTTTTTTTTTTTTTTTTTTTTTTTGACCAAATCTCATGAAAAAGTATCAAACACCACTTGGCCAATTGATTCAAAATTGCAGAGGGACATTTGAGGGCATTACAGCGGGAGTTACACAGTACATGCGTGACCGTGGCATCATTGTAAAGGTCAAACAGTCACGCAGGTATATTTCACTCTACAGATGATAACTTGAGAAAAAATTTTTAGCGTGGATGTTTTATATGGTTATGGTTTTTTGTGAGGGTTCTGCTAGGACACTATATAACTGACCTTGACCTCATTATCAAGGTCACAGAAAAAACTGACATGAAATTTACTGTTCACTCAATAACTTGAGATATGTTTTGATTTAGGACCTTAATGTTGTACACGTTTATGTTTATCTATGAACGTCAGGCTTTGACAGCACACGAGTGATCTTGACCTCATCTATGAGGTCACAGTGCTACATACATGAATTTTGCTCT
Organism: Hermodice carunculata; assembly: GCA_964020975.1. Lineage (NCBI taxonomy): Eukaryota > Metazoa > Annelida > Polychaeta > Eunicida > Amphinomidae > Hermodice > Hermodice carunculata. Next base: position 663,517 of record CAXHWN010002137.1, on the reverse strand, counting down.
GCACTATAACTTGGGAACTACTTGAAGTGAGATCTTGATGTTGCACATGCTAGTGCTCTTACATAAATTAAATGGGTGACCTTCATCCTATCTCAAGTTCACAGAGCCACTAATGTAATGAATCTCTAGGTCAGCTGAGCATAGGGCGTTTACAGAGCCCTCTTGTTGATCGTGTTGGCAGCCAACAGTGATGGACTTAGCAGGCTCATTCATGATCATCACCTGCTGTATTATTTTTCTGGTCAATCACACTTAGGATAATTCAGAGTTTTCCGGTCTAATTGTCCCAGCTAGATAGGAGTTTTATCTTGGGGTCCCGTTTCTGGGGTCATGGAGATTACCATCCGCCATCATTCCATTGGTAAACGGTTATGGCGTTCCATATAAAATGAATCCTGACCTCTTTATGAGATATTTAGAGCAATCCAATCATTTATCATGTATAGTTATGGGATCAAATTTCAAACATTACCCTATTATCGTGATATTCACCAGGATTTTGCCTTAATTGCTCACGTGTGATTTTGCTGTCGCAAAGTCTATAACGTGAAGCTGCATGTCGCATTGCTTGGGTACAAAACAAGGGAAAAAAAGGTATATTTACAAAAAGAAACAGGTGATATTTCGTCAGGCCTATACCAGCATGATCGTTACCAAAAAGTTGCGCATCAGAATAAAGCCATAGGCTTAGGTCTGCACGTATTTCCATCACACACGAACAGATGGCCTGATCGCTTGTGCCCGTATATTGAGGTTTCGCCAAAGAAATATAGCAATGGCTGAAAAAAGGCCAGTCGCGCATGCACCATAGAAACATCTTTTCTTCACGCCGTAAAGCTGTCAGTTCGAATTTAGATCCCATTAGTTTCCTTTCGGCAGCAAAGCATCTTACAGCGTATTCTCTAATATACACTGACCAGTCAATTGTATGATATTCGTGGTGAGTTAAAACTATTAATTTGGTTTGCAAAGCAACAGGGTAAACTCTTAACTGTTCTGTATTCAGTCCTCATAGGCTTTATTAACTACGCTTAGCTATAGACACAACTGGAACCCATATAACTGACCTACTCTGCTGTCCTCCATCTCCTTTGGTGCACTAAGCGTGGTTCCACGATCTAAGCAATCAGCAGAGGGTCCAATTCAGATATGTTGCCTGTCTACAATTTATGCTTCCCTATCCATGCAAGGGATCCCGATGGAGGGTATATATTATTAATGAATGGGTGCATTACTCAAAATTTTTCACGTTTATGCTTTGTGGTGTGGTGTGGTTTGACCTTTGATAACTTTAGTTATCACAGGAGCAGTTGAAACCACGACACCCAGAATTGTGTGGCATTGGCACAAAGAAAGAAAAGAGACATACTGACTACGTTGACATAGGCATAAAAAAAGTGTTAGCCATGCATATTACTGGTATATAACAGGTTCATGAGGTCTCCCAGCCCTGCAGTGCTGTCCTCATGCGTCCCCTTGACATTTGTTATGATCAGCTTTGTCTTTTCATTGCTGAATCTGAAGCGGGATGGTAGGCGGGTTGCTGATAAAGTCCACATTCGACAAAATGGTAGGTCATATTCTGGTAATGATATGGCATTATCAGTTTTTTTTTCTTTTTTTTGGGGAGGGGGGGAGAGATCGTGCAGGCAGGAGAAATATGTATTAACTTTTGATCCCATACAACATGGAAACTTTGTTTTTAAATTAACAAGTGGGCAAAATATTTGGCTTGACCTGACTAAATTGTATTGTATTGAAATTGTGAACAGGAAATTTAATTCATAGGCCCAAAATGAGGAAACTGTGCTAGGCAGATATGTGTCTATATCAACAATTGGCACCGTCTATAATTGAACGCAACTGTTATACAAACAGGAGCAACAGTGACTCATATGCCATGTAGTTCTCAACCCCAAAAGATAACGCTATTCAATCTATCTGCAGTCCATAGCCAATCCAGTCACTGTCAATGTCTAAACCTATAAAATAGTTAAGATATCATGTCCGATTCAAAATGTGTAGAGCTCTATGCATCTCAAAAGCCAAGTAAATTTATAAACGGGCTATCAGTGGAAAACCATTACGCATGTTTTGCAGCCGTAAATTCCATGAAAAGCTTTATAATGTGATAGCGTCTGCTCGCCTTCAGCTTGTATGTTGTGAAGACAACCCCCTTGAATGTGAAGAAAGTAGGAAAGTGAAATATTAGCCAATACATAAATACATACTGTATAGCAAGTTCTTGCTTATAATGGCACGACTTGACAAATTTATTTGAATTAGTATATGCACAAAGATACATAAAACTATCAAAATTCAAATTTAAACTGACTCTGAAAAAAAGATTCCATAAATGTTCAGGTCCTTTCTCTGTGTCAGTCTCAACAAAAAAACAATCCATACAACAAGGTGGTCCTTTTCAGAGCTTTGGTGAATTATTATCCCTTTTAGCCTTTTTAGTAACTGTATTATAATTCACACACAAATAGGATTATTGGAAATAGAAAAAATAAAGCAAATTACACTACTAAAAAGTATTAAGGTCTAAGGTCAACTTTTGCTTTTGGGGGATTTGGGATATTGTCATCATATGCACCAGTATCATATAATTATATAAAACTGGGGCAGCAATCAGCTTGTAAAAACTGGATTTCAAATGAGTCTTATGTATAAGGTTATTATTTTGCATTATTATTTTTTGTCTAATCTATACTGCTGAACATTTTAAATAGTAGAAGTTTGTTTAAAAACCTATGGCTCTTTAATGCTTAAACATGTAATATGGCTCTTGAACTTGCACAATTTCAGATCAGTGTTAAAATGTATTTGTCAATTCAAGGTTATATTGTACTTTCTACTTCCTCATCACATGACGTGGTGGTTAACCAACATTTCTGAAAAAAAAAATGGAGATCTTGTTTTGCGAGCCTATATTGTGTGTTTTTGTCCACTGCATTGGGTTCATTTTTGTTACTGCCCGTAAAAAAGTCATATGGCATACTGTATGTTATCTTCTGCCCAGTATATCCTTGTTACTGCCCGTCAAACAGTCATATGGCAGACTGTATGTTATCTTCTGCCCAGTATATCCCGTCAAACAGTCATATGGCAGACTGTGTTATCTTCTGCCCAGTATATCCTTGTTACTGCCCGTCAAACAGTCATATGGCAGACTGTATGTCATCTTCTGCCCAGTATATCCTTGTTACTGCCCATCAAACAGTCATATGGCAGACTGTATGTTATCTTCTGCCCAGTATATCCTTGTTACTGCCCGTCAAACAGTCATATGGCAGACTGTATGTTATCTTCTGCCCAGTATATCCTTGTTACTGCCCATCAAACAGTCATATGGCAGACTGTATGTTATCTTCTGCCCAGTATATCCTTGTTACTGCCCGTCAAACAGTCATATGGCAGACTGTATGTTATCTTCTGCCCATTATATCCCGTCAAACAGTCATATGGCAGACTGTATGTTATGTTCTGCCCAGTATATTCTTGTTACTGCCCGTCAAACCGTCATATGGCAGACTGTATGTTATCTTCTGCCCAGTATATCCATTGTCTTTACTTCTGCAAAAAGGGGTCAAGAAAGGGCTGTGCCCTTTTCCCGAATTTGATGTTAATCACAAACTGATGTATATGTTCGAAAAGAAAATAAGTTAAAACAAGTTAGTACAAGGTTGAAATAACAAAGCATACATTTTGTTCTAGAGATTATTTCGGAAATGAGCATAGTCCACAAGTACTGAGTATAGTCTATAGGTACTGGTCGCAGTCCACAGCTATGGCTCTGATACCACGGTACTAAATACAAAGCACAATAACATATTCCAAGCAACAGTGATGGTCTTCTGGAAAGAGTTTCCCATCACAATTACGATATCAGATGGATTTGAGATGTTACATCAACGTGGTAGTAAATATGTCAACTTGATAATTGTCATCAACATTTTTTAAAATGCATATATGGGCCAAGATATTTCTTTCCGTTGTGAGTTGTTAGTATCAAATTGATTTAAAAATACTACCAACTTTTGTAGGTACCTGTTTCAAGTCAGACAGGAGATATTATCCTTCATACTGCATTTCATATTCATTCACTGATATATGAAAATATGATAAAGTTGTTTGTATGTCTACTTTGAACTATTGGCTTTCAACTTGCTTGTTTTTCTTAATATTCGGTGCAATTTGTCCACAATTGTTGAAAATGTATGCGCTTCTATTTTCCATGACAGTCATTACTCTCATGTTGTCAATATGGCATCTTATCCTCCTTATATATTCAATGAATAATGTTTTGCTTGGATAATATTCAAGTCTTGCTGTTACATTGATGATATCAATGTTGATGGACTAATTTTCAAATATGAAATTGACACATAATTGTCTCACCCTTCAGTATGGCTGATCCACTGACCACCCCTGTTATAATGATTTCCCCCTCATACATGGTTTCTGGGTTTTCAAACAGTTAGACATCAATCTCTTTCTATCTCTGTCTGTCGGTCTGTCTCTCTCTCTCTCTCTCTCTCTCTCTCTCTCTCTCTCTCTCGCCCTCTCTCTCTCTCTCTCTCTCTCTCTCTTTTTTCTCTCTCTCTCTCTCTCTCTCTCTCTCTCTCTCTCCCCCTATTCCTTCTGTGGAAGTTGATGTGCCTGACTGTTCTATGAACGTTTCTTGTAAAGATCTTCATGATTCGACACTGCATGTTTAGTCATAATGAGTCTTCATGAAATTTGTTCAAACATATGATGCAACTTGCAGCAAAACAAGTGACTTTTTTGCACTCAAGCTGACACTTATAACAATTGAACTCTCTCAATCTATCCTTTAATACTAATACAGCTAGTACCAACAACATACTTTCAACAGAGCACAGGATCATCATAATGTTATGATTTTTGATCTGTCAAAAAACATAAAACTAAAAATTATATTGTGGGTGGATGGAAAAAAGCATATATTTCCATGAATAAAAACCATGGCTATATTTAATGGACACACTAACTGCGCTCATCTTATGTAAATTTGTCTACATACATATAGGAATAGGAGCATTTCAGTATATGGCATGGTCACTCTCTTTACCACCCTGAGTCAGTAGTGAACCTTGTACAACACTCTTCAGGGCGTTATCCATGTGTTACCCTGCCAGGTTGGTTCAAATGGCAAACACTGTACTTCTTTTTTTTTTGGGGGGGGGGGGGGGGGGAGTAAGGGAGATTTATTTTTAGTTTTGGCGACATTGTTTTAACAAGTTCCACGATTACGATGTCAATTACTTCGAAATTGCTTATAGCCAATTCTGAGGAACCCTATACCTTACTTAATTTAATGTTGTTGTTTTTTAATTTGTAATTTCTTATTTTTTTTTTTTAATGTTTGGTGGCTTTTGATGGTTTTAAATTCTTCAATAGCATAAGTGCTGAAAATGAGTGAAAATTTACTTTGCCCGAGGGTCAAAGAAACAGAGATTTTACAGCTGTTAGTGATATTCCAGTCCTTGAACCTGAATTTAACGATTTGTTCAATTCATTTATTGGTCAATTTAGTTCATACATTTCTATGGGTAGCTATATTGGTCAATGGGCATTGCAATGATAATTCATATCTTTCGTCTTTTACTCCAAAGCCGTCAGCTAAATATGTTAAAAACGAAAACAAAAACAAAACAAAATATAACAAGTAAGTCCAAATAATAATAGTCCCGTGATTTTTAACGAACTTTGGTCTTGAATTTTGGGCAAAATCTTGAAAAGTTATTTCAAAAACAGCTTGGCTAATTGCATCGAAATTCGAAAAGTCTTTTCTTTGTTACTCATTTTATGATTTTTTTTTTCTGTCTTTTTGCATTTTCGCCTCCTTCAAGGTAAAGGTTGAATTCTTTCAAAATACATGGGAGGCATGTACGAAGGTTCAGTCTGCATTGTGTTTGTTATTAGTAAGTAGGATTGCCTACAGGATTTCATAGTCTTAGCAGTCCACATGACTTAGTCAGTCATGTAACTGGTCAGTCTGCGTTTGATGAAAATGTCAATGATCTGTGGACTCCATTAGTGCAATCGGGTAGGATTTAGCCCATGAAATTTTCTCATGCTATGCCTGTGAACAATTTTGCCAAACTCTGTTTTTGTGGGGTTCCAATAGGTTACTTACAATAAAACAAATTGAAAAGTGTCGCTTTGCTGGCTTTATCACTAATGTTACACCCAGTGATATAGCCCATAGAAGTTGCGTCTCTGACACAGTGTCACATATAACTAGGCTACAAATGTTTGTTTTGATCATGTCAAATTTTTGGATGATGGTCCACCACTTATTACCATTCTGGGCAGTAAGAACGAAAGCCCAACATCCAGATTCGCCCTTAGGTTGCCACCACATTCAATGATTAGGGTATGTATGCATGCTAACGAAGCCGATATCAGATATGGTTGAAAAACACGTTTTCAGGAAATATTACATAAATACATTAAGGAGGGTACTAGGTCAATGGTTACTATTAACACTAACAGCAAAGTGCCTCTGGACGCCTTATGGCTTAATTTATTTAAACCTTGGATGAACTTCGTATGTCATATTGATCCATTGGCTAATATATTGGTGAAAGTGGATCATGTGCCTTTTCCTGAAAAAGTTGACTGCAAAGCTCTGTAAATGATTATTTATAATACAAACAGTGATGGCGGTCTTCAAGAGTGGTGACAAATGATATTATTTCAAAAGTCACAGCATCACTTTAGTCTGTGCACCGGAGTTAACATAAGCTCAGCACTATCACAGTTTCCTTCCTCATGAAAGTTATTTCATGTCATGGTAAAATCATAAAAATCATGTTTAAACCACAGTGCCAATGGATTCAAAATTTTAAGCGGCAATTCTTAGCATACTTCATGTTTTGAGCACATAGCATTGTGATTTCGTTTTTACCCAATGTTTAAAGGATTTCTGCAATTTGGACCTTCGACTTCTCACCTCAGACTACCCGACTGATAATCATCAAGCCAGAAACTTGGCACAAGGCTTTCCTGTACAAGGATTATGTCTCCATTGCTGTTTGTTCTAGCCAAATCCATCAGTTTCTTGCACTATTCTCTTGTTTTGCTATTTTTTGTGATACTTTGTTTGGTTTTGCAATTGTAGATTTTCTTCTATTCTGTTCTAAAACTTTTGGTTGGTTTTACTCAAACGAATTCCAAAATGGTCTTCCCGTCAAAAGCATTTTTGGATTAATTTCTATCAAGCGTGATTTTGCTTTACAGTGACGTCTTCAAATTTTGTGTCATACTCGCTAGGCGTTCACCTTGCCATATGTAAACTCAAGTCTATTGTTTAGCCAATGCTGATGTTTGTGAAGGCTGCTCAAATTTTAGACTTTAACTTACTGTCGTGAAATTTTACACTCTCCTATAAAAGGGCCGCAGGGTAAGTTCCCCACCAAACTTAGATCACTTGGTCATGTACATATTTCACAGTGACAAATTTATATGAATGCGTATGTCTTCGCAATAAAAACGTTTTCCACTCCTTGATGATGAGTTATGCCATCTTAGAGTTCATTATAATATTTATGTTAATTTGTTTGACTATCACATTAGCCTCAAATTTATTATGTCAGCTGGGTTAAAGCTTGAAACACAGTTTAGAATGTCACTTGTCTTGACATCAAGGTTGGTTTGATTGATTTAAACAAATCTATTTATTCTGGATGGCCTAATAGTACAAAAGGTACTTATCAAAAGAGTATCTAGCTTCAAAGTCAAAAGATGTTTGACCTGCGTATTCGGTCTCGAGTGCTCATAACAAAAATGAATAATGTTCAAAATAAATTTTAGATAATGATTTAAGAAGTACTTGAACGCGACAAACTCTTTGTCATGTATAACGAATGAAATGTGCTCTCTTATGCTTGTGCTGTAAACCATCAATTTCTGGATGGAAGACCTGCAGTACAGTGGGCTCCCTTGTCGAAATCTTTGCAGCAAAATGCTGCATGTGACAGACATTTATCGTATTTATCATAAGCAGTCTGTTGGACCCTTACACTTTTTCGAATTGGAGCCATGATATTTCCCGTCAGAGTATTTGTTTAAAGACGTGATATCATCTGGGGTTAAATGAATACGTTGAGGACTAGTGCCGCCAAAGGAGTTTTGTTCCCATAATTTTGTACAAACCAACTGTTGGATTTCAATGCAATTCGTACCATATTTTAGACATGGGAAGACAGGCTACTGTGTGACATAAGCAAATGTTTGTCCCTTTTTGTAAATACATTGACGCACATTTTTGATTCAGGTTCACAAAAAATCATACAGCATAATATTTGATTATACAAAACAGCATACTTTGTGATTTCTCCTACTACCACCTTTACTATCTAACTGTACCAACATTTTCATTTACAGAAAAAAATTCAAATGGACAAGAATGATAATCACATGGCCAAACCCATTGGTAAGTAGTCTTTAGGGTTATGTCCTACAGTTTTGAATAATTTAATTCCTTTTAAAATTTAGGGACAATTTGGTACACCTATATATTGTCTATCAGTTGTCAAAATAAAGAATTTCTAGTCCCCATACAATCTGAAGAAACTAGGCAAATACTTTAACCTCCTTCAGTGCCAACTGCTACTTAAGTCAAACTATCTTACGCGACCTGCTCTGAGTCATAATAAGGATGCTTAATAATATTCCTTGAGAAAAGACCATTAATGAAACCACCTATGTGCCTGATGCTACCCAGAATATTAGAGTCCATGTCAACGGCTTTTTTCAGCACAACTCAAACCACTCTGATTCATAACAAGTATGCTTAACTAATGTTCCTTGAGAAAAGACCTTATATTTAAGCCCCAGCGCACCTTATGTTACCTACAATATTGTAATCACGGTCAACATCTTTCCTCGGGGTGCTTTGGGGGCAATGGGTCGAGGTAATGCTGTAAATGCAGTCAAAGATATGGCACTCAAAGAGTGAATGCTAACATGGTAGTCAATGGACCATGTTAACCTTTCAATCTTGATTACAGACAATTGGATTTGCCGCAAAATGTACAGTTCTTGTGGATATTTCTCATAAAGTGAATGTCTGATTTTCCTTCTTTAAAGCAAAAATACTTTTTTGTACATACTTTTGTTGAAAAAATAATAACAGAAATTTGACCATTTTCTCTTGAATATTTTTCAAGAAATAGCAACAATTTGACAAAAGCACAATTTCCCAAAGCACATTGTTTAAACAACAACTTTGAATGTTTTTCGAGTTCCATCTGTCGTGAAGATAGATTCTGTAAGGTCATTGAATTAAGTATGAAGTTTTATTATAGTGTATATATATACTGGTATAAAAGAATGCATAATTTTGTGATGTTTTTACCGAAAGTGAAGTCGCTTTGCAGGTTGGATAATACCTTAAATCTGTTCCTACACGCTTGAGAGGTAACAAAAACACGAAAAACAAGCAGAGTATGAAAATGCAGCATTAAAATCAATTAAAAATATAGATGTCAGAGAAGTAAATATGACATTTAATCTGTAGTGGTACAGTATCCTATGATCACTAAACAAGAGTATGTATGTACATTCTTTTAAGAGGAAAACACAGTCCACAAAGCAGTGAACAGTGATTATCCGAGTGTGAGTCTAGGTGGTGAACCTAATATTAGTATTTTGAAAGACTGATAACACTTTTACCATTGCTCACAGACATCACCTGCTACTTCCCCAACCGGCAAGAAAGCCTGACAATGGAGCACCACAGGATCAACGGGTACTGTACCAACAGGAGCGACAGCCTCACATGGTAGTGGCACAGCATCAGTGGATACTGTAACAGTAGATGCTACAGGCTCACCATATACTGCCACAATGTCAACCGGAACTACAACAGCAGGAGCGACAGCCTCACCACTTGCTGCAACAGCATCAGCGAGTACTGCAACAGAATGTGCCACAGCACCATCTGGTTCTGCTACTACATCACTGGGTAATGCAACAGCAGGAGCTACAGCATCACAAGGTACTGCCACAGCATCACCTGCTTTTGAAGGGGCAGGACCAGGCCACTATATTCACTGTCCTTTTATCACCGGACGAAATTAGCTCAGAAAAACATTACCCATGCTCATAAACTAAAACCCAACAATGAGGGTAAAGCAAGATAGAGCAAAAGTCAGAGATATAAAAATTACCAAAACATCAAATGACTAATAGAGAACAATTTGTTTCTTTTCGAAACACTGAATCACCAAGTATGAAAATCACATGTGGCGTACCACAAGGCTCAATACTTGGCCTGCTTCTCTTCTTGTTATACATTAATGATCTTGGTACTGTGTCACAAGACATTCTTTCTTTACTATTTGCTGATGATACTAGTCTCATAATTAATGGTCACGATCTAGATGCATTGGAAAACAACATTAATATGTCTTTGGGCTTGGCTATTGAGTGGTTCAACTCAGCAGACTATCTGTCAATATAGAAAAAAAACTTCATTTTCTTCCACAGAAGGAATCATTCAATGAGCCATCATTCTTTAAAAATAAAATTCAATGATACAGAATTACAACAGGTAACACACTGTAAATTCCTCGGCATTTGGTTACACGAAAATTTGAATTGGAAATATCACATCTCACAAACTTCTAATAAAGTGAACAAAATTGTAGGTATTTTCAAAAAATTAAGGTGGGAATTTGGGACAAATATGCTGTCTTAGTTGTATTATAGTTGGGCATATCCTTACTTTATCTACTGCAATACATCCTGGGCTTCTGCTTATGCCACAAGCCTAAATCAAATTCTTGTACTTCAGAAGAAATTAGGCTAATTATCAATTTTTCTACTTATAACGCCCACACAGATCCTATTTTTTCCAGCCTCAAGATATTACTATTCGAACAAATTAATATCTACATGACTTCTATCTATGTTTATAAGGCGATTCGTAACCTGATGCCAATTATCTTCAAGAATTTTTTTCATTTTAATTTCCATGTTCATTAATATTCTACCCGGTACAAGGAAGATCTATATATCCCTAGATACCAAACAGATGTTTGTAAATTTGGAATCAAGTACCATGGTCCAATAGTTTGGAATAAAATTCCTCGAGATTTTAGATAGGTACCTTGTTTCTCTTCATTTAAAAAGAAGTTGAAATTTTTGTTGCTTTTTAATATAACTAATTAACTGATTGCAAACTGCTTTTTAAACAAAATATTATTTTCTTTGTCCTTTCAAAGGGGAGAAGGATTGGTATGTTGAAAGCCTGAGAACGTACAGAAAAGATCTGACGACACATATGACATTGCAAGGTCAGCTACTTAATCATCTATTGGGAAGGAACTCCATAACAAGAAAACAATATGACACAATAAAGGTTAGAATTTGTCTTACATCGGTTTTATAGCACAACTATGGAAATGTAAATGTAAATTTTTCTCAAGGCTTGGCAACATGATTAGATTCAATAATTATAAGGAGCAAGTAGGTAAGCAAAACTTTATGCAGACAGTCTTTGAAATATATTGCTAATGCTTGCTTATTATAAGCATTTTGTGTGCTTAAATGAGAACTTGGTAGGAAAAAAATCAAAGATACTCAGCTATTATGATACCTGCGGCAAGTTTAGTTTGCACCTATGAGTGTGTTCGTAGATTTTTAGTTCAAGCCCCCACCCCACCCACCCCAGCCCATTTATGAGCTTTATCTCACAATGGTTTGTTTGGATACAATGTTTTAACATTGAATCATCTCCTTTGCTGCATAAAACCCCGCAGCACCTAACTGACGTGACAGGAAGGGGGCACATACATTTAATGAAACTCCTTAACTGTCAACTGCAACTAAAATCGAAGTTTGCAAAACAAAATTATGTGAATTATCAAATGGATCATTAATATTTTTTGTAAAAAGGCTCTTCGATCAAATACCAGCAAGCCCAAAGTCCCATAACATGTAAAAGCCTTGGTCAACAACTTTTCCTGGTGCCCTGAAGTGCCCTAAGAAAAGGTGCTGAAAGAGTTGAAAGTGGCCAATTAAATAAAAGGAGCAAATTGAGAAGGCCCCAAGCTTCAAATATTTGTTTTTTAATATCTTGAACATTTGTAGACATCACTATTTCTTTGGTACATAAATTCTGACTATTTTTCCTGCTAATATAACATTCCCTGCCTATGTGTCGTCATCATGGTGCAGGCATAATTGTGGTGCCCAGCCATCTAGGCCGGCAGAAATGGTCTGCAGTTGACATTGGCTCATACGAATACTTCCTTTTGGCTTAAACAGGATATTTTGGCCATGTAACAAGTCCTTGTATTTTGTATATCCCAGCAGGGGGTATAAAGGATTCCTCGCACCTGGCCCTCCTTCCTTCCATCCGTCCATTCATCTGTTTCATTGAATTCGTACCAACAACTAGCCACACATCTGTCATCAGATTAACTTGAAACTTGTCTTGACTGGTAAGCATAAACAGGACCATTGTAAATTACCCTTGGAGCCTCTCACTTATCCTGATTTTTTTTTTGTTTCTTAACTTAATCATATGTATAGTGTTGCCACTGTACAACAATATACTGTATATCACCAGGTTGAAATATCTTCCTTGCTTGATTTTTTTTACAAAACTTTTATATATATATCTTTGAATACAACTGTACGTGACATGAAATACGCTAGGTCACGTATATGGCTCTAAATATGTGCAGACATGATTTTCATCACGTCTATACAGTATACCAATGTTCATTTACAAGTATATCCATCTTTACCTATGTTCACATACACATCCAAGCCAAGTTAGACCTTCCGTGACTGATACAGGTGTACGGTCAATTTAGTATTGATATGAAACCACCTACATGTACATGTATGTCTTTAGGGGTTCATACATGTAACCTTTGTAAATAATATACTACTTCGTTTCAAATTGTTCTTCATTATCCAACTCACGAATTAGTCACTGGCAAGGGGTATATTTCGTTGTCATCCTTAGATATTGTCTCTCAAGGTTGCATAATGCAAACTCTTAATTTTTTTCACTGTGGATGTTTGTGAAATAGCATGAATTTTTTACTTTTTTTTAATCCGCCTACATTTCATCCGAAGGACTGGACAGGACTACAAAGTGTCTTTTCATAGATCCACATTATAGTCAGAAATCAAAAGTTAGATTACAATTCTGGAGAAGCAGTACACAGTCTTTGAGGGAGAGACATGTAGACAGAGAGACATGCTGGACTACATTTCAGACCAAAATGGTATCACTCCCGAACACAGAGAGTGTCTTCAGCTCCCAGGCATAGCAGTGGCTCATGCATTCTTACTATTCTCACTTGACTAGGTATTTAAGCTGAATGGTTCAACAATTTTCCTTTAGTTTTGATTTATTTATATCTTGAAGCTTCATTTGCTGTCTATCTGTTTATGAATTTTAAAAACCGGTATCTAAAATGTAACCTCTACAGCCAGTATTCATTTTGTTTACAAACGGCACTGAGCAAGCTTAAAATTAAAGTTTGTCAGATAAGTAATCATGCAGTTTAATGTGCAGCCGAATTTGTCAGTATGTTAGCAAACAGTTTTCCTGCCCAATAGAGCAAGGTCTATGGGTCTTGTTTCCAGATCAAAATCATTTTTCTAACAGTATAATGAATTATAATAGGGCAGGATGATATTTAGAAAGCTACTTTTGGCAGTATTGGTATAGAATTTAGACCATTAGAGTAAAGTGACTATATTTTGTAATGCTCATTTGACTGCCGCTGTGACTGTCCACTATGATCAAAGATCAAATGATGACTAAACAATATTGGAAGCAAGCCTTATTGACACCAACACAATGTTGAGTAATCCCTACTGACAGCAAGACAAATTTCAATTGTTTCAACATCACACTAAACATGGTGAATTATTTCCTCATTTGTTTCGTGCATATTTGTAGCTAAAATGACACAGACTAATTCAAAGATAATTTCTACATTGGGCAGTTATGATCAATCAGTGATTGCTAGCTACATCTACTTTATGGTTACAATCAAGCTGAAATACATGGAACAGCAATCTTGCAAGAAACATGTATAAATCTGCATGGGTTCTGAAAAAAATTCTTTTGGCTGCCGTGTGTCGTGAATCAGTCTATACCAGTTTCTAAAGCAAGGAGAGGAACAAATAAGAGACAGCCCATTGCCAAAGATAGCAAGAAATCTGCCAAAACATGGTGTTAACCAATGAGGTTACCAGATGGTCAATTAGCATTGCCGACTGTGACATAAGTGCAAACACTACCAGAAGATTTAAGGTTGCTTTCATACTGACGTTGTCACATGCAGCTTTTAATGCCATATTGAACAATCTTCTACATGGACAATTTAACAGTTTAATTTACATACATTGGGAGGACAATGTCTGAAAATGACACAATAATATACCCCTTGTGAGCGACCATTTAACATATCCTTGGTTTTGGGGGAATCATTAAGAAGACAAACATTCAGAAATAGTATTTCTAGTCCAGATTTGCATACGTTTAATGGTTATTATGAAAATATTATTGGTTTTAATTTCAAGTCTTTCGATGCAACTCAAAAGAGTACTTATGATTTTATTTAAAACGATTTCTGATATTTTCATGTTAATTAATGGTGCACGTCATGCCATAAAATAAATGTTCAGTTTTGATCATGTCAGTTACTATGGTATTCCACTTTTCTCCTTCATAGTTGATCTGATGAGCCATCCACATATTCCTATTGATGATACTGACTTTAACTAGCTGGATGGTATTTTTGACTCCCTAAAATCTCTCCATCCTGGTTACAGTACACCACAAAGTCTCCAACATCAGCTAGCCATTCTCCTCATTGCATCGTTTTAATTCCGTTCAGTACAATTTTTAATTGCGTTATGATTTCATATATTATAAAGTATAATAGCAATATAATATTCTGCATGGACGTTCCTATTATTAGACGGTTACATGTGGTTGATAAAGGAGCTCACTGAGGCATGGAAGAGATCATTTCTCGGTGACCACTGTTTTAGTCTTTTGTCTGAAATGTCTATCTGCGTCACTCCACTTCATTGTCATGTTCGAGTTCAGCTTATAATATATTTGTAAATATTGATTTAGTTTCACAATTAGGTTAGGTGGAACCTTAGTTCATGTTTCATTTTTACGAATTTATTTGATGTTATGTTCTAATTGCATTTAATAATGCACTATGCTTTTATGTCATCTGTAGTTAATGTTTGATTTGTATGGTTTAATGGTTTGATTTTAGTAGCATTATAAATAATTTCGTATATTTCTTCGTTTTAGGTTACATAAATTAACAAATAAATGAATAGTCAAACGAATAGATTAAAAACAGAAACATTCAAATCATTGGAGTGTGACCTATTGAAGAAACATGATAATCCCCCCCTCCATAAAACTGCTAAGTTTGTGAGTTGGTTGTGGTCAATGGTTTCGAAAATACTACAAGCTATGTATGCCAGTATTCCAAAAGAAACCAAGTTCAGGTGCACTTACCGCCATCAGTTTGTCAAGTCAAAAGCCAAGTAGCAAATGTATATCCACCGAATGTACAGTTCTAACATAGAGTGAGTCAAGGAATATTTGAGTAAATGTGGAATGAAGACAGCTTACTCTTTTGGAGTGGATGTCAAAAAATGACCAAAATAGACAAATATTCATCAAAACAACAAATAATGATAAATGAAAAAAGATATATAAAATCGCATCGACACCTGTTGCACAATTGAAGCTTAGGGTTTCGCAGGATTGACTCTGGGAATTTCAAAGTAACAAGCACAGCAGTTCATTAAGACTTAGATGAAAACTTAATTATAAAAAATCTGTTAAATGCAAAAACACCTGGACAATGAGCCAAACAATGTTGCTGAAAGCCACACAAGGAATGCCTGGCCTAAGTTTAAAAAAGATCTAACTGACCTTTCTATAGAAGTCAACAATGTAATTGTGTGAGATGGAAGCACAACGAACCATCCAAAAGCTCCGTTGACTGGTACCTCTGTTTAGGTTTAAAAGACCCTTCGCATAAGTTTCTGGTAACGAAATCCAGTTTTGGGACAAAATGCGTTACCAGATCAGTAGGTCATATAAATATAAATAATGTTCCATCCTCTGCACTGTTGATTGTGAAAATCAGTTTCAATAAAACGTGACTTAATAAAAGATAGAATGCTCACAAAGAATGGTTGTTCCACGAATTGCTCCCCTTTCCCCTAAAAATGTGATGCAGTTTTTAATCACATGTATTTTTTTATTCTGCGAATTATTCTGTAGTGGTGTATATTGAGTGATAAATGTGTATGCCGTCAGGTGGCAGGGTAGCTGGGCGTTTTGGCTCCCCACGAGTTCTGTACCACCTGCTAATGAGACAATTCACCACTACCTTCTGGATAGTTCTGCATTGATTCCAATCTGGGCCTGGCAGTGATCAAAACCTCCCAAGAATCACATGTCAACATAAACATCTGCAATAGTTTCATATCTAGGTAGTAGAGGGTCAAACCATACCGCTGTCAAAGCATACTCCAGCCAAAAGGTACCCTGGTCAAACTGTTTGAGTAGCTGCTGTGGCCAAGTGGTCACAGTCCTTGCTTTGTGTGAGGGATATGGAGTTCAACTCCCAGCCAATCTAAGGGTATTCATCCCTGGCCCTTCACATGCAGTGACAACTTAACTGCTCAAAACCTTAGTAGGACATGTATGGGTTACCTCTGCCTGATTATGTCAGTGGCGATGATGGAGGCTGCAAGTCCGCTGACTCAGTAGTGGCGGCTATAAGAAATGCACTCATGACACGTCTCTGCACACACATGCGTGAATGGTTGATTGAGTGGAGGGTCCTGGGGGAGATAATCGTCAGCTTACCAGGTTTAATCCTTGATAAATAATGTTTACTACAACTACTACTACTACTACTACTACTACTACTACTACTACTACTGTCCTCCACTGCCAGTGGGCATAATGGGCCATGAGCAGTCACCACACTAAAACAGATTAACTCCAACGAGACTGACGGTTGAGCCTTCCAGTCAGAATTCCTAATCCAAGATTGAATTTTGATTTGTTTTTGCCGTTATTTGTGGCACACCAGGGCTACCAGTGTCCATGATTCAGCAATTTGCCTCCAATGTGGTCCATATGTTATTATTGTCTCCAATTCAAAATGTTGTACCCCTATCATGCCTATGGGTGATACCAAAAAGGCTCAATAGGTGGTGCCGAAACGTCCCATTGAGTGGTGCAGAGCTGGTCTGGTGCCAAACAGTCCTGTTTGCGGTGGCAGCATATCTCTGTATCCTATTCATTATAACTTACAATGCTATGCTATGAAGCATGAGTGCATTTGCCATCAGGGGGCAGCACATATTTGCATTATTTTCATTGTTCCTTATAATTTGACAAACAGATGGTGTTGTATAACTATGTATACATTTAGCCACATCACACGCGAACTGCAATTCAATATTACAGGGCGTTTTAATGTATCTGTTTTGACATTATATGTTGGTTCATAATTCCATTTAGTCTACCACTGTATACCTTGGTTGCTGTTTCATTCAGTCGACTACTGCATACCTTGATTGCTATTCCTTTTAGCTTACCTTTGTATAACTGAGTTGCTGTACCTTTTAGTTCACATTTTTATATCATGTCCGCTGTACCCTGAAGCTGACAAACTGTATACATGTACTTTGGTTGCTGTACATTCCAACTGTCAGGACATTTGCTTACTCATATGTACCTGCAGTGTTCTAGATGTAGTCGGGTCCCGGCTGCCAGTGTCGTCTGTGTGGTTGGGAGACTGGTGAGAGTGGTGATCGACTGATTGGGGCTCTCCCTGTCGACCTGCCGCGGTCGCAGCCCTGTTTGCCCCAGCGGCGGGGATCCAATAGTTAATTGGGGCCCCTCATTTGTGAACGGGCTGTGGACCCATAGCCCTGGGTGGAGTGGTTGCTGTCGGGTGCTCCCTACTCTTGTCGGCGTTGTGGTTGCCGAAGGGGAGTGGCTGTAGAGAGTTGTGACCAAGTGGTCGGGGCTCTCACAGTCATTCTGCCGCGGTCGCTGCCCTGCCGATTCGGGTGGTGGGGGCCTGACAGTTTCCCCTGTGAAACACTGATTCTCATTCATCTTGATGTATTTATTTCACTGGTACCAATATTGTCATGAATTTTGATGTATTTTATTTTTCCTATCTAGGAGGTTGAATAAATAATCATTATTATTATTATGACGCACATTTCTGTTTTTTTTTTTTTTTTAAAGAAGAAGAAAAAAGGAAAGACGTGCTTCCTTCATCTTCTTGAACGAGGTTATCTGTTCACATTTTTGTCTGTGCTGTAGAGGTTTCGAGCATGGTCAGCCTCGGACAAAAGGCACATTAGATGAGATGACGGCTTTTCTGATGGCAGACATGGGGAAAATTAGGATTTAAAAAGAGGCCTTAAACTATTCAATGGATGCCAGATAGGGGCTTCAATAACGGTTTTGTAGCTCAGATGTCATTTATTTGTGGATTTGTTTTCCGTTTCTGCAATATTTATGAGATTTTGTGCAGCCTGATTATGCGAACACAGCTGACCTGCATGTGGTTCAGCAGACAAAACGTTTGCAAATGCTGTGTAATTTTTTAAGGCAAGTGCTCTCACATGTTCTGATATACGATTCACCGATGTCTGGAAATGTTTTGAGTGCAAGGGCATCGATTGTCCTTATCTAGTAATATCACAAGGTCAATATCTAACTAACAGTGGGAGACAATATTAAGTATACCATTTTATATACATATGAGCACAGTACGTTTTCCTTACTTGAATATGGTAAATTGTATGTTTCACCTGCTAACAAACCTGGAGAACTTTCTGACGCCACTGGAGGCCCATGAAGAGTGAAGTGAAAGTGTAATGGCTTTTTTGTGATTGCATTAAGAGACTAGCATGTTTCTATTTTCGCCCTCTATGGTCAAGAAAACGGAAGGTAAAAAGACCAAGTTGCTGTACAAAACAGGCGTTGGTTACACTTATTGCAAGTGTATCATGCACCATTTGGTTGAAAACGTACTGAAAATTAATTCAACATGCAGAAGAATAGATAAGGCAGACATACATATACAATTTTTCCATATCGAAGCAAGGATGTACTTTCTTCATAACATGTAGTTCTAATTTATAATCTATTATTTATTGTGAGAATGCAAAACTTTTTTTCCTACATGTCTATTGAATTCCACAACTGTTGTACCCAATTATTAGCAAACCACGTCAAATCTCTTAACAAATCACATTATTGTTAATTAAAATAGTTGCACCTTATAGGTACCGGTAAATCAAATTAATTGTTTGATAATCAACAAATTTGCACCTTTGCAGGAAATCCCCAGCATTGTTATGGATCGGGTGGAAAAGCTCTTGGACATATTGGAGACGAGACGTACCTGTGATATAAAAACGTTCTTTATGGCACTTAAAGAAGATGAAGAAGAAGCTGGTTGCGTTGAAGTCTTAGAAAAGAAAGGCTTCTTCCAAAGTATACCTAATGAAGGTTTGTACAAGATTGTCATATTTGCTTATCTATGGAATGAACCAAGCATAAAGGGTGTGTCTTAAAAAACGCAACAGTTAGATTTTGATTCATTGTGCTCCACCGTATGGGGAAACTGACAAAGTTAATTTTGAAATGGTGCACTCAGATGTTGAGTGCAAGTTGATACTGGTTTGGTCTTATTTGTGTTCCAGATGGCTGAGCAATCATTGTGTTTTTCAAAGGGACCAAAATACCCTTTGCCGCAGGTTGGCTGAACGCAATAAATGGTTTCAATAACATGGAAAAAGTTGATTGTTTAAATACAAATCATTGTAAAATGTTGCAAAATTGCTTAACATTACAATAACGACAAAAACAATCTAACAGTAACGATTAAAGGCTTTATCTGCTTGATAAAGATATTCATACAAGTTTCGGAAAAGACAAAAAAAATTCATGGCACTTCAGCTGGTCAACAAAAAAGTCAAATAGAAATACTGGTTATACTCAGGGCACATCTGCCTGAAATCTGCAGTATTAAGAAAAAATATATCACAGACATTGAGTCAACCTTTCAAAAAGTTACAACCAATGAAATTTAAGGTACTACACCTTCCACGTGTCCTCCATGATGAGCCAGATATTCTGCTGCTCAACGATGCATCTTACCCATTGATCTCTGCAACATCCATGGATTTTGGTGCATATTGTCACACTCTGCCTGTATGCCAGCCTGCAAATCAGCAAGGTGGGCTGGTGGGGTCACATACACCCTGTTCTTTAAGTAACCCCACAAAAGGTAAGCAGATGGGGTCAGATCAGGGGATCGTGGAGGCCACTAAGTCTGGTGATACAGAGCTACCACCCTATCTCCAAAGAGCTTGTGGAGGCAATCCCACACTGTGACTCCGCAATGTGGTGGAGCACCATCCTGCAGCCACCACAGGTATCGAAACCTTCCCAAGCACTGTCTGGGTAAATTGGCAGCCAGGTGAGGAACTACATCATCATTGATCATACTCAGGTAATTTTGCGCATTCACATTACCTGGGAAGAAGAAAAGACCAATCAATAGTCAATTGCCACATAGTCCAACCCAAACCGTTATCTTTTGACGACTGTCATTCCTGTCATAGTTGAAGTGGGGTGGGGTATGGCACGGGCTATATTGTCAAACATTCTGTGAATTGACTTCACCATTCATGGCAAAGCCTGCCTCATCACCAATGATGACATTGTCTCAGAAACTTGGTGGCCTAGCTAGAAACCACTGGCAGAACGCTGCTTGTCTGTTATGGTCCCTCAGTAGAAGCTGGTGTCACAGAGCCATCTTTTATGGGTATCATTGCAAATCCGGTCTTATGATGCGGTTGAAAATGTACAATTCATCCCCAGTCCATTCATGCGGTCAGTTGTGTGAGGGTTTTGTACCAACATATCCCTAACTGCCTGAATGTAACCAGCAGTGCAAACAGTGCGCCTCTGACCACTTCTACCTTTATTTAGGTTTAGACTTGTGCCCCTCTCTTCATATTTTCTGCAGTTTCGTAAAATGGTACTTCTTGCTGGAATATTCACATTTGGGTACTGTATGGCAAAAGAGTTCCTCACTGCATCCAAGCTACCCAAACAGACATATTCTGTCACATTAAACGATCTCTGTTGTGGAGTAAACTGCACCATTTCATAAAGAAACCAAGATCTGAGTGGCTTGTCTTTGACTCAAGAGGCAGTTGTGCATGTTGACAGGCAAAGGTGTAATTTATGCCTGAGTTAATTTGTTGTTGTTCTTAAGGAGACAATCATAATGAACACTACTGATATCTTATGTAATGAGCTCGGTCCAGATACAAGACAGATCTAAGCATATGGCTTTGAGAGGTACCAAGTATAAACTCAGAAAAGACAATTTCAACCTCAATAATGCCACTTATTATCTGCCTGTATATTGGTCACACAGTGTCAAGGGGTGCAATATGAGCAAAACAATTTGTGAAGACATGTACTTTGTCTCAATGTGGGGTACTAATGAGGGTTATTGATATTTAAATCCAAAATTGAAATTGAATCCTATCCTGCAAAATGTGGCAAAAAGGCATGTCGGTTATCATACAAAAAACAATGATTGCTCAGTCATCTGGAACGCAAATAAGACCAAACCATTATTAACTTGTTGCCAACATCAGAGTGCTTTATTTCAAAGTTAATTTTGTGAGTGCAACTAGAAGGTTGGGTATATTAAAAAAAATCTAACTGTTAAGTTTTTTAAGACACACCCTGTATTTGAAGGTTTGTAATCCTCTAACTGAGACTAGACTGTATATTGTCAGTCTTAGAATAATCCATGTATTTTGTGCAGGCTGGTCACATTGTGTTTCCTTTAGGCACTCTTACATGCATGCTTATGCATAAAATGTGTAAGTATTCAGCAGACACTTGTATAACAGACTGTTGTGGACAGCTGGGTTACGTTCAAAGATGAGCATGTGACATCCTAAACACCAATGAAATACACTATTGTTTCAATGTGTTATACCCGGCTGCTCCAAAAACTATGTTGTCATCTAATGATCAGATCCTTTATCTATAGTGTAGTGTAGCTCCAGATTAGGAAATCCTATTGCTGAGCCAATTGATGCGGCCGGTTCCAAATATGCCTTTAAGCATGACTTTGCCCGGGATTGCAAAAGAAAGACATTGAACCTAATCACTTGCAAGCTAACACTGCATTTTAAGGCAATCCAGGTCCGTGAAATATATATCAAGAATGATTTACCAGCAGTTAGCAAACCTGCCCTGTTTATGACCTCAAATGGCCAACCTTGAGTGCATTGTCAAGATCTCATGACATTGTAAAATAAACCATTACCCATGTAGCAATGCAAAAACAGGTTCAATTGAACTTGATAGGAATTGGTGAAATTTTTCATGTTAGTAAGCTTATACATAAGTGCACATGGATGTGAACAAGTCATCTTAAAAACTGCATAGGAACTTCTGAGGATGCATAACTCTGAATTATTTCAACTGCAGGCTGTGCATATTTCCATTTTTAATGAATCCTTCACTGCTTTGTTCTTGTTCTCTGAAAGTGTCACAGAGATGGCTCAGATACTTGGTGGCAATGTACTTCAAAGAGGATCCAAAAAGCTGTCCACTAGGTGCTGATACATGTGATCCACAATTTTTATGTGTTGATTAGGCACCAATGGCCCATCTTTCTCTCCATATGTCCTCTGAATGCCATCCACATTTCATATTTTTTATTTCTTCCCAAGCCCTATTCCCTTCAAACCTGATGGGAACATACCTTGGATCAGTATATACCAAGTTTGTTCAAAATGGTCACACTCCATTCATTTGTTTTTTTATGTTTTGGCAAAATCTTTTTAAATCTTCTCTCCCTATAATGTAAGTCGATTTGGTTTTAAACGGAAAGTCACATTATTTACTTCTTCCCCAAAAGCACTCACCCCCTAGACCAGAATGGGATGTTATAAGGGTTGAATGCCCAGGTCAACCGAGGCTCCGATGGTCATAGCTCACACTGCAACGTAAATTTGGCTAAATGGATTACAGTTAGTTTGATGTAATTTTTTTACTCAACCCTGTTATGTATGATATAAAATAATTATGTTTATTCATTTTTTGGATTAGAGAATCCTAGTGAAACCAACTTATCAGTTACCTTGATACGATTTTTAACACCTTTAATACCAATGACCTAACCAGTTTCTCAAATGCCTGAAGATATATGAATAATAGTGGCACCGCGATTATGCCTCTTTACCACTGACATCTTTACAAAAACAGAAAAGCTTTTTTGATGGGCTTGTTTGTTGCCATCATGTCAGGGAAAGTCACAATTATTTATTCTCCAAAATTGATAAAATGGAGGCATTAATAATTTTTGTGGCAACGTTTGACGTTAATTTTTAATATTGTTACATCCAAGCAGTAAAGAAGCTTTCTTGAAGTTCTGTCTGACACCCTTAAAGGAGCATACAACAGGATATAAAGAATTTCAAGTTTTAAGTAAATTTGTCATAATATACCACACATTGTGGTGCTATATATACACAAAGGTGGATCGAAACTCCAGGGAACTTATAAAATGCCAATAAAGGAATACACATACATCATATAAAGTACAATCCAGGTGACAATTAGAACTACAAGTTAAATATGAAAAAATACATTTGTAAACATATTAGTTTCAGAGAAAATGATAGATACTTCGTTCAAGTAATAATTCTTCATGCTTCAGCAAGACAAAGTGTATGTCATTGACATCTTAGGAAGGGCTTCCAAATGGAAAATGTCATGTGTAAAGAAACTTGCATTTGTCCATGAAAAAGAAAATAAAAAAGGAAAATGTGCCAAAAATTACTCAGTTCATTGTTGAGGGCGATAACTAGATAGTTCTAAGAATTCCTTAAAATTTAGCATTTTTCTCCTTTATTTTTCGGAGTAAGATTCAATGATGTCCTTTACACATTACAAGAATGTTAATTTTAACATACCCCATAGCTGTAAATATCAAAGTGAACGAACTGTGAGTTTTAAGGGTGCATCGTGAAAAATGACCAGAATAATGCCAAAATTCTCTTTGTGTTTTCCACTTTGGTGGGGCATTGC
The DNA here is from genome assembly GCA_964020975.1 of Hermodice carunculata. Classification (NCBI taxonomy): domain Eukaryota; kingdom Metazoa; phylum Annelida; class Polychaeta; order Eunicida; family Amphinomidae; genus Hermodice; species Hermodice carunculata. Next base: position 639,300 of record CAXHWN010002137.1, on the reverse strand, counting down.
AACCGGGACTCTTTTCAACATTATATCCAGGAAGGGACTGCTGGTTGGACCAGTCAACATGATCTGCTACTTTATTATGCCTTCTAATTTTTGAAAAACGATGCCATATGATACAGAATTGTAAAGGCCAATGTATTTATCCACAAAGCGAGTTGCAATGTTGATATGATCATTTAATAATCCACCAGTGTAGGTCAGTTTTTCACTTTGGTTTTACTTTAGTTGACTAGTCAGTCAAATGAAGTTATAGGATTGTTATACTTCCATCGTCCATTGTCCATCAATTAATCATTTGTCCATCAATTATAATTCACATTTTCGACTTTTTCCTCTAAATGCACTCCAAACTTGGTAGAATTCCACCTTTCATAGGTTTCTACCACATTTGTTCAAATGGTCACACTCCAGTGATTTTTGAATTTTTTCAATATTATTTTTTGTTTCCTATATTTTGAGAAACATTTTTAAATCTTCTCCTTTAAAACCACCAAGACAATTGCTTCAAACCTGTATTGGGATACTTCCCAGGACCCTAAGACCATAGTGTGTTCAAGGGGTGGTGCTGCAGATTTTTTTAATTTTTTTCTGAGTGTAACAATGTTTTGCCAATTTTGCATTGTTCTGCAGAATGCCTTATGAGGATCGTTCAAAATGTTTCTCAGTTATTTATTGTTCACATCAGAAACAAACAAACAAATTGTTTTTTTTGGCGGGGGCGGGGGGCGAGGGGATTGTGCATGAACTAAAAGGTAGATGTCTGCTTTTGTGTCCGCGCTCAGGCATTGTCGATGAATGGCATCTGGCAAAGCAGCAACCTGAAGCAAAGAGTGCTGCACTTATTGCAGAAATCATTAGAATCAGGAGTTAAAAGCAGCTGTTCCACTTTTCACTGTAGAGCACAAACTTCAATGCTGTTTTTTCGCCTCACATCGCATTTATATATTAATTGTTTGGTCATTTCAGCTATATATACGATTCTGTCTGTGGCATGTATATGATTAGAGTGCTGATGTGATTTTAGCACATGGAGTACATTAACTTCATCAAATTGCTCTCTGGGTACCATCAAATAATAGGTGGAAACGCATCTCTGATGTTTTAATTCAAGGCCTGTCTTTAATTTGTTGCCAACACATGCTAGGTAGTGGCAACAGAAACTGTCTTGTTTAGGGTGGACACAAAATGAAATGTGTAATCCGAGATACACTAGATTTTTGTGTGCACTTGGTATAAACCACAGTCAATTGTCTTCAGAAAATGCTGGGTAGTGTCTACCACATGGTACCAATTCTATAATGGACTAATGCATGTTGTTTTTATACACCTGTAACAAACTTTAATGCTATTCGTATGTTCAATAGTTAATTAGACACGTTTGAAATCACGAATAGGTGAAATCCCTTATCCAGCAGCCATATTGGAAACGTGGGAAGTTTCTTTTTTCTCGACCCTTTTAATGCAGGCTGGAATAGAGCACTAGCCACTGGCTTCCTTTGTCTCTGGTAAATCAGTGCCTGTAGCAGGGGGTGTCGTTGAGTCTGGAAAGAAGGTACGGCTTTTAAACCCAAAAATTGAGGCAATCAAAGTGCTTTAGTCTAAAAGCAAGTACACAAGCATTATGAGGAAGATGTAGAATGCTCTGGCGAGTATTTCACTCAATATAGTCGCGCTTTGGGGAACTGTTTTGCGTGTAGTTTTGCCCATGCTATACAAGGTAAGCAAACTAGATGTAATAATGTTTTAATGATGGCAAGCCTCTGCAGTATCCACAGCTACATGACCAAGGCTCGGATTAACATCCGCTTGTGACTTTCCATGAGCACAGGCGTGGACCTGTTTATAAACACCCCGTGACAAGAGTAAGCGATTGTTTTCTATATGTTTGATAATGGAAAGATTCCATGTCAGGAGGTCAAACACTGTGTCCCTGACTGCGGCACAGTTCATTTCAGATTAGTTTAATATTGTACCATTATTATTGCCTGGATATTCTAACGCTAGACAGTTTCCCTGCATAAAGTATAACAAGTGCAAGCTCATTTAATATAGCCAGCATAGGGTAAAGACCTTAACACTTGTTGGCTTTGGATCAGGCGAATGGGCATAAGTTGCAAAAACGTTTATCTGGAGAACTGCTCTTCAATTTTTAAAGTTGTGGACTCAAGGCCCAGATTTTACTCATTTATCTCACTGAAAGGTCAAACTGCCATATTGGTTTAATTCTTGGTAATGAAGGTTCCTAGACGCAGGGTTACTATTAAACACTAATAGGGAAGGACTGTATTGAATTTCTTTAGGCGTTGCTAATTTGGACCTCGAGTGACCTTGGAAAGTATAACAGACGTATGAGTTTATATATTCATAACAGGGACACGTGACACCTTTTCATTTAAACAATCGTCACTACGGAAGTGTGTCAGTGAAGACTTTGGTATATGGCAAACAGTAATAATGATGAGAAAGGTGACTTCGTTATTATTCGATATTATTGTGAAGGTCACAAGACTATTTTGGTCCATGCATCGATTGCAAAGGTCACAGGACCACTTTAGTCTGTGCAACGAAAGTCAGATGCGTACAGGACTGTTATGGTCCTCTTGTTTAACTTTTTAATAGTTCTCCATAGGTCGTTTTATTTGCTTTACATCAAAGAATCTGCTGAATAACCAGGTGCATACATCTTTATTTTTTTCACAGACTAAGGCTTTGATATATAGCACGAGTTGTATTTTGAACACCAGTAATCTGCTCTGGGAGAATAATTGTTTATGTAGATCTTTTACCAGAAAGGAACACTTTTTCCGTGAGGCTTTACCTTGTCTTGTCATTATGGCCTGCGGGTACTATTTTTGAATTTCTGTAACAAACGTTTTGATATGTGGGAATGGAAACAAACTCCCACATGGTCATGAAATGATTTAAATAGGTTTGAACGTTGTGCACAAAACATATTATTGCATGCAAATGCTGCATATAGGAATATGGATGAATTTAGATTATTATCAAGAGATGTACCATTTGGTCTTTTGTTTGGAGTCTGTATGTCAAAGAGACATTTTTGTAAACAGGATATGTTTTAGCCCATATTTATTTTATAAACTAAAAAAATTGTAGTAACAGTTGAATGGATGAATGATCAGACGAATCATCACTATCATGAAGGCCGGCAAGTACACTTAGATAAAACATTGTACAGATATTTTGCAAACACTAGATTACCGATCGTTGCTTTCCATGCACTGACTCTATCCTAGGTGGTGTATTTACGTCGCTCTTGTCATATGCGTGCAACAGTGAACACTTGATGGTTTTGTGTCGGACAAAGAATCAAAGACTGATTAAGTTTAGGGAATCTTCACGAGACCAGTTGGTCTCAAAAAATGACCTCTGATTTCAGCATGATTTGTGCTCTTGTCATGCAATTTACACGAGATTTCCTTTCAAGTAAAAATGAACTCTGTTTAGTTTTTAACCCTTGGTCCTTGATGGCCATACAGGTATTGTGAGTGCCCGTGTCCGTGAATCCATGTCTCTGTTTGTCTCTCAATCCATGGCAATTTCTCCATATCAATTTCTTGTGTGTGATATGGCAAAAAGTGGGACTGCTGGAATCAGGAATCTTTAACATTTGATCAAATTTGTTGATTGTTGCGTTGAATTTGAAGGACAATGACTGTCACCTTATTTCAAGGTCACCAGGGTCAATTAGATCTGAATTTCTTGCATGAGGTGACTCAAGAACCAGATACGCTAGCATTGTTAGAATCTGCATCAGGTTGGGATGACAATAACTTTGACCAAAGTTCAAAGTGACAGAGTCTATCGTTTGTTTTTAAATATTCACACAGGAAATCTTGAGAACCAGATAAGCTAGTTTCATTGAGGTCTGCAGCTGACTCCCCGGTTATTGCAAAAGGCTGTGTTTGTTTGTGGATGTGTTCATGCATCCATCCGTGCAATCCGTGGGATCAAAAAATTTAAACAGCTGGTCGTCCATGTAGGAATCTAGTTCATGTTTGAAGGAAAATTAACATGACCTAATTTCTATGTCATATGGGTCCATTATCGCTGAATTTCTTGTGTGTGATATCCCAGAGATGCTAGGATCATGAGACCTTCACAGTTGATCATACTTGTAAAAGGGTACATCACTGCACCAGCACAAAGACCTTGCTCCAATTTCAAGATCACCAAGTTCCATTCTCTTGAATTTCTTGAATGTGAGATCACCAAGAACTAGATACCCTAAGATCATGAATCTCTCGCAGTTGACCGATCTTGTAAATATATTAAGTTCGAAAGACATCGAGCTTGATCCCATTTTAAGATCAGGAGGGTACTTTCATAGTGCCTTTTTTGTATGCTGTTAGTTTGAATGACTTGAAATCAGAAATGTAAGATATACATTGCAACTTATGCAACTCACATCCATTATCAACTATGTGTACTCCAAGATTTATATTGGAACTGGCCTTATTTTTCAATGGCTAAAAAATAAATTTTAAGTACACTATATACACCAGGGTAATTTGTTCCCATTGGTGAGTCCACTATCTTCACAAATAAATCGCATCTAGCCTCAGGGGCACCTCAAAAGCGAATTTTAACTCTTTACTTTTATCTACTATTATCCTGACTATGACGTTTTGAGACCACCTGCGTCCACAACTGAAATTTTACAGAATCTTTTGATCTGTTTCATCACGCTGATGCACATATATGAGACGCGTCACCGTATGTATCGCCATGTCTGTGTATCAAAGCGCAATTTAAGCTCTTGACTGCTCAATAACAAATTACGGAATGTATCGTTTTATGAGAGACGATGCAGTCCCTTCAGCAGATCATGTGATGTGGGAGGAGTCACAATGCGAGGCCCATACTTCAGGCAGAGTACACCAGGATTGGATCAGTTGATGCCTTATTGGGACTGTTACATGGAACAAACCCATGTTAGTGGACATGTTTCCACCTAGCAACCCGTGGCCAGCTATTTGCATCAGGTTTTGGTTTTTCAAAGATAAAAGTTCTTGACCACCATTATCAAAGGCAGATTTACCTTAGATTTCAGCATCATATTTATCACATCCTCCCAGTCAGGTTCAACAATAATAATAATAATAATAATAATAATTATAATAATAATAATAATAATAATAATAATAATAATAATAATAATAATAATAATAATAATAATAATAATAATGATAATAATAATAATAGTAATACTACTACTACTACTACTAATAATAATAATAATGATAATAACAACAACAAAAACAGTGACCTTAATAGTAATAACAATAAAAATAATTATAAACTAGAAATCAATAAAATACTGAAACCTAATGTTAAGGTGGATTGGTTGATCATAGGAGACATTAAGACGTGTGTCCTTATTGTTAAGTCACACCAGTTTCATGGAAACTGAGTGCACAACTTGAAAAGAAGCTTGAATGTTTAGTTCCCTTGCCCTTGGTATGTTTATACTTTATTAAGTAACCATTTGGCAGTTTTGGTTTTTTCAGGGTCAAACAAGTTTCTTTTTTCATATATCACAAAATTTTGGACAACTATTATATTCTTGGTTTTATCTTTATGTTTTGCAAAGCAGCAAAAGTTTGTAACAAATGAAAAATTGTAAAAGTTTGAAAGTACTGGTTTAAAACTACCAGATGCCTTTTATAGGTAATTGCTTATCTCAAATCAGGAGTGAAATTTTTACTGGGATTTGGTTTTTGGAGGCTGAACGTTGATGTTTTGGTTCTTCTCGAATCTCGTCCTTTTGCTGCATTTGACATTGCTGTTATTGTTAGCTTGGGATTAGAATGTGGGTAGTGCTTTTTCTGTACTATTTGAATATAATTATACACTTTATGGCAAATCCAACTTTTTTTCTGAATCAACACATTCGACATTTTATTTGTTACAAGCCCTATTATTCCACATAGCATTTTTAAGTCATTGAATTTCGTCATTGATTAGCCTATGAAAAATTAAGTCATTCATTCAGGGTTTGTTTTATATAACCCAGTTATATAAAGGTGGTAGCTGTAACTGACAAAAAATGTCCACAGTTGGCAGGTGTCAACAAAAACTGATTAGTTTTTTAAAAACTAAATACAGTTTAAGATATTGTGTTCCTTGACAGTCACTTACATCACGTCACCAATTTTATTTTAATGTTAAGAATTGCTTGTGCTGATGTTCCTGTGAACTGTGGAATATATAGTATGAGAAAATTGTCTTAGTGATTTCTGTATGTACATTAATAAACTTTGCTTTCAGGTCAGGTCAGGTTTGAATCATGGGCACCATCAAAGACAGCATGACACAAATAACAGTCACAGTACACATCACTCAATCTCTTCCCTTACGTAACATTGTCTATTATATTATTAATATTTGCTTCCAGACCACTTTGAGCCGTGGCCACAATCCAAGGCAGCTTACGACATGGGACCAATTACCGTGCACATCAATGGGCAATCAGTAGAGGAGGAATTGGAACAAGTTGTGACTTTGGCAAGTGCTATAGCCAGCTCGAGGGTCAAAGGATACATCAGGCTAGTAAATGCACAGTGTCAGGATATCGATGCTGAAACATTTGACAAATGGAAAAACGAAGCACTCTTCATGTTAAAGCAGCTAATTGGAGAAAATTGTGACAAACTGTTTCAATTCAGTAGAAACACTGCTAAAGACAACGCTTTCTACCTGCATGTTGTACCTGCCAGCACCCCATTGCTAGTTCCTCCCGTTTTCACAACACTTTTGGCAGTTGTTACACCTGCTACAAAAGAAGAACTAATTGAAAAAATGATAAAGATATCGCCACACTGGAAATGTTTTGTGCTGAAAAATGATGGCAAGCCTATACAATTACACCATTGCCAATTCAGGGAAAGGATGGAAAGGATTATAAAACTAATGAAGGGTAGGTTTGCTGTTACTATCTTTCTGGAAAGTTTTAGCGCATGTCCTTTGCCAAGGAAAAAGCCACAGTTTTCTCATTATCACAATGCATCTCTTACATTCGAGGTATTGTACTGATGATGCCATGTCTGCAACAACAAAAAAAGGGTCAAGTACTGAAGTATTGTTATCTTGATGATACTACATCAACCAGCAGCTACAAACATCTAATAGTGGTATTGTGCATTTGATATTACAGCTGATGGCACATATATTGATATGGCTATCAATAATGCAAATAATCTTTATATCAAAACTTGTGTAAGTGTAAATACAGGAATCTAGTATTACGTATTTAATTAATGATTACACAGGTAATAGCAATCAGAGGGATTTAGTAATGAGTTATAGTATTGGTGACACCCCAGCTACTGGCACTTAGACATGTCTAGCAGTGAGATGTGGTATTGATGATACCACGCCTTGCAGAAACAAGTGAGATCTAGTGATAAGGTATTGTATTCATGGCATCAGAGTTGGTGTCATATATGTCTAGTGAGGAGGTGTGGTATCGATGATATCACGGCTTGCAAGACAAGGAAGATGAGTAAGGATGCATCAGTTTTGACAGCTCACCTAGAGGGATATAGTAATGAGGTAGCTTGGTGTAGAAGCCAAAACTGGAGAGGTCGTCTGACAATGAGGTATGGCATTGATTATACCACAGATGGCAAAAACGGGGGACAGCTGGTTCTGAGGCATTATTGTCCTGTTACCACAGCCTGTAGCACCTTGATAAGACCAATGATGAGATTTTGAATCAGTGACACCACACCTAGAAGCACTTTGATGTATGTGGTAATGAGATATTGTATCGATAATAAGGGAGCTGGTAGCACCTTGATAGAACCAGTGATGAGATATTGAATCAATAACACCATGCGTGAAAGCACCTTGGTAAATGTAGTGATGAGATATTGTATCAATAATACAGCAGCCGGTAGACCTTGATAGATCTAGTGATGTGATATTCTATTCATGATACAACAGTTGGTTGCAACTTAATGGAACCAATGATGGGATATAGAATCAACAATACCATGACTAGAAGCATCTTGATGGGTCTAGTGATGAGATTTTGCATCAATGATACAACTACTGGTTGCACCTTGAGAGATCAGGTGACACGGTATTGATTGTATTGGTGATGTCCCTGCTGGTAGGAGGCTCATGGAACTAGTGATGAGATATTGAATCATACATACCACCAGCAGGAGCACCTTGATAGATCTAATGATGAGATACTGTATAGCTGATACCAAACCTGGTAATATCTGCGTGTATACAACGGCGACGTATGGCAAAAAAATACTGCTTCTGGTAGCAGCATGTTAGATCTAGTAATGAGGTATTTTATTGATGATGCCACAGAGAGTAGCACCTAGATGAATCTGGTGATCAGATATTATTTGGTGATATGGCAGCTGAAATGTCAGACTGATGCATTTAATGATGTATTGTATCAATTCTACAGCAGCATGTATCAGCTTGATGAATGTAGTCAAACTATATTGTATCGATGACACAACAGCCGGTAGCAGTTTACTAAAACTGTTCTCAGATATTGTATCCATGGTACAGCAGCTGCTAGCAACTATATAGATCTAGCTATGAGATGTTTTCTCGATGATACCACATCTGGTATTATCTGCCTATTCGGCTCATGTCTGAAAGTGAGTTATGGTCATTATCATGCTACAGCGGGTGGCAGCCCTGTAAATCTCATGATGAGGTATTGTTGTAGAGATGCTATGGCACCTGGTAGCACCTTGAAAGATCTACTGATGATATATTTTATTCATGATACCACAGCTGGGAACACCTTACTAGATCTACTGATGATATATTGTATTCATGATACCACAGCTGGGAACACCTTACTAAATCTTCTGATGATATATTGTATTGATGACACCACAGCTGGGAACACCTTACTAGATCTAGTAATAAGATATATTGATGATACAGCAACTGGTAGCACTTTGATATATATAGTGGTGAGATATTATTTTGATGATGAGGCAACTGGCAGCACTTTGATACATATAGTGCTGAGATAGTGTGTCTATTCCACTCAGCAAGTAAAAGGTTTCAATTCAAATAATGACCCTGTGAATTAAATTTGATTGGTAATGAATCTGGCTTATATTTTCCCATAGTGAAAGGCATACATGTGGTACAACTCGTACAATCATGCGATACAGGTGCTATGGTCCTGCCATGTGTGTGATTCGAATTCTGAAAATATGACAAATTGCCCTATCTTGAAGCCCATAATTGAATTATGCACAAACTCAGCCAACAAATTATTCCGACATTTGCATATATTATACTCACTGGTCCAGCTTTCACAACTTTTAACTTCACAATTTGATGTTGAAACTTTCAAAACCTGTGAATCCTTCAGCAACTGCATGTCAGTAATGTTTGCCACGTAACATTCTTCTGACCTTTTTCACAGTTAATTTAATTTGATCAGAAAAAGACAAAAGCCATGCTGTCTCTTTTGCATTTAAACGTTTTCAATGTAGCTCAACTCCGTTTCGCTAATGAAACAGTGTCTGTCATATCACAGCTAGGTGGCAAATGTGTATGTCAAAGGATGGGGTATGATAATTATGACACTGCAGCAGGTAGCAGTTTGGTAAATCTAATGGTGGTACACCAGTTGGTAGCACTTTGATAGATATAGTGAGGAGATATTGAATTAATGATACCGCAGAAGAGATATTGTATTAATGGTACCACAGCTGATAGCACCAAGCTAGATCTAGTGATTAGATATTTTATTGATGATAATGCAGCTGGTAGCATACGGTATCACTGATACAACGGTATGTAGCAACGAGGGAGATCTGGTCATAAGAAATTTATATATGATTTGAAATATGTTAGCACTTACGAATCGAGTTAGCGGGTATTGCATTGATCTAATAAGAAGGTACTACAGTACTCAATAAACTGTGTGAAACACTTTACTCTCTATCAAAACTACTGATAATACCAATGATGAATTACATTGCTGCACAACTTGCCTAAAAATGAGGAAAATAAATACAGTCAGTATATAAGAAGTTAAATCTCCCCCCCCCCCCCCATGGAATAAAAAGAACAGATTTTGAAATGTAAGCAACTAATTTCTGTTTGCCTAGAAACACGGATGCAAAATAGTAACACGTTTTGTCAGATCTCCTTAATTCCCATATCAGTCCTAAATCTGTGTACATTTGTGCATGAAACTTGCAATTTCATGTATTTCATCTCATTATTTATTGTAGGCTATATCATATCCTTAACTTAACCTCTGATTCCATGCCTTTTGTTACTGTGGGGTGTATTCTATCCATAACTCTGCCATACACTTGACATTTTTAAGAACTTGGTGAAACATCAAACTGGTGTGTGGCAGATCCCCCCCCCCCCCTTGTAAGCATTTTATTGTCATTCAGTTGACCACTCCTTTATTTTTTTCAGTGGATAAAATTACAGGTTTTCCTGATGAGGAAATGAAGAAGTACAAAAGAGTACAGACGCCAAATGCAGATTACACGGTCTTTACGATGTATGGAGCTGATGATGGGATCCAAGGTATGTTTAATTTTCTTCATTTGTATGCCTCCCTATCCAGGAAAAATCTATTATGAAATGATATATCCATCTCTTGCTTTTCAAGTTCAAAGAATTGTGTCACCATGATATCTCGAATATGACAGGGAACCGTTAGTGCAAATTTGGAATAGGTGCACTGAATGAGGACAAAATTAACCGATTCTGACCCATTTATATAATCAGCGAATCAGCATTGTCAACATTTGGTAGTGTAAAATGTGGGATGGCATGGCCCTCACAGATGTCTTTACATCATAATAATGCAATTGTTGTAAACCCCCTTTGAATACAGATTCTCTGGTATTCCTGTGACATTGATTTTGTACCCATTCAGTGACCACGCGTTACAAAATACCTCCACTATGACATAAAAGATTTAATACACAATTGGCGCAAATGCATCTAATGCATGGGACATAGCGGGCTGAATATAGCCTGGGTTTTTGTCAACTGTTTGGTGATGACCATGCATCAACAGTTTAGAAGTGCTAGTTTTTCACTAATAAGATGCAAGATCCCCAAAAGGGAACTTAATTATCTATTCTGAAGTTGTAGAAGCAGACAACAATGTGGCTTCTACAGCTATATATAGATGCAGATGTGTTGAAACAAAGAACAAAACACCAACTACTGTCAATACCATACATTAAGCAGATTCCCCGACGCGTCATTGGCCTCCAAGGCCCTTCAACAGGGTGGAAAGGCTTCTTGAAGAATATTTTTAATCAGACCGACCTTGCATATACCAAAGAGGCTATACAGGGGTTGACAGGCATATCCCTTAATAAAATGAAATAGAGGCAAAATTAACATATGAATCGTGCATACATATATATATATATATATATATATATGTATATATATATATATATATATATATATATATATATATATATATATATATATATATATATATATATATATATATATATAGTGGAACCTCGTTTCCAAATGGCTTTGTACTCTAGTGAACTGTTCATATTAATGAGGCATCTGGATTACTGAATTCAGGACTCAGGACTCAGGACTCAGGACTCAGGATGCTTTTATTTGACCAAAAGTACATTCAATTTGACATAAACAGAAAATAAATGAAACATAAGGGTATACATAGAGTATTGTGGTCTGGGAGACTCCCATTAAGACAAAAGTATGTCGCTATTATTGGAGCCACCCATTACATACAAGAATAGTTACATGGCAATTATACGTTGTACTAAAAGAACAATTACACAATTGAATGAAAAGTACAAATAACGTGTCAGAAAATTACATTTAATGTTAAGGTCAACTTTAAAAAAAGAACAAAATAGAGGAGCTATGATTCCTACACACATAACAATTGTTAATATTACAAATTTCAGAATAACTCTGTATAAAGTAATTTTTAATATATCTAGTCATACCTTGAAGGCTATGGGTATAGACTTTTTCTTTAATATGCGTAGCAGCTTTATTGATAGTATCAGGAAGATCAAATCTTAAACAGTTTTTTGCATAGGCATGTTTATATCCAGTCATATACATGTTTCTAGCTTCTCGGGTATTATATTGATGTAGTTCAAGATTACTATATAACGGTAACTTTAGAAGATTTTCAGGTAGTTTATTGTTAACAAATTTTTGGAAAAATTTGAATTTTGATAGAGTAAAAATATCATCTTTTGTGGTACAGCTTTGATTTTGAGCAATGCAATGATAGCCATCAATTTGAATAAGAGACAAGTTGCTGTGATCATTAATGTAGCACTCTTGAAAACAGCTGGCACTAAACTCAAAGTCATGCTCACATAATTCATATATAAAGGCTTCGATTTCAGAGTATTTGGCTTTATAGAGTTAATATTAGAACTTAATATTGTGAAACTGTTTCTTTTTGTTATAAGGGTATGAATTAAATTATCCATATAGTAGGGTGATTGATGTAACAATTCAAAACGTTCAATATTTTCATTTTCAGTATGTTCATTAGAACTTTCATTTAAATGTAGCATATTTATCAGCGAATTGCATTCTGCTCCTCCAGAATGTTCAAGTATTTCATCAGTAATTGTCATTTATAAGTAATGTGCATATAATGATTTACGAAATAAATTTTGATGTAATTGGGACGTCACCGTACTGTAAAAGAACATAAATATAGTATATGGTAACCGAGTCTGAGTTTACAAAGTCTACATTTTCATCTCTCTGAAAAAACAATTTGTTTCTGTTCAAAATTTGAAAAAGAAAAAGAAAGAATATAGTCCATGTCATTCAGTTCCTGAATGAGAAAAGTTATGTTGAGGCTGCAGTGGTTAAATCTTTACATAAACGCCTTATCTTGACCATCGTTTATTTTAAGAATTCTAAAGACGACAGCTCCTACAATAGTCACTGCCACTGGTATCATGCAGGTGTATTAAGTGGTGGAATTTTCAACATCAAAATGTCACTACCGACATTATGGGTGTGACAGGCCTAATATATACTATATACCATACACTTGAACTATAACTTAAAATGAGAAGTTCTGTTCCAGGAGAAGAGTTCAGATAAATGAGACATACATATCAATGAGTTTCGTATTAATAAGGTTTCACTGTATATATATATATATATATATATATATATATATATATATATATATATATATATATATATATATATATATATATATATATATATATATATATGAAACGAATAAAGACAAGATCAAATATTATAAAGCTATTAGCGTATATGTCAGTTTGACCTTTCAAGGGCACCGAAAACAAACAACAACAAAATAAATACAAAGGCACTTTCTAATTGGTGATAATACCATGGGACCAGAATCCACCACCACTATCAGGGTATAATTCAATTTATCTGATTTGCTGCTATCACAAGAATGCTAACATGTAAAAAGAAACTTGACATTATTTTCAAATTATTACAAGTTGCCAAGAATCTGAAAAAGGAGCACCATGTACTAATGAATTTGGATGAGATCCAGTTCGCGTATATCCCACTATGTTTTAACACATCTGTCGGACAGTTTGGGAGCAGGGGTCATAAAAAAAAAATCCATTGTCGTCAAAAATAGAAAATGAATTGAAGAGCCACCAGACAAACATAATAAGATAGTATGGAGCTCAAATTGGCCGTTTTGGGGCTCATTGTTTGGATTTTGTGGGATTGATTACCTTGATATATTGTTGTCGACCTTTTCTTAAAATTTTGATCGTCAATAGGACTTGTGAAGCACTGAAAATAAGGAAATACGAGAAGAATTTGCCAGTTCCACAGCCCTGCCGCAATTGTTTACAATCAATTTTTAGCAAGGCACATTCATGAATTGGACTGACCAACAGGTGTGACAACATTGTGTGACTGAGGCATATTCAAAATGAAAAGTAAACGTAAAACGTTGCTTTTTTTCACATTTGTTTCCTTGTTATCAATTCTTCGCTTTCACACCCTAGTATTTTTGAAATGCCATGGGAATAAGTAAGAGATATGTAGTCCACATATAGTGGAAGAACATAAAGTTTTCAATATTTGTCTGTGCAGTTTTCGCATTAAATTCTTCAGTCAATCCAGTCAATTTCAAGCTTAATTAGAATGTGGGCCCGCATTTTAAGCACAGGCTGTATTTTTACAGCTATTCATGAGTATTTTATGCACATGTAACAGGTGGTATCTATATTTTGTTGCAGTCAAAACAGGGTTGCAAATTTGGCCAGAACAATATGAGCCATTACTGGGACGTGATGGTAAAACACAAAAGAAACACAAAAAGAAAGTGGAGACGGTGATTACAACATTGCAACACCAGTACAAGAAGACTGAGGGACTTCTTTATATTTCACCCTGTATAAAAATTGACGATATCAAGAACAGACAAGAAGAACCTAATGGTATCATTTGTCATATAGTAGTTATCACTTCCGCTCATATGCCTTTGTTACTCAGCATTACTTTTGAGGGACAAAATTTGAATGAGTATTCAAATTCCTTACTGCCTTATTTGGATCAGATGCTCAGCTGTACACTCAATATGTGCACCTTTTATGTAAAACATCATGTCATTACGAAAAAGTCCCTGGAGAATCCTAATTGGCTCCGAGATATAATAGAAGAGGTGCAAGAGAACAAGATGAATCCTGAATCATATTTACAGATTGGGGAAGAGAAGTGCAAGGCCATGGTATATTCGCTTTACGCAAGCTTTGCATCATTCGTCCCCAGCACGTTTGCCTCTGACAGGGAATGTACAGAATATATTCAAACAATGAATCTCATGACAGTAGAGCAGCTCAATACCTTACAAAAATGTCAAGCTGACACGGCAAAGGTAATTCTACTGAGAGCATTAGCAGGTACTGGTAAAACTGTGGTTGCAGTAGAGTATATGAAATGGATCCGCAGTCTGGGTGTCAACACAGACGAGGTCCTGTATGTGACTTACAGCAAGGTCCTGGCAGAACATATTAGGTAAGTTTCTATCATGTTTTGAAATACAAGTCTATATCTATGTTCTTAGATGTATATTTTAGTAAAACATTTCTATCCCAGTCACATACCCTCCCAAGATACATTTTCCTTTCTGTGCAGTATGGAATTTGTACTAAGGACCTACAGTCGTGTCTTTGAAATTCCACAACACCCAGAGACTACTTTCAGTTTAGAGAAGATCCCAGACTATTTCAATTTGCTTATACACATTGATTGTTTATTTTGATAGAATAGAGTTTAACTATATTTGGGTAGACGACTTTGATAGTTAAAGCCCAGCTGTGAGGATCATCAGGGTTAACTTGAAAGGCTTTCCCAAATAAAGCTACACCCCTAATTACATGAACCAGACAACTTTCACTGGTGATATCTGAAAAGAAGAATAAGTTAACTAGGTGATAACTATTATTTATCGGCATTTCAGAGTAATAATTCGGTTTAAAAGCACCTGGCAAACCCATGCTAAGCTGATGTCTCATTGAGCTGCACTGCCTTAAGTAACGATCTTATATGTGCCCCTTTGCACAGATACACTATACCTCACATGACAAGCTCTCATGTGTTGGCCTTGAAAATTGGACAAAATCACCAAAGTGAACCAATAAAAACTTTAGGTTCTACGTGGGTCTTTGTGATTTTAAAGCAAAAGGCCACACAGTTTCAAAGAAAGCGGCATTCATTTCACTTTTATTTTGGAACAAAAATACCAGAAATACTACAGCATGGTCTAGTTAAGAAACAGGGTCAAGGGCTATCCAATTTTAGTATACTCAGAACATAGAGATAACCACAAAAAAATCCATGAAAAGAAAGAAGTTGCAACGCTATTTGTTGGCCAAATTAAGGGCAAGGGGCATCTAGAGGTGCGCTTTGTGGTTTAGAAACAATTGTAAAAGTGGCTTTACAAAATATAGTTAAAGATTCAACAAAATCAAGAAGTGTAAAAATTGCATCAATTACTGAGGCATGATTAGCTGCAGGTGTACAATTTGGTACAAGCACACCCTAGAAGGAGATCTGCTACGTGTATTGAGAATCTGAGCAATTGTCTTTTTTTCACAAATTGAAATTGTGGATGTGAATGGAAAGACAATAGATAATAGAGCACTACTCGTGGAAAAGGCTAAAGTTACTGACAATTCAGCCGGTTAAACGGATCATCACTAATGATACAGGCTAAGCTGACTGACAGTTCAGCTGGTTTAATGAATCACTACTCATATGACAGGCCAAGCTGACTGACAATTCTTCCGAATTAGTGGAGTACCGCTCATAGAA
The DNA here is from genome assembly GCA_964020975.1 of Hermodice carunculata. Lineage (NCBI taxonomy): Eukaryota > Metazoa > Annelida > Polychaeta > Eunicida > Amphinomidae > Hermodice > Hermodice carunculata. Next base: position 622,959 of record CAXHWN010002137.1, on the reverse strand, counting down.
CAAGCGAATCTCACTTACAATTCATCTAATTTAATGGATCAATACTCTTTATACACGCTAAAGTGACTGAGCATAAAGATGATTTCATCATGTAAATTACAAAGTTATTTCACTGAAGAATTGCAATTGGTAAGGTGATGAAAACCGTTTTAATAGTCAGGTTGCATGTGCATCCCCATGGGGCTGTCTAGGGACTTCCATTTTGAAAGAAACCCAATAATTTGTCAAATGTCTTCCATGCATGTCAAATGAAAAAAAAATAGATATATTCAAAAACGGTTTTAGAAAGGTGCTAAAAGTAACGATTTTAGTCGCTGCAAATGAGCTGTGAAAATGCTGTTTGCTGACAGCCTGGCAGCAGACATTTCAGTAAGCTAGCAGCCAATGTGGAGATATTAAATCCTGTTTCTAAGTGGCCTGAGACTACTTCAAGACTGTGACAATAACAGCTGCAAGCATTAACAATCTATCTTAAAGACTGTATAATCAAGTCACAAAGACTGGACATGTAGCTACGAAAAGGTTAGCAAACAGTAACGAAATAGCTACCAAGAGTTTAGCAGTCATCAAACATATAGCTGTAAACTGATGAGCAAAAATTGAATTTATAGCTATCAAGAGCTGCCAGCAAGTTTACACATAGGTGTCAACATTCACACAGAGGTGTCAGCATTTGCACATAGGTGTCAACATTTACATATAGGTGTCAACATGGAAGCACTAGGGCAAAACTTCGCTTCAATGTATCATTTGATCACTAGTACTGAAGGACAAAAAAATTATGTGGTTTCATAAAAATACAAGTATTTTAATATGCAAAGCAAACCATGAAAAGGCTACAATATCAAAATGTGTATCACTAAATTTTAACAAACCTGGTATAATCAAATTTTACACAAAGTTTCTGTATTCTGCAACAAAACCTCATTGCCTTAAATTATTTTTGGGGAAGAAAAGTACAATCTGGAATATGATCACTAAGCAGTGTTGCATATGATTTATCTTTATACTCACAATGAGTGGGATGTGCTATATTTAGTGAATAAAATATACCAATACATGAACCAGATCCAGAAAAATTTGCATTTTGATGTAGTTTTATTTTTAAAATGTAGGAAATTGTACATCTCAGATACTTTATTGACTCTGATTTTTTTTAATTCCTCTTATTTTCTCTTATTTTTCATACAATTGGCATAGCTAACGTCCATAATGCATTACATTTTAGTTCAACACCAATATAAATTTGCTTTATGGAGTTAGAAATTTGTACTGATTGCTAGATATTTTCCTATTGGATTTGTAACTTCATAAGAAATGAGAAACAAGTACTTCTGCAACTGTGAAGTATATCATTTTCATCCTTTAGAAAAAACAACACTAGTTTAAACGTCCAAAAATAAATTAAACATTGCATTTTACATCACTGCATACTTGAATAGTCTGAAAAAGTAAGTTGTATATTCATAGTTTGTTTAGACATTAGAAGCTTGATTCTACCACTTGTCATGTATGACAATGCACTTCACTAAACAGCGACTAGGTGGCAGTCTTTAACGATACGCTGCTGTGCATGATGGCCCCTGAGTATCAAGCAAACCTTGGACACAATGCTATCAACAGATCGAAAAACAGTGGACATGCAGGAATGCATAGAGTGTCAAGCATTGAACATATGAAATACTAGACCTATTGATGGATGGCCTCAGGAGAAGATCTCGTCATAGTCTAAGCTGTAAACAGGCTTGCTCAGTTTAGAAGACTGGTGTTCCATGATACTTAATATCCACAAGTTAAACCCAAGAAAGGAAGTGTCATTTAGAATCTAGAATGTTTCATTTCAGTTCTCTCATTTTGCCATGTACAGTCCACAATGCTTCATTTTAGGTCTCACATTGTCATAATTGGATAAAGCAGCTCGGTAGGAAGTGAACAGTTTGCCTATCATAATTACGATTATGTGGATTTCTTTTAAACAAGGTTGAAATTATTCATACTAATGGATAAACAGAAATTCCTTAAAAAGTCAGACTTAATATAGCAAGGTGAAATATACCAGAGTATGAATACAATTAGTTTTAGAAATTTCCAGACTAGCCGACAGTTTGCATGCATTCAGGCCAGAGAACGTGGTCAAACTGCCCATAATAAGAAGTGACCATTGTTGTTCCTAGATTGTTGAAACCCGTTAATCAAATAAAAAAATACAAACTAGGAAGTAAAGTGACGTTTTAAGAAACATTGGATATTCTATGCATCTATAGTACGTCTCTGGACTAATAGGTTGAATACTGATGGCTCCCCTGGAGGCAAAATTAGAAAGTGTTATACTTGTTGAGACTGGCTACTCTAGCCAAGATTTCACTTGGCAGATGGCATATCTTCTAATAAGTAATGATTCAAAGTGTGAGGGATCCATACTGAAATGTGAGCATTTCTGTAGGGTGTGCATTTACAATACATCAATAGAAGCTCGGGCTGACAATAATTGACTCAAGAACAAGCTGCATTACTTTTAAAATAGGTGTGTTCGTCCCTGCATTTTCTGTCAATAATATTTAACTTTTTGTTTTGTTTTATGCAGTCAAAAACAAAAACACGTACAAACCACATCCTGCATTCCCATAATGACCTAGAGTGGACATTTGCTTCTTTATTACATTAATATATAAAATGTTCGACTTTCATTCTTTATTCTGTACATTGATATAAAGGAATAAATTTGGTTTCTTTCTCACAATATCGCCAAACTGGTCCTTCGTGAATCGTATTCTTCATCCCTTTACATGTTTTGTTGAAATTAACATGGCCTAACGATGATGAATACCCCATATTATTGAGCACTTGTATTGAGATAAACATTTTCACACAAAGATGGTTGAAACTGTATTAATTGAAAAGTATGGCTCCTGCACAAAACATTAAGAGCACCAAATATGGTCTAATCTAAACATTGAGATTATCATAAGATATAAAACCTGTTTAACAAACAGGTCTAAACATGGTTTGTATTGCTAGTTGTAGTAAATGGTCACTTTGAGTCCACAAAGGTCTAGTACAAGATAGGAAAGATGTGAACCCAGTGAGTTCGGTATGATGTAATCGTCTGCCTTATCTTTATATTTTACTGGAATTTATCGCTGAAGGTTTCGTTTTATGATATAATTTTTTTATCTACGCTGCAATCAACCTCCTGTTTAAGATATACTTTGCCCCATAAAAAAGTAGCAATTAGCTACTGTTGAAATATTATAAATTAATGTGAAATTATCATGCCAAAAGTATCAGTTTCACACCTTCGCTTTTATTTCTACCCTCCCCTGTAGTGTCATGAAATTACAGACAATCGCTTAATCAGAAAAAGGAAAAGGTGAAGGTCATTTGAAAAATGTAAACAACCAAGCTTTTACAAAGCGCCCAGTTCATTGCACTGTCCAGCCTCAATTTAATTAATTAGTACCCACAAAAATGTATCTATTATAAAACACGCCTTCAATACAGATCTAGTTTGGAACACATGGTGGACGCTTTTCACTATGTTCCGGATGACAAGGCAAGTTATTTTGGCCACAACTCCATTCTTTTTGCCCTCATTGGACGGCACAAAAAATACGTTGCCAGAATAGCTCAGTATTCAAACCATATGGGTCTGAAAATGTGGTATTAATATAGAAATGGTCTTCGTCTAGGTAGTCTTACCTTTGGAATGTACTATATACACACATATATATATATATATATATATATATATATATATATATATATATATATATATATATATATATATATATATATATATATATACACATATACATATATATATTTATGTGACTATCTTGTATTTGCAGAAAAATAAAGTTGCCATGGTGTCATACGCAAGCAGGGGAACCTCTGTGTCAAGTAACCACCATAAGTGATATGCTGACATGGGAAGAGCTACCTATTAAATTTAAAGCGGTCAGATGGTTGATACTGGATGATGTTCAAAATTTTTCCTTTGTGGAGAAAAAGACGACACCTTCTAAAAACCAAGATAAAGACTGGCCCCAAGATAGAGATAGGCCTGAAGTAAGTCATAGCCGTGAGGAAAAAATGCACCACAAGACTCATGGTTCCATGCTTACAACGGCCCATGCAGCTTTAGCTGTGATGCCACGTGACACACAGATTACTGAAGAGAACCCAAGCCCTGCCAGGCGGCCATTAATCAAAAGTCAGCCTGCCAAAACAGTGGAACATCCAAAATCGCATATTTTCAACACATCTGGACTATCCAATACGTGGCTAACACAACTGGAGACCCTGGCTTCTCAAACAAACATGGAGAAAATGCTGTTGATCTGTGACCCGACTCAAGCTCTTGGAAAAGGTGGACAAAAAGAACTGGAATCAATTCAGAACGTTATAAACTTTGATACCCACTTAACATTGAAACAAATAAGTCGCAATTCTATTGAAATCAGCAAATTTATTAAGGAACTGATACCTAGCAATGTACTAAAAGACAGTGGGTATACTGGCCTGGAAATAGAGGATATGGTTGCACACAAATATAAAGGAACGGAACCAGAAAGAAATGTTGATTGTTCATACGACTTTGATGCTCTCGAAGACATGATGAATGGCCTGCAACATAAACTGCTGAATACAGGTACAATCCAGGAGGACGACGTAGGGATAATAATTGATAAAAGTGCAGTTACAGCAGAAACCATGGCATCTGGGATGATTAAAGCAGATACAGAGATAGAGTGGAGCCCTTTGGATGATTTTGTAGGCATAGAAAAGCCATACATTATAGCTGTTCTGGGCTCTAACGCACACTGGTGCCAGAGAGTGGCACTAGCATCGAGGGCCAGGGTCGGGCTATATTGGACAGAACTAAAAAAACAAGTTTCTTCAGAGAAACTGAAACAGCTCTTTGAGAGTAGGAACAACTCATACATTGCATGGGTCACTTCAGGTAAAGACTTTTCATTGCAGCTGTCTTAATGATATATTTTGCACAAGTAGGATTTTTTTCAGGAAACCGAGCTTGACAACATGATTAGGGTTTACCCATTTTCACCACTGTAAATGTCATTCTGTGACATATAACTGAATAATGGCTGTGATACTGCAATCATAACAAAACTCAGCATAAGATTCAATATTCACCATGAGCAAAAACATCCATTCACATAAGCATGGCGATAGCCCTCTATTATGGTTAGACCATGAGGGTCAGACTGTAGTTCTTTCTTATTATCATGCTGTATTACTTTTTTGGTGGGCATGTTGTGGTCCACTCTAATGGCAAGACCATACATCTCATACTGTAATCCTTTCCGATGTTCCTCCAATCTGACCACTCTAGTGGGCAGGCTGTAGCCCTTTCAAATTGTCAGATTATAAGGGTCATAATGTAGTCTCTTCTTATGGTTATGCTATAACACCTCTCTAGTAGGCAGGCTGTGGCCCTTTCTGAGGGTTACAGCATAATCCTTCCTTTTCAGCAGAGGGCAGCAGGCATCTATATATCTAATGCAGACGCTTTCACCCTTTCCAGTGAGCAGGCTGCATTACATATCTATAGGCCAGACCCTATCACGTATCATGATCATAATATAGTCCATCATATAGGTGAAATTGTAGCTTTCTCTTACAGTCAGAGTATCTCTTCAACAGTCCGGCTCGGGCCCTGTGTAACAGTCACACTGTATTAGCTCTCTGTCGATCCGACTAGTTTTCTATAATAGCCATATTATAGCCCTCTCTGCTGGTCAGACTGCTCTCTTCCCTGGCCAGATTATCCATCTCTAATGGTCAGACCATGGCCCTCTCTGAGTGTCCGATTAAACAACCACTCTAATGGTCCGACTGTAAACCTCACTAAAGATCAAGCTGTACTTCCTCGCCAATATGGTCATATTGTATTATGTCTCACATGGTCACACTGCAGCACACCATATTGGTCAGGCCACAGATTATAAGAAATGTGTAACCAATTTGATCAACCAAGTGCAAGTTGCAAAAGAATTTATTGAATATTCAACAAGGCTATTCCCCTTACAGCTGAATCACAATGTTTATATATATATATATATATATACACACATATATATATATATATATATATATATATATATATATGTATGTGTGTATGTATAAACATATATTTACGCACACACATATATATGTATATATGTGTATAAATATATATATACATATATACACGCATATGTATATATATATATGTGTGTGCATGTGTGTGTATGCGTGTGTGTGTATGTGTGCATGTGTGTGTGTGTGTGCGTGTGTGTGTGTGTGTGTGTGTGTGTGTGTGTGTGCAAACTTATGATGCACCTTTTGTGCCGGGGATATATTAAATGTCATTGTTGGATTGATCTAAAATTATTCACCAAGTAGCGTGTCCTTGCGTGGGTCACTGTCATGATTTTGAGCTGAGTCAGCTGGGTGTGTCATACAACTCTCTGGCACCTGATATTAAGCCAGTCATGTATCTTATTCTGTGACACGTACAAGCCATCACTTACTTAATCCAGCAATATATATGTGTCAGATAGGTCACGAAAAACATAACCCATATTCACAAGTTTCAACCTAATAATGAGCAATACAAAGGTATTTACATCAAAAAGCAAGGATACAAGTGTAACCATAGCATCAACATTCACCTTAATACCAATGTATAGGAATAAATATTACTCCTGACGTAAGACAGGGAGTCACCTATAAAAGGCAACTGGTGGTTTTAAACTGGTCCTCTCAACCTTTGAAAAACTCTTCATTAACTACAGACTTCAAGGTTATTTTTCAAAAATATATAGGCCTAACTACCCAAAATTGATCAATGGAGCTCAAAATAAAAAGAGACATGGTAGGCCTGTGTTTTCTTGCTTCTTCTGACTTGTCAACTCAGTTGACAGCAAAAAGAGAAAGTAAGAATACCTCATTTTCGTGATACTGATGAATTTGGAATATTAAAAAACGCTCCATTATAACTAGGAGTCGGAGAGCTCAGCCCACCGCACAACATATCCAATAAAGTATTTATCAAATCTTGACCTCCAAAATTCCGGTGATTGTGCTCAGTTACTGAGAAAGAAAGAAAAAGAACTACCATGTCTGTATTTTCAAAGGGGGAAGAATGGCTTGGGCTAACAGCTTCTCTTCACATACCTTGCACGCACAGGAAAGATGTTGATTCAGTCCAAATCCTGGCACTGAAATAGCTGTGATCAAACTTCCATCGCTCCTAATTTGCATAATTTAACTTAATGAGCCTTGCTTTCATTATTGAAAACCGGTTTCTTAACAACATAATATGTTGGTGTACTTTCTAATTACATTGGCATTTTCATATTAGTAACATGCAAAAAAAATCATTTTGCCCCATATCTCGACCTACATGTATGTCTTGGTCTCTCCCCAAAGCTTCATATGCTGCTGATTCTTTTCGTTTGGTGGATGAAAATGGAGACATTTCCCTGGGTCCCCGGTTCAATAAAGTGTGGTTCATCAGTATACAAATACACTCTTCTTCAAGTCAGTATTTAAATAACCCTCTTATCTGCCAACAAACAGCCACCGCTAGGTGAGACAGTAACACCAAAAACATAATTTATCTGACCATTAATCTGTCATCTCATTAGAGGGCACCAGGCCTTATTTATGTTTGTGTGCCACAACAGACATATTGTTTTTCAAGGAATTCTTCCTTCTTTCTTTCTTTCTTTCTTTCTTTGTTTCTTTCTTTCTTTCTTTCTCTATAGGCAAATTTGTCCGACATTTCATTTGCAAATTACATGTAGAAACTCAAAACTAGGAATTTTTATACTTCCATACATGAAGTCTTGAGTTTTGTAAAGAGGTTCAATAGTTTTCAAAATTAAGCAAATTAGGGCCATTTGAAAATTTAAATCTTGGATATCTTCAAAACTATCATAGGTACAGGTAACCAATCCAACTTCAATTAGTATGCTCGTAACACTGCACATTTTTATAATTTACATGTGACCTCTAAAGGTCAGAGGTCAAGGTCATCTGGACCTTTGAAATTTTCATGCAGCCATAACTCGGTCAATTTTTATCAAATTTAGATCAGTTTTGGCTCATATTGTGGCTATTGTAACACCTCAGATTTTTGTAGTTTACATGTGACCTCTAAAGGTCAAAGATGAAGGTCTTTTGGACATTTGAATTTTTTTCTGGCGATAACTAGGGACATTTGTTTTCCAATATTGATCATATCGGGCTCAAATCGTAGATATTGTAACACTGCATTTTTTTTGTTATTTAAATATGACCTCTAAAGATCAAAGATCAATGTCGATTGAACCTTTGAAAATTTTATCTTGCCAAAACTCGGTCTATTTTTAACCAATTCTGATTATGTCGGACTGAAATTATTACTATTGTAACACTGCACATTTTTGTAATTTAATTGTGACCTCTAAAGTTCAAAGGTCAAGGTCATTTGGACATTTGAAATTCTATCTAGCCAGAAATTGGTTAATTTGCATCAAATTTTGATCACGTTGGGCTCAAATTGTAGCTAATTTAATACTGCATATTCTTGTTTTAGCATGTGACCTCTTAAGGTCAAAGGTCAAGGTCATTTGGACCTTTGAAATTTACATCCATTCATAACTCAGCCAGTTGCCATCCAACTCTAATCATTTTGTACTCACATGGTTGGCATTGCACAAAAACACATTTTGGTTATTAAAGTGTAATCTCTAGTGGTCAAAGGTCAACGTCATTCAGCCGTATGAAAGTTTCATCTAGTCGTTAGGTAGTCAATTTTCATATGATTTGGTTCGTTCTGGGCTTAAATTGTGGGAATTGTAACACTGCACATTTTCGTAATTTACATGTGACCTCTAAAGGTCAAAGGTCAAGGTCATTTGGACTTTGAAATTTTCATCCAGCCATAAGCTTATTGTAATGTAAAGTACCAAAGGACAAAAGTTATAGCATCTAATAGATACAACTTTTGAAGGCACACAGACAGATTTGTTTTGAAGCAAATCTTTTTTTTTCTAGTTTCTATCGTTGTATGGAGTTTTACATCATTTAAAAACGTACAAGGCCCTCTTTTCTGTTTTTCTCGGCAACTTTAAAATGTCTTAATGGTGGAGCAACAGCACGTTTTAAGTGCGAGCTCATTGGCTGTCGAAAGCTCTGCCCACCAAAGAGAGCACCTGGAAGAAACAAGTAAGCACTGACCCAAATCTGAATGCAGGTATCATAAAAGACCGGCAAACAATGAAAGATCTGGAACAAGGTGAACATCAATTTGGGTGCAGTGTGTACCAATCCATTCCCTGTCACGTTGGCATTTATATGGGGACAGGCACCGCAAAAGCAAAAGCTTTACATTTATTGTAAAATACTGCATTCAAAAGTCCTCAGGAAGTCACTAAACTGAACACCCTGGTTTCCTAGAATATATTTTCTTCTCATTTATTTATTTATTTATTTATTTATTTATTTATTTATTTATTTATTTATTTATTTATTTATTTATTTATTTATTTATTTATTTATTTATTTATTTATTTATTTATTTATTTATTTATTTATTTATTTATTTATTTATTTATTTATTTATTTATTTATTTATTTATTTATTTATTTATTTATTTATTTATTTATTTATTTATTTATTTATTTATTTATTTATTTATTTATTTATTTATTTATTTATTTATTTATTTATTTATTTATTTATTTATTTATTTATTTATTTATTTATTTATTTATTTATTTATTTATTTATTTATTTATTTATTTATTTATTTATTTATTTATTTATTTATTTATTTATTTATTTATTTATTTATTTATTTATTTATTCATTCATTCATTCATTTATTTAAGAATATGTTTACCCTGGGTGACCCTTTCAGAGCACAGCTCTGTTCTTCCAAGGGGCCCAGCATACATCTACATGAATAACGTAACTAAAAAAAAAGTGAATGTAAAAGGAAACAAAACTGAAACTAACTAAATGCTTATAAGCGTTAATATGACAAGGCGAGATTACTAAACAAATCTTCAAGACTAGAAAACTAAAGGGAGTTGAGAAACACAGGTACTAAGATACATCATTTTAAAAAGTGAGCCTTGTACTGACATTAAAAATCACACATTTTTCCAGTCCTTTAAACAGTCCGGCTGGCTATAAAAAATGCAAGCACCTTCATACACAAACAAGCGAACGTTTGAATATACTTTTTTTTTAGAAAAAGGAACATGGATATTATTTCCCGTTGTGTATCGTGCTGAATAGTGATTAATTTCGTTTAGAAGGCAGATTTGGTCTCAAAGATAGTTAGGTGCTAGACCATGCCTGCATTTGAACATTAGAATAGCCATATGAAACTGAGCCCTCTCTTTAATTGTCTTCCATTTCAAACTTCTAACAATGTCTACACACCTAAGGTTTACATGATCATGATTACTCGAGACTATTCTGGTTGCAGCGTTTTGCAGCCTCTGTGCTATTTTAAGCCCCTTCTCTTAAGTCTTAATTAATGGTTGTCTATTTTCTTTTTTAAAATATTCTTTCGAGATCGCATCATTAACTGTTTTCATCATGCAATATTTGCTAATGATGTTCGTTTGTACCGTTTATTGTTACTTGATTCCCAACATATATTGGTACTTTACAATACTTTGCATAGGCGTAGGGTTTGTGTACATGTGTATGGGAACATGTTTTGTCGTGGTTGTTCTTAATTGCCATATAACTACATATAATATTTGGTTTCTAATTAGCCCTCATACTATGTATGTACTTGTTTATAACAAATTTGTAATGTACGTCTACTTTTTGATAGTTTATCACATGTGTTTCAACTCTATGTGGCTCAAGCATATTATCATTATGAATCACATGTACAGTGCTTTTCCACGCTTATTGATGAGAACAGTTGTGTCCCAATTACTTACACATTTTTCGTCCTCTCATTTGTATTCTATTTGGTGCGCAACCATCCCAGAATGTAAACACTGTTTACAGCTAACTTCCTTTGAGATTCACTTACTCTATATCATATCTTATGTTTGGATTGCAAGCTACTTTTGCAACTATTACTGTTGTTATTACCGTCAAAGATTACTTGTAACTTATATAGAAAACTCTGTTCTATCTTGGAAGTATGTTAAACTTGATGATTATTTGCTCATAATTATATCTTCCGGTGGAAGCCGGGGGACATATTGTTTTAATTGCCCGTTTCTTCCGCTTGTTGTTGTTGTTGTTGTTGTTGTTGTTGTTGTTGTACAGGCTCTTCAACACTTGGTTTCCGTGCGATAAGTCTTGAAGGACTGGGCAGAATTTGATGAAACTTAGTAGGGTTATGTATCTAGGCAAGACCTAGGTTAGGATTGTATTGGATGACCTTGAGCGAATTCTCAAGGTCACAGGGTCACTTATGTGAAATTGGTTTCCGTTCGATAAGTCATGAAGAACAGAATGGAATTTGATGAAACTTGCTAGGATTGTGTATGTAGGCATGACCTAAATTGGATTGTATTTGAATGACCTTGAGCGAATTCTCAAGGTCACATGGTCACTTATGTGAATTGGTTTCCGTGCGATAAGTCTTGAAAAACTTGATTGAATTTGATGAAACTTGGTAGGATTATGTATCTAGGCAAGACCTAGGTTGGGATTGTATTTGGATGATCTTGAGCGAATTCTCAAGGTCACAGGGTCACTTATGTGAAATTGGTTTCCGTTCGATAAGTCATGAAGAACTTGATGGGATTTGATGAAACTTGGTAGGATTATGTATCAAGGTAAGACCAAGGTTGGGACTGTATTTGGGTGCCCTTGACGTAATTTTCAAGGTCACAGGGTCACTTATGTGAAATTGGTTTCTCAGCAATAAGTCTTGAAGAACTTGATGAAAATTGCTAGAGTAATGTATCTAGGTGAGAGCTAAAATAATATTGTAATTTTCAAGCAAACTTTGTCATTTGTAATTTGTTATCACCTGTAGCTTATTCAGAGACGTAAGTGTTCCACCAGGAGACATTTGATTTTCTGTTGGAAAATCAGTCTGTTCTAGTTTCCCCACTTTTAAATCTTACTGGCAGGGGATATACAACTCAATCCAGGGCCTGCTACTAATTTTCGAGATATAACTCTCTGTCATATTAATGTTCGCAGTCTGACTCAGGATAAAATGCGGTGTATCTGTGCGGACATTGCCCACCAGCACGATATTATAGCCCTGTCTGAAACGTTCTTATCTCAGAATTCATCCGACAGTAATTTTGTGTTGCCTGGTTTCCACACACTTACGCGTAGGGATCGCCCTAGCGGCCTGGGTGGAGGTGTTGGACTGTATATTTCTCAACAGCTTCTTGCATCTAGGCGTCATGATCTGGAAAGTCCCGACTTAGAACTTTTGTGGGCAGAAATTAAATTACATAATAATTCCTTTTTATTAGAGGTTGTCTACAGACCACCCGATTCGCCCGTGTCATTCTGGGGCAATTTGCAAACCAATCTTGATCACCTCAAAACTGTAGGTATTGATAACATTATTATAACAGGCGATCTGAATGCTGATTTTACTACAGCACCAGGTAGAAAACTTGATCATTTTTGTACAGCAAATTTTCTTTCCTCCCATATACATGAACCTGCGCGTACAATTCATAATATATCAAGCTGTCTCGATCAAATAATCTCTAATATTCCAAACTATATTTTAAAACCACACGTTTTGCCACCGATTGCTAATTGCGATCACTGCGTAGTGTCTGCCAATATATTATTCCGACGGAAGATTGAAACTGCTTATAAAAGATTAATTTGGGAATATGAAAAGGCAAATTTTAATGATTTTCGTGACCACTTAAGTCGGATATCTTTGGATAATTACTTTTTATCCAATGATATAAATGAGTGCTGTCTATCTTGGACGGAAGGCTTTCTACAAGCCGCTAAAGCTTGTATACCCAACAAAGAAGTTATAATCCGGCCTGACGATTTACCGTGGTACACTTCAGCCTTGCGCTGCGAAAAGCGCAAAGTTATGCGAGCTTTTTCGAAAGCAAAAGATAGTAATCACGGACCTCATAGCCAGGAACTATGGGCTTCATATAATCGGCTTTGCAACCAATATCAGGAGCATCTCCATACTGCTGAAGAGCAACATAATAGCAAATTAAGTAATTCCCTTAAAAGTCCCCAAAAGAAAAATAAAGCTTGGTGGAGGACTGTAAAATACTTTTTAAATAAAAATCATTGCCAAACTATACCATCCTTGCTTTGCGATGGTAAACATATAACCGATAATGCTTCCAAAGCTGAAGAATTTAATGCCTTTTTCTTAAGACAAAACATTGATACATCAGCAGCCCGTAACCTTACTTCTCCCTATCACCCCACTAATACTATCAGGAATTTGGAAATTTGTGAAAATGAAGTACTTGATATACTTAAATGCCTTGATACAGCAAAAGCTACTGGTCTTGATGGAATAAGTCCAAGACTCCCGAAAGAAGCTGCCCCGATAATTTACAAACCACTTACGAAATTATTTAACATGTCCCTAAATCTAAAGCAGTTCCCATCCATTTGGAAAAAAGCACAAAAAGGAGATGATAACTTATGTAATAATTATTGTCGTGTGTCCTTATTAAGTTGCACAGGTAAAATATTTGAAAGGGTAGTTTTTAAACATGTTTTCAACTTCTTTCGCGATAACATGATCATTTCGGTCAATCAATCTGGTTTTATGCCTGGTGACTCGACAGTCAACCAATTACTTTCACTTTACCACGAATTATGTGTAGCCATTGATGAAGAAAAAGAAGTGCGAATTATATTCCTTGATATAAGCAAAGCTTTCGACAAAGTTTGGCATGAAGGTCTTTTATATAAATTGGAGAAAAATGGTGTAACTGATAATCTTTTGAGCTGGTTCCAAGACTATCTTCACAATCGTAAACAAAGAGTCGTCCTTAACGGACAATCCTCTAGTTGGGGTACCATTACTGCCGGTGTGCCCCAAAGTTCCGTTTTAGGCCCCTTATTATTCTTATTCTATATTAATGATATTGTGAATGTTGTGAATTCAAATATCAAACTTTTTCCTGGTGACACTTTGCTCTTCCTTACCATTGACGATCCAGCCCATGGTACAGCGATCATGAATAATGATCTTTCTTCTTTGGACGAATGGTTCAAAGACTGGCTTGTCTCCTTTAACGCACAGAAAACCGATGCAATGCTTGTTTCCTTTAAGCACGCACGCGATCACCCTCCTCTCATCTTCCAGGGTCACCAACTTGAGAATGTACCCGAACACAAACACTTGGGGCTTACTTTAAAATCAAATCTAAAATGGAATTCCCATTGTGACTAAAGCATCTAAACCGTTAAATGTCATCAAAAGCTTGCAGTATCGTTTAGATCGTGAAACACTAGAAGTGATTTATATGTCCTGTATCAGATCTATCATGGAATATGGCAGTGAAGTCTGGGATGGTTGTGCACAATCCGATAAAAAATTCTTGGAAGATTTACAATTGGCTGCGGCCCGTATTGTGACGAGAGCAATGAAAACTACGCCTGGTGAGAAGCTGTATGAAGAAACGGGATGGGAAAAATTATCTGATCGAAGGGAAAGGTCCAAGCGGATCATGATGTACAAAATTGTTCATAAATTAACTCCCAGCTATCTTTATACTGCTCTCCCAAATGTCCCAACTCCGGTGGACAACCCCCACCCTACCAGGTCAAGTTCTAATTTAAGATCGCGCTCTGAGTTATCTTCCTTTGATTCCAGAACAGTTTTCTTTCAAAAATCATTTTTTCCTTCCGCTATCAAATTATGGAATCTACTTCCGTCGGAAACTAGAAACTTATCGACTCTAGCTCAGTATAAAAGGAAAATTTCCCCTCCCAGATCATATCCAGTCAGATATCCAGAATTACTTAATGTTGGTAAGAGACATTTATCTATTACACACTCCCGCTTACGTATGGGCCGCAGCCAATTAAACGAACATCTGTTTAAAACAGGTATAAAAGAATCTGCTATTTGCTCATGCGGAGCAGCTTCAGAAAGCATCTGGCATTACTTTCTTACGTGTCCCCGTTATGGTGCTGCTCGAGATATCCTTCATACATCAGTTAGCGCTCTGGCACCATTCTGAAAAAACAATTTTGTTTGGCAGCAATCTTTGTAATCTTGAAGACAAAATGAGCATTTTTCTAGCAGTACAAGAATTTATAGAAAAAAGCAAACGTTTTCAAAGTGGAGCAGTAACGTAGTTTTTTACTTGCAAATCTATTGATATTTTATGCAATCCCGGCAGTGGTAATCTATATGCCCCTCTGTCTGTGCTCGTTTTAGTGGTGTCTATCTCTTCTATGTATCCTCCGCTACACCGCTCATTGATTCATTCCATTTACTGACTCGATTAGCGATGATACTCAGGAGTTGTATTGTGCCGTTCGTCCTGTTATTTATCTGCAAGAAGGATTAATATAGGGCCACACCCTGCTTCCTAATCGTATTTCTTCAGAAATAAAATACGTTTAAGCCAACCCCCTTTTCCATACAAGTACCCCACACAGTGTCGGCGTAATCAATACAAGGTAGCATTGTTGACTTAAATATAAATTCTCAAGTTTGTCTTAGCAAAATCTTACTTAATCGTCTTAGTACGGCTAGTTTCCCCTTGACTTTTGTATGCGGTTTCTTCACGTGCGTAATCCAAGTGCGTATTCTTCTGTCGTAACAGGCTGTGCGTGGTTACCATGTGCCCCTATTCCCTGTGAAGCGTGAGCCTTCATTTTCTCACTAATGGAAGCCAAAACTTATAAAAACGTGGCTCATTTGGGTTAAAAAAAGTTGACTTCAGGTCTGTCGTTCACATGCAGATGACGCTGTAATGCACGATACAGTGAATCTGGAAGGCACGACTTTTTATCATTTCTTTTTGCTTTCTGTAGAAAGAAAAAACTAATGCGGCATTTCGTCAATGATATGTATATTTTTGTGATATCTTCAGAAATGGGATAACAATCTGCCTGTCTTGTCTCGGCCAATGGATTAGTCCATTTTACCCACTGCAGATACACACCGACGCTGCATTCATTAGTATTTTGTGTGTTTTCCGGGACCACTTGTTTGAATATTTTTTCTAATTCTGATGCACTCACCGGCTTGTCAAAGCGCGTCACTGCAGAAATAGGGAGCTCCCTGGCAGATGTAACTAGCAGAAGGTGACTTTTTTGCCTGGCCCCCATTTGGAATAAATCTTTAGTTGAGATACCTTTCAGGTCCTCCGACATAAATTCCCAGGCAAACAGAACATTCTCCCCCTCACCCAAAGTTAAAGCGTCCGACGGGTCCTACATATTTTTTTCGATGTGCAAACATGTGCAGGCAGAATAAACACCCATGTGGTTAAAATTAGCTTGATCATCGCTTTGACATGAGAGTGGACACGTGTGTTCTATCGTGTGCACGGGAGGACCCACCTTTTAACACCTATATAAGATGCTAGCCAATCAGTGTTGCGTGTTTAGTAGGTTAAAAAGCAAGGTGAGAAGTCAAAACATTTTCATGTCACCTACGGGCTCCGCCCTTCGCTAACATTAAAATGTTTTAACGTCCCACCTTGCCTTTTAACCTACACTAAAGTGAAAGTGCGCTCCCTGTTACAGACTGCATTTTCATTGGCCCATCAAAAACCACGCCTCCTGAGCAGGTACGCGAGAGCCAGGTGGAAAAGAAATAACAAATATCAAAATACCATGAGGCAAGCTGAAAAGAGACAAAATTTATATGGCACGGAAGTGTTATGCAATGTTCGATAACAATACCTTAGCCGCAGTGCCAACTACATGAGACAGGTAGTGAAAATAAGCTATGTGAAAGATTTGACATTTTAGTGTGCAAAATTGTTGTACACTTATTTACCACACATCACATATCTGAAATAAAACAGGTGCGCCAAATAAATAAACAGATATACTTTAAGTTGCCTTACTTTGAAATAACCACCATAAAGATGCGCCAGTACCTAAAGTAAACAGAAGAGAAACTGAATGGTTTCATTCCTTCAAGGCCAGAGATATTTTGAAATAGAATTATATCTATCTAGTCAATCTCGATTGGCAACTTCTATTTCAAAAGACATTTATAATGATAAGTATTTATGAGAATATTTCATTTCTTTTTAGTTTTGTGGAACTCATTTCTCCATCGTGCCCACTGCATTTAAACTAAAGCCCCCAGCTGGCCTACTTGTTTGCAATTCGCGTAGTTACTACGCTGAGGAACAGCGCTCCTCACCTTCCCGTCTGACTATGTGTCCGACGGGTTCGTCCATTCTATTACCTGTGTGCTCAGCGACATATGTTTTTGCTGGCAAAATTGTGTCTGTAAGGGTGACATTTACCTGCGGAGCAGACTCTAACATTGTTGTTCACGTAGCACTAGGCCGATTCGCAGGCAATGTTAGCAATTGCTTGAAACAAATCGTAGATCCAAAATGTCTTGCAAATCGTCATCAGCCCAAAGCAAAATTTCCGTCTGCATTTTCCATCTTAATTGATAAGACCCGAACTGTACACATTTGCATGGTATAATGTCTTGTGAGCAAGTGTGTAAACTGGCGTTCGCTTGGCTACTCGACACCCACGTGACTTAATCCTTACTTTTGTTCAGATAAATTTCTTGTGCTAACTAATCTAGTTCTTGTTTTAAAGTTTTTATTTTTATTTTTCGTCAGATAGCCATGAATTAGGGATTCTGATTTTATGGGACGGTAACTGAAGTATGCTGGTAACTGTTTATTAACAAATTTGCCTATGCCAGGAAACAAAAGCAAATATTCACTTATGTGATATTGTGAAAGTTGTTGAAGGAAAATGTCACATAATTTAAACCATTTTTAGCTTTTGAAACTTGGTTCTGTATGTGTGAGTTACTTACTATGATTTACTTTTATTGGAGGATGAATACACTTAAAGTGTATTCATCCTTCTATCGCGACCACACCAACTCAGTCTCTGCGACTGATAGGCGCGTGCGTAGCTTGCGCCATGCACAGACAGCATCAATGCC
The DNA here is from genome assembly GCA_964020975.1 of Hermodice carunculata. Taxonomy (NCBI): domain Eukaryota; kingdom Metazoa; phylum Annelida; class Polychaeta; order Eunicida; family Amphinomidae; genus Hermodice; species Hermodice carunculata. Next base: position 604,849 of record CAXHWN010002137.1, on the reverse strand, counting down.
ATAACCAATCGGTGTTGGTTTCTAAGTTGGTTATGAGGCAATATGAGAGTAAACAGACTTCACTGACAGCCGGGGCTCTGCCGTTGGCTGTCATCAAATTCTGTTCAACTCGCATCTTGCCTTATAACCGACACTTGATCCTACAGTGATTGAATAATATTTTGTAGCATTGTCGCGCACTGTGCTTTGTGTGCAATGAACGAAGCGAAACTTTACACCTCTGTGCCAGGAAACAAAAGCAAATATTCACTTACGTAATATTGTGAAAGTAGAATCAGATGATCTGTTCTGCTGGACATTTGAACATTCGACATTTTTGTAGGAGAACAAAATGGCAAATATGAACGAGAACAGAGACTTAAATGTCCTAATCCAGAATTAAACACCGAAGTTGGGTCCCTTTCTGAAGGTTTGACCCAATTAATTGGTGATATTTAACAACACTTGGACTCTATCGAAATGCAACAGTGGTATTTCCATCGTGGTACCACAATTATCCGTTTCCATGTTCCCTAAGATGCCAGATTTGGACAACCATTGGCAAATGAAGAATTACAAAAGAAAATCGCTGACAGCGTACCGAAACTTAAGGTAATAAATCAAAGAAGATGTGGCTTTTAAAGTTTACTTTTATAGGGCCATTTGGCAAAATTCAAAGCCAGAAACAGAGGGCGATTTTTTTTTTTTTTTTTGTTTTTGTTTGTGTGTGTGCCAGCATGCTCCTGGCACATGAACGCAAAGTATTAGAGGATTACAGCACAACCTACGAGAAAATGGAATACCAGTGCTGAACATTTTTAAGAAAGAAGATCCACGTTTTTTTTTAATTATTTTTTTTAAAAAAGGACTGAACGAAAGAATAGCCCTATTAACAATGGTGGGTATTGTAATAAAAAAACCGGGCTGATCCTGTTCCACCCCAAGGAAAAGTTGCACTTTTGGAGGGAATCAGAAAGAGTCTCAGCAATTGTCAAAACTTATGCATCCATACTATAAGATAGGTCGTACCATTGATTTGTAAAGCCGAATTAGAGTATTGCGAGATAACCTAAATTTAAGTATGTGGATGAGAGACAGACGTTTCCTCGCTTTTTCCATAATTCTGGTAATATGGGCATCCTACTTTAGATTACTAGAAAGTGTAACGCCCAAATGTGTATGGCTAGTACCTTCTGGTATAACAGAATCGCCAAGGAGTAAAGGAGGGTGATCTGGCTTATTATGTTTAGTGGAAAACAAAACAGCTAAGGACTGAATAGCATTAAAGGACACTTTCCACTGTTTGCCCCATGCAGAGATATGAACAAGATCTGCGTTCATCCCAACTGCAGAGGTAACGGGATCATGCCATGGATTATCTCCAGAATGCTAGTGTCATCAGCGAAAAGCTTAATATCACACACAATATTATCAGTTATGTTATTAAAGTAAACTAGGAAAAGAAGAGGCCCCACATATCACATCACATGTGAGACTTTCACACAAATTTGGGCATAACTCAAGCTTATTGAAACTTCAAGCAATTTTAACTGATATCTTAAACATGGGGTCCCTTACCTCTCTTTAAACATCTTGAGTTGAAAATTTGCAAAGAAAACCGACCATAAGAATATGCGAAACTTTTAGAGTTTGTATATTAATAAATGTTGACACCGATTAAGGCGTACTGTCACTTTTCGTTCCGTGTCGTAAAATGTTCGCAAGCATGTGAAAGCAGATGGTTTATCATTTTTTGTTTTCAACATACACTACATATGCTACTCATACAATAGAGAGATAACATTTTTGTCAAGCATTCATTTCTTTGACACAAATTCTTCAGGCTGTACACTTTGACTCATTGAAAGGCTAAATTTGAAAATATAAGCAAAATGACCTTACTTATGTGCTAAAAGTGCAGAGTAACACATTATCCTTTACACTCAAGCAAATTGATAAACTTATCTTGGAATTTCTAAGCATAAATACCCATCCTTAATGGGGATAGGGGAGAAACAGATACTGGAACAAAGCTGCCTATTCAAACAGGGAGTTGATTCATCCATTGTGTGTCACAGTTCTACCAAAATGACCAGCAGGCAGTAAAGTTGGCTGACAAAGTCGCAATTCAATGCCAAAGAAGAATTTAATGTTATATATTGCCGTCTGAGGGCGCTAGCTCCCTGTTCCTCACTGGTCTTCCCGACGCAACTTGCGCGTGGCACTTGCCTGTGAAAGCAAGCACATTGTCGTCTGCTAAAGTTCAGTAGAGCAGAGAGAGCCGAACATGGAGGTTCACAGCAGGAAAGCTTGGCAAAATCCTCCTAAAATGAGGTAAAGTACGAATAGGTAGGCTATTAACCAAGCAAAAACTGTACACTACAATACTGCCCCAAGTTGTTTTGAATAGGCCTAAATTTAAAAAAAAAAAGTTCAGAAGTAGAGAGATTTAATTTTAATTTGACTGTACAACTTTCTGTTACTTGAGGAAAAATTGTCCTCTGTCTTCAATTCTGGGGGGATGAAATGAACCCATGTTGTGGTTTGTCCAGTCAAATGACAAAAGTTTATCAAAGAACATCAAATGTAATGATAATGTGATGATTGAAAGAATCATGTTTTTCTTGCATGTCTAACGTTATTCCAATTACGCGATTACCTGTAACGTTAACTTAAAATAAATTTGTCGGTTTAAGTCATAAGCCTTCCACTTCTCAAATTATGTGACAATTAAGCATGCCTTTCTTGCATTTCTATGAAATTAAAACTATCAAAATTAAATCTTTGGTAGTTGGGTCCAAGGCAAGGCGTTAACTGTTGTCTAAAATTAACCTTGGCTTTCATGGTGCGTCTATTTTTCAATGGAGATAGGCCTACTTACGTATCCGGGCACAGCCCAATTTTTACATTAATTAGCACGGTACATAGGCCCTATAGATAAAATACTTGGAAGTTGCAGAGTTTATGAATCCAATTGGGCATGACATTCAAAGAGTTGAAATATTTGTGTACCTGCGTGAACAACAGCCGTAACCAGCTCATACTGTCCATACATCATGTGGGCCTAACAGTGACATGGGCTCTCATCTAAATTTCGTTTCTAATGTGGTAATTAGTGTCATGCAAGATAATGGAGCCACTAAAACAGAAAACTTGCATCGTAGTTGAAAGTTTTGAAAAGACCCAAGTCACAACTGCTTCTGTCGAATCCTCTCAGACAAATCCACAGGGCGGCCTTATATTTGTATTTTGTATTTACGTTTAGCATAGAGCCGGTCCCTGTTGTTTCCATGTATGTTCAATCAAGGTAAATTACATGCAAGGCCTGACCTTCTTTTCTTTTTTTTCTTTTTTTAAATTCTCTCTTGCTTGGCCTCGCATTTGAAATAATTTGTGTTTGGCTCAAAAGTGAAAACATACATTAGGTACTAAGGCCCTAAATGCTGTTGCAGTGTTGGTTCAGTGTCAGAAATGCACAGCCTGGTGCTAATAACATCATAATGGTCATTACAATTTCCAGTAATTTCACTGCCCATAGTGAATACAAATTCCAAGCTTTGAGAAGATCTAACATCCAAAAGGCTCCAACGCCGGGATAAGAGGGGTTAAAATGTATCCTGACTGTTCTTGGAACTGTTCCAGTTTTTTTTTTTTTAGTTTTTTTTTTTTAAACCATCGCTGAAGATTTCAAGGTAAACTTTGACGTCACGGAACTGAACTCCCTGACCCTGCATCGCAAGGCAGCATCCCAATATAACCTTCAGGGGGGTCAGAGTATTAAACACCAGGTAGAAGTGTCGGTTTGTCCATCATAAATGAACTTTTTTTCCCTGATGCTGAGTAAGTACAGGTTTGTCCAGTGACACCTTCACGTGTAAACATAAACATTATAAACAAATAAAATCCGACACAGCGTACTATAACAAAGCTGTCCATCCCGAGTGTCAGTGTCTCGTGGACTCATCCACTTTGGCAGCGTCACATCACAAGCGTCAAACATAATACACTACTTATACAGTTCCCACAATACAGTTGGAAGCCATGAACGCAGACTTGAGCACTTGCTGCAAACTGTAGCCTTTGTATGTGGAATTGTGAGACTTTGGGAAAAAAAATTGATTTGTGATCAGAGTGTGATGTAAACAGAATGTTGATTGTTGACTCAGGTTTGGTCTCGGATCTGTTTGCAGGGAAGACGGCCATTGCAGTCTTTGGGGGGCGCTGCTATGATACACGCAGACACCTGGAGAGGGTGATCGCGGCGCCTGTCACCCCACAAGGCCTCGGGGGTCAATTTGAAGAGGTGGCACAGATACCCAGGGTGCCACACCCGAGGTGTCACACAGCAGTGGTCAGGTATAAGGATGAGGTGTGGCTAATTGGAGGCCATGACGCAGGTAAGTATAGACACATTTGTTTTACATGGATTGTGAAAGAAGTCAAGCATTGACTTATCGAGTCACTCTCCATGGCACAGATGTTGGCGTATACTTCCCACCTTGCCTAGTGGAGGAAACAATCACACAGAGAGAAACATCAATACACTCACGTGTAATATAATACTACTACTGTGTGGTATGTTTGTGTATTGATGTGTTAATGTGTGTATTGTGGAACACCTACAGGATGTCAATCAAACACAACAGAAAGTTGTTGACTCCTGACAGTAAACTGTTTGTCACAGTCGACTGTTGACCAAATGAAAGATTTCATTCACCAATTCAGTCAACAGTTAACTCGACAGTAATTTGTGGAATCAGTGATCAATTCATTGCTCATAAAAAAACAACTTTGTTGACGTTAACTGGTGTCACTGCTGTCATCGTTCATAAAATACAACTTTGTTATGTTATCTTGTGTCACATTATGTCCGCGTTCCCACTTGATGAGTCTCTTTGTTTATAGGTGACAATACACTGTCAGGATGTGACGTACTGGACGTGGTCAACTGGCGGTGGAGGACAGGGCCCCACATGAGGACACCAAGGTGGGAACACACGGCGACAGTGGTGGCCGGGGAGGTGATAACCGTGGGTGGTGAGAATGATTATAACAAAATCCTCTCATCCACAGAGACTCTGGGAGCAGAGAACAACTGGCTGCCGGGACCCGACCTGCCCAAGGAGAGGTATGGACACGCTGCGTGTGAGTTTGAGGGCCGGGTCTATATAAGCGGAGGGGAGGATGATGCACATACATTGCTTCCATCTGTGATGTCCTGGACGCCGGGGGAGACCAGCTGGCGACAGGAGCCGTCACTAACAACAGGCCGTATGTGTCACACCATGGTCACCACAGGAGGCGGCCTCCTGGTGTGTGGTGGCAGTGAGAACAGCATGGAGCAATATCACTCCCAGTCCAGGACCTGGAGCAGACTGACCACCTGGATACCAGAGGATAGGTATAAGGTTTACTCATCCGCCGTGGTGCACAGTGGAGTGTTGTATGTTGTTGGTGGCGATGTCTCTCCCATCACGTGGCGATACGATGGCGTCTGGCACATAGACCAGGAGATGCCGTGGGAGATGAATGACACAGAGGCCTGCCTCATCGAGCTCCCCATCACCCGGTGAGACATCACCCGAGAACAAGTAAGTGATGACTTCTACAACTATAACACTTCACCCCATTAACCCTTCCACGCATTTTGTGCCATTGTTTTGTGTACAGATACTTTGTTTACTGTTTGGTTTGTTTACGAGAAGTAATTGAAGTTCGACCTGTTCCCAGGTGTGCAGCTCAGGGAACCCAACATGACACATGGGAGCTGCTGCTTTATATACCGAGGTGTAAACAATCCACGTTGCTAGGGTGGTCAGACTTATGTCACACGTCAATCATTGTTGGGTGTGCTGATTAGCGATTGGTCCACCCGTCAAGTGACGTTGGTGAGAAGATGTAAATTGCACGTGCTCTAGTGTGACGTTCCATGCATGGAGAGCATTCGTTCCATGCCTAGGGCAAAGCCGCAAGGCAGTCCCGGTGCCACTGGGCAGTGGGGAAAAGCCACTTTGTAGGCCTAGCGCTAGTCGAGCAATAAATACGAAAATACCATTTTTGTGTATAAATTGCGTCAATACCGCATAGTGCAGAAGGTCCAGGTCAGAAAATTCTCACTTTCAGTGATCTTATTTCTTGAAAACAGCCATGTAAATCTCAACCAGCTTTCATAAAAGTGTGTGTGTCAACACACACTTTTCTTTCTTTCTTTCTTTCTTTCTTTCTTTCTTTCTTTCTTTCTTTCTTTCTTTCTTTCTCTCTCTCTCTCTCTCTCTCTCTCTCTCTCTTTCTTTCTTTCTTTCTTTCTGTCTTCTTTACCAGCAAATTTGTCGGACACTTTTTTGGGACACTATTGCACATAGAAACTCCAAACTTGGCATGATTGTAATTTGTAACTCCATACAAGGATTTTGACCGTTTTATACAGAGGAGTGAAGATGTTTAAAATTATGCAAATTAGGGGCATTTGAAATTTAAATTTTTTAATATCTACTAAAGTATAGTGGATGGAGATGTCATTCCAACTTGCACTAGGGGTTATTGGCCACTGGGCATCTGATGAATTTAAAACAAAAGCTGTAGCCATTTAAATAATGCTAATTACCAGGATTTGAATTTTTAAAACTTGAATATCTTCAAAACTATTATAGATAGAGATGTCATTTCATCTACTGGGGGGTTGTTGACCATTGCACATGTAATAAATCTAAAACAAAAGTTGTAGCAATTTAAATTATGCTAATTTAGTAATTATTAGTATTCGAAATTTTCAATCTTGAATATCTTCAACACTATAATAGAAAGAGAAGTCATTCCAACTTCTACTAGGGGTTTGTTGACCATTGCGCACCTAATGAATTAAAAACAAAAGTTGTAGCTAAATAGCACCATTAGAAATTTTAAAGCTTGAATAACTTCAAAGCTATAATAGATAGAGATGCCATTCCAACTTCTACTCCTTTGTTAATGTTATGAAATAGTTGTACATTGCCATACCAATGTGCTTTGAAGACACACTCACTGATTTGCTGTTAATGACGAATATTTCTAAGGTTGAGAGGACCGGTTTAAAATCACCAGTTTCCTTTTATGGGTGACTGCCTGTCTCAAGTCAGGAGTGAAATTTGTTTCTTCACATTGGTATTGGAAGAGAAATGTTGATGCTTTGGCAAGTCTGGAATCTCTTTGCTGTCATTGTTGGGTTTGGAATTAATGAATATGGACCATGTTTTTCTGTACTATTTGTCCACGTGACAAACATCTTGATGTGTTCTTTTTTTCTCCCTTTGCAAATCAGGTCGCCTCTGCCTGCCATTGGTGTTACCTGCAATAATAAATGATCTGATGCTTGTAAACCAATTTTATAGTTGATATGATCTTTCCTGTGTAAATTGCCAAAACATAATTCACAAGGCTGACCAACTACTTATAACCGAAATTGACCAAATCTTCCTTTATTTGATGAATCCTATTTTCAAGTTAAAAAAAAAAAAAGGGGGGGGGGATCACTATCTGCAAATGAAAGCTGAGTTTTATTCTAATATAAATATCTGGAATTTTTGGACAGGTGAATTGGCAACTTTCCTTACAAGTCCATCATAAATTGTACAAAGTACAGACAGACTATTTAGAACCCTGACTGATGCATACAAAAATGAAATTGAATTTTTGTTTTAATCAAGCAAATATGAGGATTGCTTATCTATAAGGCACTGAAATATGTAGTTAATCAAGCTTCAAGACAAAATGTATTTGCAGCAGTAGACTGGTAATATATAAAGCTTGTGCTCAACCAATACATACTGCTGAATACTGTACATATGTAGCGAGTTTTTACACAAAAACAGGTTTAAAATATTGAACAGGCAGCCTACCTTGAGAACCATCAGGAAGGTTATGACGTCAATGTCATGAGTAAGTTTTGCCAGGTCTGCTGCCTTGTCATTGGTGCGTGACGCAGTGTCCAGCTGAACACATATTGCCTGGTGACCCTGAAAAAAAGCTCTGATAGCCGCCAACATGTGGGGCACCCACCTACTATCCCTACCTTAAGGGGTAATATAACCTTTAGATTAAGCAGTTGGAATGTTTTTCGCAATTGTGCTTTCATTGGGTAACTCCTTTTATAAAGATAATAAAGGCTAAGCAATTAAGTCAAAGACTTGTCATACTTTGTGGGTACTGTGGCTTTGATCTGATCTTTCACGGCTAATTCAAGGTGGTGAGTCAAGCAATGAGTTGTAGCTATATCTGAATAAGTTTGATTTAGTAAAGCTGCAAGCCCTTTCTTATGTCCCATCATATTGGATGCTCCGTCTGAGGTCATTCCAGTTAGTTTATCCATTATGTCCACAGTGCTGTTAGGAACAGACAATTTCTCCTTATTATAGCCTTTGTTACTGCTTCATGAATGTGTTGTGCACTTGTAGATTCAGGAGACACAAAACACAAAAATCGCTGACTGCGAACTCCTTCCTTTAACAAATGAATATACGATAATTCCTGCTAATCTCCAGTCAAGTCTTGACAGTGACACCCATCAAGTGTGATTGAAAAAAAAAAAAACTGGCACTCTGAAAAAGAGTTCTTGTTCTGTCAGTCTCAACTGATGCTATGTGATGCACAAAGACCCTGCCGGCCTTGTTATTCTCATATGTTACACCAGTATCAAGTCCCTTTGCTCGATCTAATTTGCAAAGCCAAACATAGTCCTTGAAGCTCTTTTCATGCTTGGCACATGCATGTGCATTCTTAATGCGAAAGCTCAATTGCCTGTGTTGCGACTCCTTCAGTCTCTGCATGGCTACTCCTGCTTCAGTTCCCTGATGGCCAGTGACTTGTTCTGAACTGCATTTGTGTAGATCACTTTTTTCGCGGTACTACACAGAATCAATTTTGAAATTTGAGGTACCATTCAGCTACAATTTTGACTGGTCTTTTAACTTGACAGGCTTTTCTTGGCAACTGGTATTCCTTGCAGTCCCGGCACCGCATTGTTCCCGTCTTGGCGTCATAGGTCAGCCAACTTCTGCCTATTTCCCACGACGTTTGATATTTCGTGACGCGCTTGTGTTTGTCATAATCCTCCTGTATTTCTTTCTTTGCCTCGTCTGATACTTCGGAAGTCTTTCTCTTTTTTTGTGGCGGTGCCACCTCACTTAAATATCGCAACATGATACACAAACATCCACGACACGATGATCCCCCACAACGGCAGACAAAATGGCGGGATAGGAACGGAATAGGAACCGGCAGTCTAGTTTTCCAAACTCATTCTGTAACACGTTCTCTGATTGGAGGTCCTAACTGTACTGCGTCAGTCAACCAATGGGGATTTGCTATAGTACAAGGCAAGGCTGTTGAGTACCAAGTTGGGTTTGTAAACAAATCGCACATTCAACGAGGTTGACTTGGGTAAAAATAAATGATTATTGCATGGTTAGTGAAATTTAGCAGCCTGTTTTGAATTTTTCCTTATAGACCACAGGTCTATGGCAAACAACACTATCATTGACCGATCAATTATTTCTACATAGATTCGGACCTTCGGTCTCCCACTAATTTCGCACACTGGAAAAATCACACCATTTAGCGTTGGACTATTTCCAAATGGATAGCTATCACTCCATGATTGACATATAGCATGCACAGCATATCACACAGTTGATATTTTGTGCATGTGGAATGACAGGGCAGTTTCAAACAAAATTGGGTCATTGTCATGTTACGATATGTAACAGAAAAAATTAGAATCATACAGGACTCAGGACTCAGGATAATTTTATTGACCTTCATACAAATAACAAGTATACAAATCATTTAACAAACATATGTAACACAGATGTATGATGGTCAGGGAGACCCTCATTAAGATCATTCTGGACTTATTTGTGAACAGGACAGTCAGATGTCATAAAAATGAGTGGATATCAACCTCACAAGTCCGACGTCACATATATTTGCAGTTTTGCTTGTTTTCAATTTGAAAGACTTCTAATCAGAGTGAATGACACATATATATATTTATAATTCTCTCAGTTGGCAGTTTCTTGGTTGCTGGTAACAAATCTTGTCTTGTCTGCAAACAAAGTGCAGCGTTCGCTCACAGTCTGATCATTGAATGCCTGAAAAGTTTCAGTGGATTTCAGTGGTATGATATTTCTATTGGAAAATAAATACTGAATCACAACGTAAACGATAAATGGTCAATAAATTACAGAATGACTAGATATGCATCATTTCTTTGTTAATTGTTAATATGAAAAATGGGATGAGACTGGTCTAGTGGTTTATGGACTTTGTGTTATATATATATATATATATATATATATATATATATATATATATATATATATATATATATATATATATATATATATATATATATATATATATATATATACATATACATATATATATACATATATATACATATACATATACATACATATATATATATATATATATATATATATATATATATATATATATATATACATATACATATACATACATATGCATTTACATATATATATATACATATATATATATATTGTAAATTGAAATTATCTGACAGCAATTCCCTGATTGCTGATGTGCCATACATAGAAATATTATTTTACAATTTGGCTCTTTGTACATGTCCTTGTAGTTCCTAAATAATATCCCATACTGATCCTTTAATTCAAAAAAAGTTTTATACTCTGGGTTTTGATTAATTGTTATTATATTCGCAGCCATTCAGCATTCTATTGGTAAAAAGTTTGGAAACTTCAGTAAGGGAAAAAAGTATATTGAATATAGTATACACAATTTTCTCTATTGATCCTTGGTTGTGGAGTGTAAAATTTCACAGACCCACAAAAACTAATATTTCTCTCTCTTTTGTTTTTTATTTGTTGCAGGTAGCAGCTCTGCTTTCAGTTTCAAGTGGAAATGTGCAAGATAACTCCAGTGACGAATGATACGTGACATTCATATTAGTTGTGGTGCTGCTTTGGCCCCATCATTAAGCAAGGAAGTACCTGTATGAACAGATTCCTGTGTCAAACAAGGCAAAATATGTTCTGGCCAAACAGCAACCTGGATGAAATCACCAGCTTACAAATTATTGAAAGCCATGTTCATCCCACACAAGCACTGAACTTGATATGAGATGGCATTCTCATAGTACGTTTGGTTTTTTATTTTAGTCCCACACATGTTAGTGATATTGTTGCAAAGTGAAAATCTTTTACCTTGCGTGCAAGACAACTGCTATATTTAAGTTTTGAGAATAATGCAAGTGAATTTATGTATATTCTTAGAAATGAAAGTGCCTAATTTTTGACAAATTCTGCACTGATAATTTCACAAGAATTCGAATTTGTGAGTTAGTTGGGAATTATTTACAATAAGAACCCAAGAGACATTGAAAAGGTGTATTGTGTCTACAGCTTATTTCATATTGTGCATATTATTTTAAGATTCATTTCTGGATATATCAAAAATTGTTGTGCATTGATGCAACATGAGGCATAGGTTACTTCATTAGATTTTATGGTCAGCATAACCTATTTATAGGTCACGGACCTATGGAGACTTGCATGGGAATATGTACAATTTTGGGTCACCAAAGGGTCAAAAATGAAGTTGCAAGTGTGCTTGTGATTTTCAGGTAGATAAAAAGTACATTTCTTGTGCATCCAGAAAATATTTATTTTAGGGCTTAATTCCTATAACTTGACATATTGACATTTGTGTTAGCTGATACTCCTTCCCACATGCTCAAGTATTGCAATTTTAGCTCCAATTGGTTAATATAGCTATTAAAGACCATGTTCATTACTGGAATGCTATGCCTTATATGTGACCGTGACTTATTTTTGTCAGGTCATCTTGTCTGTAAAGTTGAAAGACATGATTTTGTAATGGCAGGGTGTAGCCTGGATATCAATGGCAAAGAGAATTGAGCCTCCAGATCAAAATTGCACTTGATAACATTCTACATAAAACTGTACTTGGTGACCTACTTTTTGGTTCACTGTGACCAAACAATTATGGAGTTTGACCATTGCCCAAATGTACTGTCTTTCTTCAGCAACTTGAAAAGTTATTGGATGAGAAGAAACAGACCATGTATGGAAAGCTGGATGTGGGGCACATGTTTTGAACAGTAACAGTTCTTTAATCTGCATTGAAGGTTAAGGTCAAATTGCCAGGCCAGTTTGAATGTATGGGTCATCTCGTGACTGCTCTGAACCCTGCAATTTCTTAGCTAGACCCATATAACCTTTGGAATTTATAGAGTATGAAAGTCTTTGTGGACATCAATGTTCGTGGTACCGCCTATAGTATTATGTAATATACAGGTCAAAATGTGAAAATCTTGTGACTGCTATACTGTCCACAGCTTTCAAGTTAGCCCAATGTAACTTTCAGGACTTACAAGGTGTATGAAGGTCCCTTACAATATTGGTGGCGCCACCTACCATATTATGCAATATAGGAGTCAAAATGTGAAATCTTCTGAACACTCTAGATAGCATCTTTAATTTTTTGCAGATTTTCACAAAATGTTGTGAGATTGCGGGAAAGGTCAGCGTCTAAGTTGCTGGTGATACTAGTGGTGCCACCTATAATTTAATTAGCCCAAATGTGTTTTAAGATATAAAATTTCATATCTGAAAAAGAAATTGGATTAGACTTGCCAAATTTATAGGATATATATATATAGACCATGTCCAGTGGTTGAATTTTGTGTAAAATCAGTGACGTTGACCTATTTTTGTGAGGTCACCTTGTCTGTGAAATTGAAAGAGGTGATTTTGTTTTGGCAGATATATGCCAGCAAAGCACCAGGCCCATGTGCCTCTTTTACATTTTTTTCATCAAGGATAATATACTGCTGCTTAGTAGAGGTGTGCCCAAAATAGGCTAGAAACGCAAACTAAAGATTATAAGTCCAACAAAGTATAATTTTGAAAAGTACATGTACATGAAGTGGAGGATTGTGTTTTGTCATTGTCATTTGTATCACTTGTCTTGTGTTTGTACAGCCATTTCACAAACTGAACGTACAATTTTCAGCTTAGATGACTTGTCAGTCAGCTGAGCTTATCTTATGGTCTTCCGTACATCGTCCGTCCGTTCTGCGTCAACAATTCACATTTTCGACTTCTCCGAAGAAACCATCAGCCAGATCCACTTCAAACTTAGTGGGGATGTGCCTTCAGTGGCTGTCTACCAAGTTTGTCCAAATGGTCATGGTCCAGTGATTTTTGGATTTTCAATGATTTTTTTTGTTCTTTTTGGGGCAAATCTTATAAAATCTTCTCGGAAACCACTAACCCAATTGCTTTGATATCACATAGGAACACTCCCTAGGACTCCTAGTTCTTAATTAGTTCCCCAGGTGGCGCTGTAATTTTTTTCAAATTTTTTATGATTTTTTTTCACTTTTTTAATGAATTTTTTGTGTTATATCTATTTTGGACTTCTTCTCCAGAACCGTCACTCAGATTTAGCTGATACATGGTGGATATGTTCCTTGTAGAAGGATCAAACAAACTTGTTCACTATGTGGGAATGCTGCGGATTTCTGATTTTTAACGATTTTTTCAATTCGGGTACTTGTCGGTCAGTGCAGCTTCCCTATTGATTACTATGGAAGTCAATGGACATTCTAATGCTAATTCAACGCTGCAATTTTATCTAATTTTTAATGAATTTTTTGTATGGTTTTGCTATTTTTCACTTGTTTTCAGAACCGTCACTCAGATTAAGCTGAAATGTGATGGATATGTTCTTGTGGAAGGGTCAAACAAAGTTGTTAACTAGGTGGCACTGCTTTGGATTCCTGATTTTTAAAGATTTTTTTCAATTGCGGTACTTACCAGTCAGTGGAGCTTTCCTATTGATTACTATGCAAGTCAATGGGCATTCTAATGCTAATTCGCAGGACAACTGACACAAAATTTACTGTTTACTTGATTACGTGAGATCTGTTTTGAGTTAGTAGCGTGATGCAGCAGGTTAATGTTTCTGTATGAAGGTCATGCTGAGACCGTACATGAATGACCTTGAACTCCTTTCTTGGGTCACAGTGCAACATACATGAATTTTACTCTTCAATATAACTTGAGAACTACTTGAACCTTGATGTTGCACATGTTAGTGTTCTTCTATAAAGGTCAGACTTACTCAGAACATGGGTGACCTTGATCCTTTCCCAAGTTCACAGAGCTGCAAATGTGATGAATGTCTAGGTCAGCTGAGCATGGGCTGTTCACACAGCCAGCTTGTTTTTGTTTGTATTTTTTGGGGGGCAAATCTTCAAAAAAATCTTCTCCAAAACCGCACATCCAGTTGCTTTGATGTCACACAGGAACACTCCTAGGGACTCTTAGCTTTTAATTATTCACCAGGTGGCGCTGCATTTTTTTCTATTTTTTTAAATGATTTTTTGAGTGTTTTCACTATTTTCGACCTCTCCAGAACCGTCACTCAGATTAAGCTGAATCTTTGTGGGTATGTTCCATGTGAAATTGTCAAACAATGTTGTTCACTAGGTGGCATTGCTAAGGATTTCTGATTTTGAACGATGTTTTCAATTTGGGTACTTATTGGTAAAAGCACCTTTCTTATTGTCAGATTACTATGTAAGTAAATGGGTATTCTAATGCTTTTTCACGTTTTGGACTTCTCTGAAGAAACTCTCTGTCAGATTCACCTCAAACTTGGTGGCAGTGTACGTGGGTCGTCATGCTGAATGTTTTATGATATTTAGCTCAGCTGACCTGATAGTCATCTGTCGGCAGAGCATTAGGCCGGTGGGTCTGTTGTTCAGAAAAATATCTTGATGTGTTGGTCCTAAAAAGTGATCTCAATTTGGCCTGGTCTCTCAAGCCAGCTGTCACTGTATTCCCTTCTTTCAAATTATGAAAGGTACAACATCAAAAACTTAAGAAAATGGTGAATTTTCTGGAAGCACATCATATGCACACACAATTATGTGTCTACCAAAAATACCAATCAACCAAATGGTCAGTTTGCAGCCACAGATTACATTTTAGGCCCATGGTCTTGTTGCAAATTCTGCTTTGTTTGGTTTCTAGGATTGTGTTTTTTTCGAAAGCTCACCTCTCGCTTCAGCTTCATAAAATAAGTTGTCAGCTTTTCAACAGTTGGTAGTTTAAGGGCAGGGTGAACAGGGGCAGTGGGGGAGGCATTCCTGTGATTGTGTGCAATCACAGTGTTCTAGTTGGACTTCTTTTTAGTTTATTGTGTTTTATGGCCTGTTTTGTGGACACCTCTGCTGAGCAGAAGTATATCTTTAAAAAAGCTATTTTACAGGCTAGAAGTAGTTGCTACTCATTGGTATTTGCAAGTTTTGAACTGCATTAAATAATAAAGTGTTCTCTTGATGTATAGCCTCAAAATGTACAAGCAAAATGTTATCTCACAAACAGAGAACAGCATGAAGATGTTCTAAACAGCTGTTTCATGAGAACTGTTTGATTTTTAAATCATACCAGTTGTACAAGTTAAAATTTCAAGACTTCAAGTCTTGTGCCATGACTGTTAATGTCACTCGTTCATGTTTTTTTTTTTAAAGTCACACCAGAAAGAAAAAATGGAGATGTTTCTGAACATTTGTTTGTTGGGCAGTCAATGATAATTTTACTGGTTCGTGGATTTTTTAAGTCACACTAAGATTTTTTAAAAAAAGGAAAACTAAACATATTTTTTGGGAGGGGTGGGAGGGGGGCCTATTGACTTTCAGTGTGAACATCATTCTTTGAAAGCATTCATGTACTAAATGATACCTGTTTTCCATGCACTAAAGGTGCTTTGCAAGAGCGCCCATAAAAGTTTCATGGATCCAGTGACATCACCGTGCTGCTTCACTGGGCCCCAGGCATTGTGGCGTGGCACAGGGCTCCTGGTGACACCAACATGTACAAGCAAGCATTCACAATTCTGTTCCGTACTTTGGCGACATTTGTAGTGGATGCATTGTTGGACGTTCCCATTTCTAGCTCTGCTGACTTCTCAGTCAGCAAAGCTTATAGAACCCATTTGCTATGATGGTACAATAATTTTTCTATTCTTTATGAATTCTTTAAATTTGTTTTTTGAAAAAAAAAAAATCTTCATCTCAAGAACTACTTGGCCAAAAATCTTTGATATTGCACATAGGGTCACCAGGGGTCAACTAGTTCTTATTTTGGTTGATGTGTTGGTGGGCCAAGGTGCTTCAGCATTGGAGCCTACCCTTGCAGAGGCTGTGGGTCAGGTTTGGCGACTACTCTGCCAGTGCAGGAAGTCACTCCCCTGGATCTGGGCAGGGCCTGAGCCAATTCACCTCAAGCATTCCAGCCAGCTGGTGCCCCTTCCTCCTGTGGATGAGCTCCTCTCGGGTGTTCTGCCTGTGGAGATTCTCTGTGAATGGGAGGATCGTGTAGAGGGTTTGCTTCTTGCTGACGATCTCGAGGATTGTCGCACTGCTGAATATATCCTCTAGCTGAACTGTTTGGAATTCCTGAGTGAGGACTTCAGGGAAGGTGCTCAATTCTCCCGATTCGCAGCAGAGCAGCAGGCAATGGAGTTTTATCCACTTCTTGCCACTGCTGAAAGGGCAAAGTCATCTTTTCAGTCCACAGCTTCAGCCCAGGAGGAGGTCAACAGTTTTCTGGTCTCCTGCTTAAGGCCAGGTTCCCTGTTCAGGGCAAACATCCCAGTCATGCGAGAAATTCTTCCTAGGGAGGCTGTGCCCATGTCAGATAAAGTTGCAGATGTGGCCCCCAAATTAGAGCTGCCATTTTCTACTTTTGTGGCTGGAAAGTTTGCAAAACTTTCTGCCAAGCTGGCTGGGTGTGGCGAGATGCCTGATGGCACGCTTATCAACTGCCCGTGGATACAGTGGGTCTTGGGCTGTTTGGTCGGGATTATCCCACTCTTTGAGAGGAAGGATAACATGGCCAGGGAAAAGCACCAGAAGTCTCTTGATGAGGCTTTGCTTCTGAGTGCAAAGTTGACCAAGGGGCCGTCTTCCCTCTAGCAGCATACAGCAGCTGGGCGCATTCCGCAGAAGTGTCCGAGGCGTTAGAAGAAGCTGGTGCAGAAGGGCGACCAGCTTAGAAGGCTGCAGACCAGTCCGTCCACAGAGGTGTTGGACCACCTTTAAGACAGTGCTGGTCTTGACTTGAGTCATGAGTGAGATGACCATGGGCGTGCACCACCAAGGGATCAAGTTGCACATTTATCCTGACGGTAGGCTCCTGCAATCTCAGGACAAGGGCCTTCTTCTGAGGGACATGTATTTTGTGTTGAATCTGTGCTCGGAAGTTATGCCTAGTTATGAATCTCCCAAAGTCCAGCCTGACTCCCGCAAGAGAGTTTATGTTTCTTGGGATTCAGTTTTGGACAGTCCCTGTCATCTCTTGCCCCTCAAAGGACAGGTGGAAGAGACTGTTAGCCCTCTTGAAGCAGTTCTGGAGAGCTTCTGCCCTGAGGGCAAGTCAGTGGATGCACCTGATCAGGAGGTTGACATCCATTGACACCCAAGTCCCTCTGGGGAGGCTTTATGGGGAACCTATCCAGCTCAGCTTCTGGGATCCCAAGACTCTTGTCTTCTCTTATCTCAGGGTGTCAGGATTCAGCATTACAATTGGCAATTTTGAGTTGGTGGTTTCGCCGGATGAATGTGATGTCAGGCTGGCCAGTCCCTGATGCCATTCAACGGAGAGGTGACTCTGCTCACGGATGCTTCTCTACAGGGCTGGGGAACATATTTGGGCTCTATAACGGCCTGAGAGGCAAATGTCCTCCTCTGTGGAGGCTGTGTGCCATCAATTGGCTAGAACTGAAAGCTGTTCCTCGCACGCTTATCCTTTTAGTCACAGCTGGAGAACAAACATGTCCCAGTGATTTTTGACAACCATATGGCGGCTGCATACATCAACAAACAGGGAGGTACCAAGTCAAAATGGTTCTCTCTGGCCAAGTCAATCCTGCTCTGGTGTCATCAGAATGGCATCAGGCTCCACTGTAGGCACATTGCAGTTTGCCTGAGAGTCCAGGCAGACCTACTGTTGCAGGTGGTTAACACCGAGTGGTCTCTGAATCCCCATATGGTGGAAGCATTCTCAGCCTTTTGGGATTGGCCACACATCAATCTCTTGGCCACCAGGGACAATCAGATGATTGACACATTTGCACACTCGTTCCCGGGCGAGTTGATGTCGGCAACAGATGCCATGTCGATTTTATGGCAGGAAATGGGGGCATATGCCTGTCCTCCAATCCCACTCTTGCCATAGGTGTTTTGCACGATTTTAGGAGAAGTCTTCTAAGGTCCATGGTGGGCAAAGGGGGAATGATCCTTGGACCTACTGAGTGTAGAACCTCCTTGACCACTGCTTCTTCTCCCTTCACTGCTCACACAGCCAAGATTAAATTGGTTCCACTTCAACCCCCAGGTTCTCTAGCTTCATGTCCAGCATCTATCACCAAGTGGATTTCTTCAGCCAGCTTCTCTCAGGGAGTGACTGAAAGAGGTGCAGAGGGAAAACTTCGTCAGTCTTCTTCAAAGCCTTGGGAGGTGTCAGTCCAGCAGATTTCAGACTTTTTTCTAAGTGTTGAAGGATGGACACTTTAAGGTTTGGATCATTGAGGGTTACAAGTCAGCCATTGCAGCTACGCTTAAGACCTGGGGACATTTTAGGGAGGGACTCTTGTGAAAATTTTTTATACCAGATTGTCCAATGGAGCCCAATCTTGTGCCTCGCTGGGATCCTCTTCATGGTGGTTTGGGCTCTCCTTATAAACCTCTGTTGGAGCCAAAGGATATGGCTTCAATAGAACTGAAGTTTCTTACCTTCCAAGACGCTTTTCGTGTAAGGTCTAGTAACATATCCGTTATCAGGTTGTCTGCTGATAGGAGGGATGTTTTCCTAAGGCATCATGTGTGATTTGTGTCTTAAGACACAAGGGGCATGTGACCCTTCAGCCACTTTGACAGGTTTTGGGGTAAAGTCACTCTCAGGAACAAAGCCCAGGTCCAAGCCAGATTGGGCCCTTGGTCCCGTTAGAGTGCTCTGGTTCTACTTGAGTAGGACTGAACCTCATCGAGTGGGCCAGAAACCCTGGTTTCTTTCTCGTAGACAGACAGAGTTCCAGACTCTGTCGCTTAATACCATCTCAAGATGGATAAGGAAAATGCTTTCCTTGGCCTACCAGGTGGTTGGAAAGGACGAACCGCTGGCACGTCTTCATTCTTTCTGGGCTCATTAGACTAGAAGGTACTCTGCCTCCTGGGATGCGTTACACAACACATCAGTACGGGATATTATGACCACCCTTAGATGGTGCTACCATAATACCTTTACATGCTTCTCTGCCTAAGAGACTTGGTAAAAGTGGAGGAGTGGGTGTTGGCACTCAAGTGCTTCCAACCAGTCTTATGGTGTGTTTCACCCAGCCCTTCTAATTCAAGAGAGTTAGAGAGGGTGCACTGGGAGTCCAGCATGTTGTTTTTGGTCCATTGATCCCTGGTGCAGAGTTTTGGTCAAGAATCTGTGGAGGTTCCTCCCTCCTCCAGTCTGATGGTACATCAGCTTGACCCTTCCTCTGCTGCAGACAAGAAAACCCGCCCAAAAATGCTTGCATCTTGTATGCACAGGCGAGTTTATCCGCCCAATGTAGCACATGCCGAAGATCTACTTTCAGTGCACGAAATTACCAAGATATGGCAACATGGTACGTACTCCTGCAGATGTACAACAGATTAAATGTGTTTCCACTATAAGTATTCGGCAATTGAGCCAAAATTGTATAGTGTGGTATCTCTACGAGAAAAACGACACACAGAGACTTTGTTCAGTATGGACCATCGCGGTGATTGATTGACAATGCATCCGAGTGCACGTTTCCAGTTTTAACATCAATGCACATTCCGCTCTGTATTTCTTTCAGCAGTTATCCAGGAACATACTCAATATTTTCAAAATATCTACTTTCGATCTGTCACTAAGTTTCAGTACTTATGCTACATGAAAAGATAAAAGTACCAGTGGCTTGAATGCTCAACTCCACCATGTTTGTTTGTTGAAAGTGCTCACTGCGCTTGTTTGACCATGTGCTAACTTACTTGCGCAAATTTGAGGCCTCAAAAATGCAATTTTGCCACTGTTTTTCGGATTTTTATGGGCAAATCTACAAAAAACAATCGATTATATATAAAAAAAAAATTGTCACATTTGCACAACAAAAGTATTTCTGCAGCAAAAACTATGCAGTTTGATGGACTGGATAAAGGCATTTAATGTATTTGTTTACATAAATAAACTTCCTTGTGGATGCCATGAAGATGGGTCACTGGAATTCCACCTTTTGGTCCCACCTCATTAATTGGTGTAGGAAACTGAATTGCGCATGCTTGCTTGTACGCTAGTGCGCATTGGTACCACCAGGAGCGCTGTGCCAAGTCATTGTGCCTTGGGCCCTATGAAGCAGCAGGGGGACAGCACTGGACCCATGGCATTTTAAGGGGGGTGGGGCCGAAGGGCTCTGGCAAAGCAGCTTGAGTGACCTACGGTGAGTACTGTTTCTTTATAGATTTGTGTTGAAAAGCTTCATTTTAATATGGAGGGCTCCAGCAGGTTGTGTCATTTGATTGGACTCAGACTCTTTTCAGTGACCAGTTGTCTGCACAGTCATATAATGTCAGTTCAATTTCCAAGCAAATGTGAAGTGGTCTATCGTTAGGAAGTTTGGAAAATAAAGTACCGTCCATAGTTGTCAACATTTTCATCTATGTCAAAAATGGCGGGGGGGGGGGGGGGGGAAGGGGGGGGGGGGGGTGTCAAAGCGTGATGACCACAACTTTAAACCTTAAAATATGTTGATTTACTACATCCAACATTTTCAGTTCCTTTTTAAAATTTCAACCTGCCACCAGGTGTCACGTTGCATTTTAACCCTTTCTTCCCATCAACCCCTTGATGTAATCCCCATTCAGTCAGCTGGAACAGATATGTGCAGATGTAAACATGGAGCTCAGTAAGACTGAATTTATGTAGCACAGCCAAATATCACTGCCCAAAATCCAAGATGCATGATAAAAAATCCTAAATCATTGTATGATCATGTGCCAAATGTATATACCTTTGTAGCCAGCATACATCAAGACAGGTTATGCAGAGAACATTTCAGAACATTCAGCATCAATTTCCCTGATCAAACATTATCTTCCAAAACAAAGTTTATAATATATATATAGACTTTACAACTTGTCATTACAATTGTATCTTTTTTTTTAAAATAATAAATGAATATCAAAGTATCAGTCACTTTGTTTGTCCACTTTATTTGCTAATATTGATGCGAAAATAAATTCACTTTATTGAGCTTAGACAAGGAAAACTATGCACTCCTTGCTTAAGCATTTTGGTCCTACTATATATATTGAATGTGTGTATTGCAATTAGTCCGGAAAAAATGTTGATGATGGCCATAAACATAGGGGGCAGGGTGGATTTATGGTAATTTTGGACGTAGCTGGCTATGGTTTGTTGTATTGTCACTAATTTGTAGAGTACCTACAAATGCGCGTTACCAGTTTCATTTGTTAAATCCATCTAATAAGGTTGTCAATATCTGTTGTTTTCATGACTTTTAACATCAATTCTTGCCACGCGAGCAGCATGGCATGCTGAACAAAACTGGTTTCACAAGACTGTCCAGGTACCCGAGGACTGGGTTATGGTAGATTTAACCCAGAAATATGGCACAGAATAAGGAAAATAATTAAAATTGCATAGTACAGTGAAACCTCCATATAGATACCGAATGCCCTTGCGATGAAACAAAAGTGTTCCATATAGAGAGGTGTTCAGTTTAGGGAGGTTTCCACATTGTGGCCTCTTGTTTTACCTACAGTTAAGCCCATCTAAAACTTAACAGCCAAATACATTTTTTGTGTTGCAAAGTGTTGTACTGGGGTTTGTAAAAGGTTTACAAAAGGTTGGCAAAGGGTTTGTAAAAGGTTGACAGAGGGTTTCAAATGGTTGAAACGGTTGCAAACCATTTCAACATTTTCATCAATAAGGTTGAGAAAGTGTGTGAAATGGTTGTTAACCATTAGAGAAAGGTTTAAAAGGGCTTTAATGCAATAAAGGTAAATGGTTTTGAAATGGTTTGGAAAGTGTTTGAAAAAGGTATGCCTTTCACTCAAATGGTTGGAAAAAGGTTGCAAAAGGTTAATGTGTTTGGTGACTCTTAAGTTTAAAGCAGGCATGGCTGTACCATGATATACAGATACCAGCTGAGGTCATTATAGTGAGAACATAACTGCATGTACATTATTAAACATATGCAATGAACTGAATAGTTGGTAGATAATGTTGAAAATAAATCACAGTGGTGATATTTAGAAAGTTAGTCTCAATGTTTCAAAAGAGTAACAGCACTGCTATAATAACATGATTATGAACTCGCACCTTATAGTAGCTGTGCTCTTGCTGTTACTAATTTCAGTCAATTCATACTTCTTGAAATTAAATCCCTTGGCTTTGGTGAGATAAAACATAATATGTATTCAGTATTCTCCTCTAGAGGCTTACATACTTTATTTTGTTCACCTCTGGGGCTACTAGGCATTGCCTTGGCCAGTCCGAGA
Source organism: Hermodice carunculata (assembly GCA_964020975.1). NCBI lineage: Eukaryota > Metazoa > Annelida > Polychaeta > Eunicida > Amphinomidae > Hermodice > Hermodice carunculata. The sequence continues at coordinate 582,210 of CAXHWN010002137.1, read as the reverse complement.
GAGTGTCCACCAACCATATGATTGATGTAGTCCTATTGAGTTTCTCACTCTGGTCGGTCACTTGTTCACCTCCAAATCTGCTAAGCCTTTGGAGGTGAATAGTTTTTTTTTTTTTTTTTTTTTTTTTTTTTGAAAATGGTGTTCCTTTTGGGGTGTTTGTGTTCAATCTAGAGAGGTGTTCAGTATAGGGAGGCTTTCTTATAAAGGACACATATGGGGATATGGGAATAATTGGGACCGAGAAAAAGTGTTCAGTATAAGGGGATGTTCCATATATGGAGGTGTTTGGCTATGGAGGTTTTACTGTATTGAAATAATGCTAAAATATTTGGTGTATACTTTGGTCTCAAAAATGTTCCGCAAGGTATACTTGGCCTTCAATTTTTCAAAATTTCAGCTTCTATATTTTGTGTCTTTTCGCCTTCAAAATGCATCAAGATTTTGCATTTAAGGGCCTTAAAGGGGGCATGCCCCGAGACTCCCCAGCAGGACTTCACATCTTTGGCACTCGTTAATGTCCTACACTGGCCATCATTTGGACTGGTAGTTTTTTTTTTTTCCGCGGTAAACCATTGCTCAAGTCATGTAATGTTCCTCCTACTACAAGGGAGCCTTGGCACTATATGTATAAGTTGAATCAAGTTATATTCCTGATGTTTCTTGATGAAATTGATATGGGTGTCACACCTTTTCAGTTATGTAGCGTAAGTGTAACACCTCACCTCCAGATAGTATCAGAAAATATGGAGGGAAAAGGTCAAGTCTCTACCACACACTGCATGGTGGTACTTTTGATGTCCAGATATCCTGGAATCTAGAGGGAAAAGGTCAAGTCTATACCACAGTATATGGTGGAGCAGTATACGGTAGTTCTAGAATGTTTTTGTGTCCAGACATCAGAAAATATTTGCATATTTTAATTTGACGCATCATGCCTTTTCTATTAAATATAACCTTTCATTATGTCAATTAAATTTTGGCGCATTTTATTTTCGCACAACAAGTACTGGGGTGAAATGAAGTCAAACGCAAAAATTTCTAGAACTACAGTATGTCCAGATATTATCAGAGAATCTGGAGGGAAAAGATCAAGTCTCTACCACACACTATATGGTGTATTGTATTGTATGTTAAGCTAGCAGATTATAAAAGATCTCAGCAGTTGCAGTCTGGGTAAATTATACAGTGGACAAAACAGAAGAAAGTGACTTGTATCCTCTTTTAAGAAGTTGCACGCGCTGCATAGGGCAAAATATTGAACTCATATAAGTGAAAATGAAGTTTTGATCATCCTAGGTGTAGCTGTGCATGAACAATGTTTGCAAAACGATCCCCGAATGTGAAATATTTTGCAATTTTGTGGCGGAAAAACAGAAGTTTGGTTAATTTGTCTTGAAGATTGAAAGAGTGGGAGATATTTTAATTTCATCCAGCAGTTCATTCCATAGGGATATAGTAGAGGGCCGAAACCAATTAGAGTAACGGTCAGTCCTACACTTGATTAGTCTAAGTTGAAGGGAATTTCGGAGTAGGCGGCTTGCTTGGGTGAGAACGTAATTGGGGATAAAGTCATACAGGTAAGTAGGTACTGTATATGTCCAGATATTTACATGTACGAGAATCTGGAGGGAAAAGGTCAAGTCTCTACCACACACTATATGGGGGTACCGTATATGTACAGATATTACCAGAGAATCTGGAGGGAAAAGGCCAAGTCTTTACCAAACACTGCATGGTAGTAAGTGTATATTTCAGGTCACATTACAGTGGAATTCACTCTGCAAAGGCCTGTGATGAAAGACTGTCTAATTGTATTCTTTTTACATCTGCTGACTGCAGGTTGCACAACTTAAAGCTTCACTCATCAGTCTATTCCTCCATCAAGGTTTGTTTGTGAATGCAATACAGTCCACAGTTTTGCTGTGAACACCATATAACAGTGTGATACTGGTGGTTCCACCTATATTATGTAAATATCGGCCAAAATGTGATTTGCATTCTCAAATACTATTTGATAATTAAATACTTCATTGGCTATGTTGTGCGGTGGGCTGTGTTGTCCAACTCATAGTTATAATGGAGGTAGAGTGTCTCTGTCTCAAGTCAGGAGTGAAATTTGTTTCTTCACATTGGTATTGGAAGATGAACGTTGATGCTTTGGTAACTCTGGAATCACTTTGCTGTTATTGTTAGGTTTGAAATTTATGAATATGGGTCATGTTTTTCTGTAATATTTGGTGAAACATCCTGAAATTACAGGTAGAATGTTGATCGGGTAAAAACACAAGAGGGATCAAAATGTGGTGGCACAACCCACAGTAAATCTTGAGAATTTGTATGTAATTTTTGTATCTATTAGCAATACTTACCTATCCACTACATTTGGCAGGTCCCATCTGGGATTGTGTCTCTCCCAACAATTTTTTCCAGAAATTTTTTCTTCTGATACAGTCAGTGCTTTGTCCCGTCCTGCAGCGCCCTCACTGCCCAAGCTGTCGACTCAGCTAGTGTAAGCGAGACACAGCCTCGTTCTGACTTTAGTTCTTTCTCTTTGGCGTCCATTTTGAAAGCCGCTTTAGAGAAGTTAGAATACCTAGTTTAATGGAAAGCTATTCATGGAGATCTATGCATTTGTTTTCCTATGGAATAGACTAGAAGAGTGCATGCACTCCATAGTTCTAAATTTCATTGGACATGCATTCAGTACACAGATTTTCTATGGCCCATAAGCTTTCATGCAGGTACATTTTACAGATGCATGGCATTCAGACATTGAGGCACATCTGGAGCCCGTTTGTTTCCCACTTTACTGGGCAAACAGTGGGTTACCCATAGTTTGCCCAATATCTTATTTACGTACTAAACATCGATAACTGTAGCCCATTTGTTGCCCACTTTACTGTGTGAACAGTGGATTAGCCAGTGTTGGCCCACTACACATGGTAAAATGCCAATTTCTGCCCATCATTCAACCATGGGCAACCCAGCTGGGTAGCCCATGGGCTACTCACTTTTGTGTGTGGAAATAGTGATGATTTGTGCAATTTTTTGTGAGCTTGATGTATTTTCCAGGTCATGGGCCATTTTGAATCATAAAGGAAAGTAAATCCAACATGTTTAGAAAGAATGTGGCTGATGGTGCCAAATGTACCACAGATGTGTACCTTGTGCAAGTTTGATATTGTAAAATATGAATTAAAGACCTATTTTCTCAAGTTCCCAGAGAGAGTGCATTTCTGGAATTTACTTTTTGATGGTCATTACATCTAGATTTGTGAAATATGTACAATTACAGGGATACTATACAGACAAAAGTCTGTCTTGTCTGGAGTCCTGGTAGTATTAATTGCTTAATGTCTTAGATATTAAAAACATGGAAAATTCGTTATTGTGATTATAAATTGAGATGGAGCTACAAAATCTATGAGATACCTACCAATGGTCAGATTTTGTAAACATAGGGTGTTCCTCACCAATCCGTCAAGGCCATTGAGCATTTTAAGTGAGGGGACACTAAAGTTGGAATGTTGAGAAAGAACAAGGCAAACGATACCAAATGTACCACAAATGTGTATTACGTGGAAGTTTGATATTGAACTGTTTACATAATATATTAAATGACTTACTCTGTCAAGGTCAAGGAAGCTAGACTACTTTATTATTATTATTATTATTATTATTATTATTATTATTATTATTATTATTATTATTATTATTATTATTATTATTATTATTATTATTATAATCTCCAGTTGACTTGTTTGTCAGCTCAGCTTGTCTCATGGTCATCCATCCTTCATCCTATGCTCTTCTGTCAACACTTCACATTTTCAGCTCCAACGAAACTGCAGACCAGATCAACTTCAGACTTGGTGGGGATCTACTTGAGGTTGGTTTGTACTAAGTTTGTTCAAACAGTCATGCTGCAGCGCTTTTTTCGTTTTTTTATTATCATTCCAAATTGTTTTTCTTCTTTTCTCTTTTTTTGGGGGGAGGGGGGAGAGGGACAAAATCTTCCGTAAAACTGTCTAAATTACATAGGGACACTTCTTGGGTACTCCAGACCTTAATTTGTTCAACAGGTGGCAATGCTGTGGGGTTTTTTATACAAATGTTTTACAATTTTTTGTGTTTGTAGCTCAGCTGACTTTTCAGTGACTTAAGTTTATAGGATTCATTCACAAAATTTAAATCTAGAATAATTTCAAAACAATTGTACTTAAGTTTTTTTCTTTTTTTTTCTTTTTTAATAATACAAGGCAATGGCCGCGCCTATTTCCCATGACATTCAGGCTGAAAGGTTCCATGGTGGATCCAGTGGTGCTCCTTAGCCAGTCGAAAAGTTTTTTTTTTCAACTTTGGGGGAGTTGGGATGTGACACAGGATTTGGACTTTGAGATAGAGTCCACTGTGATCCTGGCGGGCAAAATGTCTGCCCAATGGTTGATTCATATCTTCCTTGGGTTGTAGTAGAAGTGTTCTCAAAATCTTGATCGGAGCGGACAGGAAGTTTGGCCTACATATTGCTTGTGGCACTTGCCACAGGTCAGGAGGTAGACAAGGTTATTGTGTCTACATGTGCCCCCTTGGGGTGTACTATAGGTACGGCCATTCTTCTCAATTGTACATAAGTGCCATTCCAACTTCAATTTGTAGGTTTGTGACATAGCCGCACCAAGTGAACCATCAACCAAAGTTGTAGAATTTTAGTTGATGCAAATAAGGTGAATCCACAAAATTTAAATCTTGAATAGCTTCAAAACTATTACAGATAGAGGTGTGATTTCAACTTCACATTACAGGTTTGTAGCATTTGTGCATCCAATGAACTATGGACCAAGGTTTAAGCATTTTAATTGATGAAAATGAGGCTAATACATAAAATTTAGTAAACATTGAAAAATGGGAAAGTGTAGCATTTCAAATTACAGTGGTCCCTGTTTTGAACGACCCCACGTATGAGTGACCACCTGGTTTGAACGACCACATTTGTTCGCCAAACCTGTTAAACGCAACCAGCAACCAGGCAAAATAAACAGATTTTGCAACTACAACACAAGTGTGTGTATTATAATTTTGAAAGCACCCAAACAGATTGCAGTGACGAAATTTGTTGTTTTCCTTTTTGTTCTCGTGTTTCTGGTCCTTACAAAGCTGGTCAAAACGGACCTCCTCTGGGACAAGTAAGGCTTTCGTCATCTTTGCCTGCTTGGAGACCAGGCTCGATGTTTGTACCCGGGGATAAAAGCGCAGTCTGTCTAAGTCTTTTGTCTGCACCCTAATCTGATCAGCCACGTAACAGCTAAACAGAAATGCCACCTTGTCTTCCTTTCTCAAAATATGCAACATAGATGCAGGCTGATCAATGTTTAACTTTTCAGACGAACCCAAACCTTGTTGCCTAAAATGGTCCACAAGAGAGCCACATTTGACAGTTCTGTTGGTTGAGTCATCCCAATCCGAATCGGGAGACCCATCCCTGCCAGCTCTCCTCCTCTCGGAGCATTGTGTCCCTGAAGTGAGGTAACCCAACAGCCCTCATCCTCATTAGTGTACACAGAAATAAGTTTGCCTGGCCACAACGCTACAATTTAATCCATCACCTCCTCAGCCTCACCTGGGAGCCAAGTCCACAATGTCTGAGGGTGGCTGGGCTTGGCCAGAGGTGGGTGGTACTGTCACAGATCCTCTGCCAAGATTCAGTTGAAATCTATCTTCAGGCGGCAGTGTAGGTGCCACTGGAATGGAGGAAACTGGATGGCTAGCCTATTTCAACACAAAAGTCTTGTGCTTCTTTGGTGCTGACTCAGGTAGCCCAGACTCAAACAGAGTACGGGGCAGCTTCACTATCTGTGGTGATGTCGCCGTCACAACTGCTTGTTTTGGCTTGTAGTTTGTGCCTTAAATCTGCACAATCTAGGCCTACATGAGACTGAAATGTGGGAACAGTATGGCCGTTCCCTCCAAAACTCAAGCTTCCTGTCCAAGAATTATGGGATATATAACATACATATTGTTGTGTAAATGATCTACATACTAATCGTGAGTAGATTTGTGGACAATGAATCGTGCATATGTATGTCGTATGCCGTGACGTAGGCAAGCCATGTGCTCCAATGAATAAGACAGACACAAAGGAAGAAGAAGGAGATGTATTTCAGACTTTGGTGAGAGATCGCTTGCTTCAAACCACACTTCTGTATATTAACTTCTTATATTACGGAAGTATAATAAATACAGATATAAACATGCCAACGCCTATTCCACAATATCTTCTGGTGAACATGCAATGAACACAATCACTCTCCGGCAAACACCCAAAAGAAGTGAAGTCCTCCAGCAAACTAGATGTGAATACGACCCGAAATTCATTCTGAACTATGGTAGTTTTGATTGTGATATGAGATGTTCGGTGACACACTGTGGTGATCTTACATTTGGTGACACACTGTGGTGATCTTTGACATTTGGTGACACACCATGGTGATCTGACATTTGGTGACACACCATGGTGATCTGACAATTGGTGACACACCATGGTGATCTGTGACATTTGGTGACACACTGTGGTGATCTGTGACATTTGGTGACACACTGTGGTGATCTGTGACATTTCGTGACACACTGTGGTGATGTGCAGCTCCAGTGCAGCAGCTGCCCTTGGCCCAGTCTCCCACAATTCACTGTCTGGGTGCGGTGGCAATCCGCGGCAATCTATGGTCTCACCAAAGTTTGCTGTAGATGGATTGTAGAATACCTTCAAACACTGCACATTGCCATCAAACACAGGTTAGTGCCACTGAAGTGTGTCTCGAGTGTATGTAATCAAACCCATTAAAAACTAGAGATAGTCGTCGCGCAACAACAAATGTATCGTCCGCATGGCGCACTGTCTCCCAATTGAGAAATCATCTTGAAGAGCCCACTTTTGTCACAATATTAGTGCTATCTTTCCCATGTTACTAAATCTCGACTGCAAAGTCACCACCTCCATGTGACCACTTTTTGACCTGCCCTATGAGTAGTCTTTTAAACCAGTCATAGGGCAAAAAAACCCCAAAAAATCTGTTATCTTGCCTAGGGGGGCGCACAGACAGACGGTCAGTCAGATGGACAGACTGACCACCTTAGAAAAATTCCTCAAGTCCATAGACTACTTGAACCAAATTTGAAACGAATAGGGGTCACAGGTACAAAGACATGGCCGTTTGGTCGACCTGGATATTGCTTAACGATGTTTTGTTAACTAATCAATTAATGATCACAGGATGCTAGTTTTCGTACTTGATCTGCTTCATCATCAGGTGCTTCACCAACCAAAACTTCGTGGAGCTACATACAATATTGTTTTGTTTTAGTTATCACGGTAATGTCCTCTAGAGGCTGCTTAATGGCTCAAATCTGGAGGTTGCCTGACGATCCTTGATTAATCAACTAATTAATTAATAATCACAGGAAACTAGTTTTTGACTTCCTTCATCATGAGGAGCACCACTAATCAAAATTTGGCGGAGCTACATGCAATATTTTTTTGGTAATCTTAGTAATGTCCTCTGGGGGTTGCCTGACGATCTTTTGTTAGTTAACTAGTTAATTAATGATCACAGGAACTTGACCTCCTTCATCATAAAGTGCACCACTAATCAAAATTTGGCGGAGCTACATGCAATTTTTTTTTAGTTATCATGGTGATGTCGTCCCGATGGACAAACGGACAGACAGATGGCGGGTGAACGGTCACAAAACCAATATATCCCTCAGATCCTTCGGATGCGGGGGATATAATAAATACTTGGAATTCATTTGATTACACTGAGTTTAATTTTCCCTTATTTCGTGGATGCTTCAAAGCCACCAAAATAAGAAATCAGTGAAAAAGATTTTTGAAATTGGTATGCATAGGAATTATAACAAAAACAGTAAATTGGTTTTTGTTTTGATTAAAGGTCCAAAATACAAAAAAACTGACAAAATTAGAACCTATCAAAATAAATGTATTCACAGTCAATAAATATTAAATAAATATTTAAAAATAAATTTAGCATAGTCTAATCGCAAAGACTGTTCATTGTACACCCATTTTATCCACAACATTAACTTGAAATTCATGAGAGAGCTTTAATCGTACAACTTCCCTTTATTTCACTGCATTTACAGCACATGAAAAAAAAAATCTATACTTAAAAAGCAACAAAATGGCTGTATAAATACCAAAAATCATCCAATAGACATTTATGTATAGTAAAGGAGAGTTTTGTAAATACCATCAGAAAATACAAAAGTCCTACAGTAAAAGGTTTTATCCTGATCAATTCTTGGTCACTGGCACTGCCCATTGACAAGGCTTTAACACAGACAAGATATCTGACATCTTTTGTCCGGTAATGGCACACATTTTACATACCAGTACAGGTAATGAGTCGACTGAATGAATTCCGGAGACTTATCTACAATACCCAAGATCATTTGAAAGACATATTGGATCACAGACTATGAACTGAACTGGTAATGATGACCTGATATACCATTACCTTGAGCAACCATGTACTATGTTGTTTAGGATTTATGAAGACACTAGATTTTATCTATCAAAGTAGAAGTCTCAAAGTTTCATCCCAGTTCTACAGTCTTACTTCAGAGTCAAGACTAGCCAAGCAGAGAAAGTGATCAAATCTGACTGTAATATACATGTATTTCTTGTTATCAGGTGAGTTTTAAAACACAAAAAACTTTGTAAAAAACTTTGTCAAGTGTCTACGATGATAAATGGGAGAAATATCCCAACCAACATGGCAATGACCAAAGTACTAGTGGCAAGAAAATTTGGCAGGATGCTTTTTGTTACCTCACCTTTTTGCTTCCTTAATTAATTTATGCTAAAACCTACACTCATGTGTTAACATATGGGCACTATATGCAAAACATTGAGACATAATATTGCGTCACAATCCCCATTAGTTCAAACATACAGCTGAAAATTCCTTGCCAAAATATGATGATAAGGCAGGATCAGACCTGTATCTGTCCAACATACAGAGGATTTGAGACCTCGTCAACTGTATATAGTCTGCAAATAGGTCCTTATTCAATGATGCAATCCACATTGAAAAGATCCTTATTTTATTGTGGGTCATCATTGAAGCACAGCGCGTAAACAGATGAGTGACGGTTACATCTCTCTCATTGGGCAAAAGTCATAAAGTTTCCTCGGTAAATATGAAACTACTCAGTTTTAGTTTCTTCTTGGGTTTTGTCTTCTGTGGGTTGTTCCAGAGCTGTTTCTTCGTCTACTGTGTTTTTTACCTTTTCCTCTTCTTTGGGTGAATCTTCCTCTACAAATGACAAACACATGTAGTCATTGAACCAAATTTTGTGAATCAAAACGTGTTCTCGTTAATTTCATAAAATCACAATATGTAAATGAAACCTACTTTATGAATTAAATATGCAGTCATCATCAGCTGGAAAATTCTATCAAGGGTAAGTGTACACTGATACATATTTAGCCAATACAATACACACGTGCAGTGTCCACTGCATGGTTGGAATCCCAATATATCACTTCACTGATCATGTGGTCCTTGCATATGGTTTTCACAGTTCCTACTATATGTTTAGAAAGAAATTAAACTATTTTCCAACTACTTGTACGCTAAGTCTGAGGACGCTATAAAAACTTTGCCAATCACTTAATAACGAAACGTCACCAGGTGCATCAAATAATGCATTGACGCACCCCATGTCAGGTATAAATGTCATGAAATGTTCAGTTAAGACGCCTCACTGTGCATCCCAAGAAACAACCCCAGATAATGAGGGAAGTCAATAAAAGCTCTCACCCCCACCCCCACTCCCAGCGTACAATAAAGACATGAACAGTGGTGCTGCACGCATATGTCTATTATATGTCACACATACAAGTTGTAAATGGGTAGTTGGTACACTTTATGAGAATCACTTAATTGAAAACCAATCTGGCAGCGTCTCTTACGTTTTTGCCCATCACTGGTCTTGCTTGGTCTTTTAATTTTTGAGAAACAGGCAAATAAAATTTATCAGGAGACTACACGAGTTCTGCTAGTTAAACAATAAAATAATATATCACACAAAATAATGTTTAAGTATATATAAACATATATATGTGTGTGTATATGAATGTATATATATATATATATATATATACATATATATATATATATATATATATATATATATATATATATATATATATATATATATATATATATATATATATATATATATACATATACATATACATATAATATATATATGTATATATATATATATATATATATATATATATATATATATATATATATATATATATGTATATATACATATGTATATAATACATATATATATATATATATATATATATATATATATATATATATATATATATATATATATATATATATATATATATATATATACATACATACATACATACAACATACATACATACATACATACATGCAATATATACGAACATATATTATAGATTATAGCATGCTTTATTGCCAATATGGAGTATCTCAATGAGCACTGGATGCCATATAGCAGAACAAGTGAGCGAAGCGACAAGTTCTGTTACATGGTATCCAGTGCAAGTTGATTACTTCATACCGTCTACAAGGCGTGCTATAAAATTTTTATCTCATGTTTGGGTAGATTTGTACATTTCAATACACAAAGCAAAAATAAGAACGACATTTGCAGAAAGTTTTACTCCTCATCAACACAATTACCAATGAAACCAAACGAGTACCAATACCATCGGAAGAGTACCAATTCCACCGGAAGAGTACCTATACATCATATCGCGGCACTGTAGCTTTTAGGCCTATAATACGGTATTTATACAAGCCTGTTATAGTACTAAGATCGACCCAAACATGATATATATATATATATATATTATATATATATATATATATATATATATATATATATATATATATATTATATATATATATATAATATATATTATATATATATATATGTATATATATATATATGTATATATATATATATATATATATATATATATATATATATATATATATATATATATATATATATATATATATATATATATATATATATATATATATATATATATATATATATATATATATATATATATATATATATATATATATATGTATATATATATATATATGTATATATGTATATATATGTATATGTGTATATATATGTATATGTATATATATGTATATATATATGTATATATATATGTATGTATATATATATATATATATATATATATATATATATATACATATATATATATATATATATATATACATATACATATACATATACATATACATATACATATACATATACATATACATATACATATACATATACATATAACATATACATTACATATATATATATATACACACACGTCTATATTTGACAATCTATAGATATTTTTCAATCTCTGACCAGGCACAAAATTTTTTCTTTCACTATTATGTTTGCATTTTACCAAACTGACTAACAGACCACGAGTTACAACAATGACTTGGAGCGTAATCCACAAGTGGTTGTGGATATAAATGGGAAGCATTGCTTGAAGCAACTTCTAGCAATGTGAAAAGTTAATGTTAGTCCTGACCCCACTTGTGGGCATAGGTAATCTGCTAAAATATGAAGATCATAGAATAAAAACAAGAGGGCTGTGTGAACAGCCCATGCTCAGCTGACCTAGAAACTCATCACACTTGTGGCTCTGTGAGCTTGGGATAGGATCAAGGTCACCCATGTACTGAGTAAGGCTGACCTTTATCAAAGAACACTGACATGTGCAACATCAAGGACCCAGTTCAAATAGTTCTCAAGTTATAGTGAAGAGTAAAATTCATATACATGTACGTTGCGCTGTGATCCCAGAAATAAGGTCAAAGGTCACTCATGTAATGTCTCAGCATGAATCTTCATAGAGAAGCATTAACATATGCAACATCAATGTCCTAACGCAAACAATAGAACAGTAAATTTCATGTCAAGTGTCCTGTGACCTTGGGAATTATGTCAAGGTGCAAAAGTCAATGGACCATGACCACTTGCACAAAATACGTAGACACTTATAAAAGGAACATCCCTACCATGTTAGACAGAAATCTGGCCAAAACCATCTACGTTATCACCATTACAAGAAATTCCTATATTATACATTCTTTAATTAAACTTTTTTTGAAAGATTTAAAAAAAAGAAAAAAAGAAAAAATTAATAAATAAATAAATAAATAAATAAATAAATAAATAAATAAATAAATAAATAAATAAATAAATAAATAAATAAATAAATAAATAAATAAATAAATAAATGACTGGAGCGTGACCATTCTAGAAAACAAATTTGGTAGAATCCCACCCAAGGTGCATTGCCACCAAGTTTGAAGTCAAACTGACTGACAGTTTCTTCAGAGATGACTTCTGTCAAAAATCTGAATTAGCATTAGAATGCCCATTGACCTACATAATAATCAATAGAAGGTGCATCTACCAATAAGTACCCCAATTGCAAAAATCATTAGAAATCAGGAATCCACAGCAGTGCCACCTAGTAAACAACTTTGTTTGACCCTTTCACAAGGAACATATCCACCAAGTTTGAGCTTAATCCGAGTGATGGTTCTGGAGAAGAAGTCAAAAAAATAAAAAAACATACAAAAAATCACAAACATTAGGGCAAAAGAAATTGCAGTGCCACCTGGTGATTGAATTAAGAACCAAGAGTCCTTCGGAGTGTTCCTGTTTAATATCAAAGCAATTGGGTGTGCTGTTTCGGAGAAGAAGAGTTTTTAAGACCCCCCCCTCGCCGCAAAAAAAAAAAAAAAAAAATTAAAAATCCCCAGATCAGTGGAACATTACCTTTTGAACAAACTTAGTAGATTCAGATTCAGATTCTTTTATCCGACAATAAATTCAATTCATTTCAATTGTTAGGAGATAATGACAGAAATATATATAAACAAATGAAAAATAAGAAAAAAAAATCTAGAGATCCACCCAAGGTACATTGCCATCAAGTTTGAGGTCAATCTGCGTGACGGTTTTGGCAAAGAAGTCCAAAATGTGAATTAGCACCAGAAAGACCAGTGACTTACATGGTAATCAATAGGAAAGCTGCCTTTACCGATAAGTACCGCATTGACCAAATCGTCAAAAATCAGGAATCTACAGCAGTGCCACCTAGTGAACAACTGTGTTTGACCTTTTCACAAGGAACAAATTTTCAAAATTTCAGCTGAATATGAGTTAAAGTTCTGGAGCAGAAGTCAAAAATAGCAAAAACACAGAAAAAATCATAAAAAAATAGGAAAGAAATTGCAGTGCCACCTGGTGAATAATTTAAGAACCAGGAGTTCTTAGGAGTGTTCCTGTGTGATATAAAAGCAATTGGGTGAACGGCTTGTGAGAAGAAAATTTTTAAAGATTTGCCTGATAAAAGAACAAAAAAGTTCATAAAAAATAAGAGGCCTGGCTCTGCTCAGCTGACCTAGAAATTGATGACACTAGTGGCACTGTCGAATTGGGAGTAAGTTTAAGGTCATCTACATATTGTGTTTCTGCCCTAAACAGAGGACCACCACCATGCACAATATCAAGGTCCTAACTCAAATAGTTCTCAAGTTATAAAATAAATAGTTAAATTCAGGAAAGTGAACCTGTGACCTTGGAAATAAGATCAGGGTCACTCACATACATTGTACTGTGTGAATGGGGCCTCATAGTAGACAACTAACATGGGCAACAAGTCCTAGTTGATCAAGTTCTCAAGTTGTTCAATGAACTGTAAAATTCAAGTAAGTGGGTCTGTGACCTTGGAAATGAAGTCAAGGTCACTTATGTACTGTCTGAGCCTGGCCCTCATACATGTACCACTGCATGCAACATCAAACTCTAAGCAGTTTTGGAGAAGATTTTTTAAAATTTGGTCAAAAAAGCAACAACAACAAAAAAAGTCATAAAAAATCCAAAATCCCTCGTCCGTGACCATTTGAATGAAGTTGGTAGAGACCCATGAAAGATACATCCCCACCAAGTTTGAAGTGAATCTGGCTCACGGTTTTGGAGAAGAAGTTGAAAACGTGAATTACTACAGCCATCCCCAATCACCTACATAGTAATCAGTAGGAATGTATGTATTGTACCCGCATTGAAAAAATCGTTAAAAATAAGGGATCCATAGCAGTGCCACCTGGTGTAAACATTCATGTGACCCTTCTACATGGAACATTTTCACCAAGTCTCAGCATAATCTGAATGACAGTTTTGGAGAAGAAGTTGAAGGAGTGAAAGCACACAAAAATTCATAAACAAGAGGACTGTGACAGTCCTGTGCTCTTCTGACTAAGTCCCCCTGTGACCTTGGATATGAGGTCAAGGTCAGTGACCTACTCTGAATCTCACTTTTATAGAGGGCCATCCCCATGTGCAAGATCAAAGTCACAGTACAAATAGTTCTCAGGTAATCATATCAGTAAAATTCATCTTAGTGGCCCTGTGACCTTGAGAATGAGGTCAAGGTCACTAATGTTCAGTCTCAATCTTTCCTAAATAGAGGACCACCAACAAGTTCAACATCAAAGTCCTACCTTCCACAGTTCTAAATTACAATGTGAAAAGTAAAATTCACATAAGTGTCTGGGTCCCAGTGACCATGGGAATGAGGTTAAGGTCACCCATGTACTGTCTAAGTCTGGCCTTTGGTCAGGACAACCATCATGTTCAACATCAAGGTCTAAGTTCAAATAGCTCTCAAGTTGTCGGGTGAACAGTAAAATTTGAGTAAGTGGCCGTATGACCTTGGGAATGAGGTCAAGATCACTTATCTACAGTCTAAGTCTGGCCCTCACTAAGGGCAACTAGCATGTGCAATTGGAATGTCTTAGCCTTAATAGTTCTCAAGTTACCATATAAACAATGAACTTCATGCACCTCACCCTGTGACCTTGGAAATGAGGTCAAAGTCACTCACCTACTGTACATGTATCACTCTCATACCCCTATGCAATTTCAAAACAATTGGCTGAGTATATACTAGGATAAAGACTTTTGAAGATTTGGCCAAAAAATGAACAAAAAAATCATTAAAAATAAATTAATCTGTGACCATTGGAACAAACTTGGTAGATACCCACCCAAGGAACATTCCCACCAAGTTTGAAGTGAGTCTAGCTGATGGTTTCGCAGAAGTCAAAAATTGTCAATTAGCATTGCAAACCATAATGACCCCAATCCCCTTTGACTTGTATGGTAATCAAAAGGTATGTAAAATCAACAAGAGAAATTCTTAGAAAAAAAAAATCACTGGACCGTGACCATTTGAATAAACTAGGTAGAGACCCACCCAAGACATATCCCCACCAAGTTTGAAGTTAACCTGGCTAACGGCTTTTAGATCAGGTCGAAAATGTGAATTAGATTTTCCCAAAAAAATGAATAACAGAGTTATGCCCGGGGGGGGGGGGGGCATGAATGTCTCGCCAGCATTGTAATTGTATGGGTGAGGATTATTTTTGTGCAGTGGTGCCTGTATTGGTAGAATAACATGCAAAAGATAGCACAGTGTTCTTAAAAAATTGTGTCACTGGAGGGGTTATCAAGACAGGTACCACTGTATTTGGTAAAGTTGCTGAATATGTGAAATGAATAACAATCTATTTGTTGAGAATATATCGCTCCCCCACCCTTTTCTGAATCAAAATGGTCAATGATGTATATAATGTGTTCAAAATACTCAGAGCTTGACGTACCTGTCTGTATATTTGCAAGGAGATCCAGAGACACTCGGGTATTAAAGTATTGAAACCGCGACCCAAAGGGGCATATGGTAACTGAATATTGATTCTAATGTACCAAATTTCAATAATCTATCACACACATTGGTAAACACTAAGTCTATAGCTGTGTTTTTATCAGTCGTTGGTTCATGTATAATCTGATGAAGACCAAATTGACCCATTAAGGCTAAAAGTGACTTGTAGCTTGAAGAATCATGAAGACAGTCAATGTTAAAGTCTCCCATGATGATTGTTGGTGTAGATTGCTTTACTTCATGTGCACGATACAAGTTGATGATGGCTGCTTTTATTGAAGAGATTTGCTTACGTGGACGACAGTAAACACATACAACCTGAAGATCCATCTGGCAACGTTTGTATAGCGCCACTTGTATCTCAACTTGTTTAAAATTGGCAATAAATGTGTGGAGATGTTCAGCTTTTGAATATATTGCTGTACCATATGGCGATCTGTGCACATTGTGGTCATTACGATGTAATTGGAATGATGGAATTTCATATTCATCATCATCATCCAGTGAACAAAGTTTTGATTCTACAATGCAATGCCAAACTCTTTATTCAATACCCAGACCCAGACATCACATGTATTGTATGAGCAATGAAGTGTCACATCAATAGTACATAATATAAGTTTCTGGAAGTTTTTCTCCAATGCTCAATCATGCATGAAGTAATCAATGAAGTGTGACAGTGATGACCCTCATCTCTAGGGATGATTACAATGAATCATCCACCCAAGCATGAAAGCCTTTCCTAGTCTAGTTAGTGAAATAACGCCACTCAGAAGTTTTTCTCCAATGTTCAATCAAGCATAAAGTAATCAGTGAAGTGTGACAGTGATGACCCTCATCTCTAGGGATGATTACAATAAGTCATCCACCCAAATATGAAAGGCCTATGTAGTCTAGTTAGTGAAATAATGCCACTCTGAAGTTTTTCTCCAATGCTCAATCATGCATGAAGTAATCAATGAAGTGTGACAGTGATGACCCTCGTCTCTAGGGATGATTACATTAAATCATGTACCCAAATATGAAAGGCCTATGTAGTCTACTTACTGAAATAATGCCATTCTGAAATTTTTCTCCAATGCTCAATCAAGCATGAAGTAATCATTGAAGTGTGACAGTTATGACCCTCGTCTCTAGGGAGGATTACAATAAATCATCCACTCAAATATGAAAGGCCTATGTAGTGCAGTTACTGAAATAATGCCACTCCGAAGTTTTTCTCCAATGCTCAATCAAGCATGAAGTAATCAATGAAGTGTGACAGTTATGACCCTCGTCTCTGGGGATGATTACAATAAATCATCCACCCAAATATGAAAGGCCTATGTAGTCTAGTTACTGAAATAATGCCACTCCGAAGTTTTTCTCCAATGCTCAATCATGCATGAAGTAATCAATGAAGTGTGACAGTGATGACCCTCGTCTCTAGGGATGATTACATTAAATCATGTACCCAAATATGAAAGGCCTATGTAGTCTAGTTACTGAAATAATGCCACTCCGAAGTTTTTCTCCAATGCTCAATGAAGCATGAAGTAATCAATGAAGTGTAACATTGATGGCCCACATCTCTAGTGATGATTACAATCAATCATCCACCCAAGTATGATAGCCCTATCTGATCTAGTTAGTGAAATAATGCCACTCCGAAGTTTTTGGTTGACAGACGGACTGACGGACGGACGGACAGATGTCCGGACGTCCGGACGCCCGGAAAGTGACTGCTTAGTCTCGCAAACAGCTAAAGCTGGCGAGACAAAAAATTCATCAAAAATCCAAAAATCACTTGACCACGATCACTTGAATAATTTGGTAAAAACCCAGCCAAGACACATCCCCACCAAGTTTGAAGTGAATCTGGCAAACGGTTTTGGAGATGAGGTCGAAAATGTGAATTACCATAATGATTGCAATTCCCATTGACTTACATAGTAAACATTCAATAGGAATATATGCATTGACCAACAAGAACCTGAAATGAAAAATTTGTTAAAAATCTGGGATCCACAGCAACGCCACATGGTGAACAACCATCTGTAGCCCTCCCTCAAAGAACATATCCACTAAGTTTTAGCACAATCTGAGAGATGGTTTTGGAGAAGAAGTCGGAAATAGCAAAAATGCACAAAGATTCATAAAAAAAGAGAAATAAATCGCAGCACCACTGGTTGAATAACTTAAGGTCTAATGGTCCCCAGAAGTGTCCCTATACAATTTCAAAGTAATTGGCGTAGCAGTTTTGGAGAAGACAATTTTGTAAGATTTCCCCCCAAAAATGACCAAAAAAATTCATTAAAAATCCAAAAATCACTGGACCATGACCATTTGAATACATTTGGTAGAGACCCATCCAAGACACTTCCCCATCAAGTTTGAAGTGAATCTGGCCTTTTGGAGAAGAAGTCAAAAATGTAAATTGTTGACAACGCATTATGGACAGAGGACCATAAGATAAGCTCAGCTGACTGACAAGTCAGCTGAGCTAAAAATATCATTGGAACGTGACCATTAGAACAAACTTAGTGGAGACCCACCCAAGATACATTGCCACCAAGTTTGAAGTAAATCTGGCTGGCGGTTTTGGTAAAGACGTCGAAAATATGAATTGTGGACAGACAAAAGCACAATGGATGAAGAACCATTCGATAAGCTCAGCTGACTGACAAGTCAGCTGAGCGAAAAATGGTCCACATAATGAACATTCTACATACATTTACTGATGAAATGAATCACACACATACCTGGCTCGGGCTCGGGCTTAGGGTCCTGTTCGGGTTCAGGTTCGGGCTCTTTTTCTTCCTCTGTTGCTGTTTCCTCTTTTGTCTCTTCTGAAATTTAAGAGTTGGCCCAATGAAATAATCACACCCTTTTATTGTAAGTAAACATTATGAACTCTAGGCAGAATTTGAAATTTTCTTATGAATGATTAATACAATGAAAAAGCAGTTTGTCTTTTCTTGCATTTAGTACAAATGTCCCTTGTCTACCATATTCCAGAAATGGGCTTGTAATCCAAGTACTAATAATTTCAGACACCATGACATCATAATGCTGTATGGGAAAACTCATCTTTATATATCTAATTATATCACATTATTTTGTGAGCCCCTCCTCTGAGGAAGCCTCCAGAGAGAGCACAAACATATCAGGGGCAAAACTTATGCACATCAAATATTAAGAACTTGAGATATGAATAACCAGTGAGTGTATTGTTCCCTGGACATGTCCTAAAGTATAATAGTACCAAACTGATACATCCATATATTTTTTTTAAACTTTTCTCCAATAATCATGTCTGACATACTGCAAATTGTTTTTTTTTAAAGTGTGTGTGTCAACACACATTTTTTTGTTTTTCCCTTTCTCTCTCTCTCTCTCTCTCTCTCTCTCTCTCTCTCTCTCTCTCTCTCTCTCTCTCTATCTCTCTTCTTTACCTGCAAATTTTTCCGACACTTTTCTCGAACAGTATTATACATAGAAACTCCAAACTAGGCATGATTGTACCTCCATACAAGGAGTTTGACCGTTATATACAAAGGAATGGAGATGTTTAAAATTATGCAAGTTAGGGGCATTTGAAAATTAAAATCTTGAATATCTTCAAAAGTATAATAGATAGAGATGTCATTCCAACTTCTACTAGGGGGTTATTGACCACTGCGCATCAAATGAATTTAAAACCAATGTTGCAGAAATTTAAATTATGCTAATTAGCAGCATTTGAAATTTTAAAACTTGAATATCTTCAAAATTATTATAGATATAGACGTCATTTTAACTTCTTCTAGGGGGTTATTGACCATTGGGCATGTAATGAATCTAAAGCAAAAGTTGTAGCAATTCAAATTATGCTAATTAGCAGCATGTAAAATTTTTAAACTTGAATATCTTCAAAACTATTATAGATAGAGATGTCATTTCAAATTCTACCAGGGGGTTGTTGACCATTGCCCATCTAATGAATCTAAAACAAAAGTTGTAGCAATTTAAATTATGCTAATTAGCAGTATTTGAAATTTTTAATCTTAAATATCTTGAACACTGTAATAGATAGAGATGTCATTCCAACTTCTACTAGGGGATTGTTGACCATTGCGTACCTAATGAATTTAAAATAAAAGTTGTAGCAATTTAAATTATGCTAAATAGCACCATTAGTAATTTTAAATCTTGAATAACTTCAAAGCTATAATAGATAGAGATGCTATTCCAACTTCTACTCCTGTGTTATGAAATAGTTGTACATTGCCATACCAATATGCTTTGAAGACACACACACTGATTTGCTGTGCAGCAAATCATCTTTCCTAGTTTTTACATTATATTTATACTGCATTTACCACCATCAAAGCACAAGCTAGAGGAACTAATACAGGACATTGCCCCACTTCCCAAAATTTCTACTAGTAGAAATACATGTTTAAACCAAAGGATATCCATATTTTTCAAAATACTGCAAAATTCTGAGATCAGGAGTTTGTTTCTTTCAAAATCAAGCACTTCAAGCCAGTAAATGTATGCAGTTCAGTACATATGGTCTGTTGTCAGGATACAGTTCATTACACAGGGTCTGCTGTCAGGATACAGTTCAATACACAGGGTCTGCTGTCAGGACACAGTTCAATACACATGGTTTATTGTCAGGATACATTTCAATATACATGGTCTGCTGTCAGAATACGGTTCAATACACATGGCCTGCAGTCAGGATACAGTTCAATATACATGGTCTGATGTCAGGATACAGTTCAATATGCATGGTCTGATGTCAGGATACAGTTCAATGCACATGGTCTGATGTCAGGATACAGTTCAATACACATGGTCTGCTGTCAGGATACAGTTCAATGCAAATGGTCTGCTGTCAGGATGCAGTTCAATATACATGGTCTGATGTCAGGATACAGTTCAATACACATGGTCTGCTGTCAGGATACAGTTCAATACAAATGGCCTGCTGTCAGGATGAAGTGGTCCCTCTTTTAAAAGACCACTCCTTGGGCATATCTTAAATGCTCACATAAAGTAAGTGGCCCCTTGTTGGAAGTAAAATATTATGGAAAAGATGGAATTTGTGATGTAAAGAATGTGGTCTCAAAACAAGGACCACTGCATCTAATAACCATGCTTTCTGGTTTGGTAACATTGCAAATTTGAAGACCTCATCTTGTTCAATTAAAAAAAAAATGTGAAATTTTATACACATGCAAATCAAGCACTTCACAGTAATAAATATTTCAGTTGGATTATAAGTTGGACTATTTGAATTGAATTTTACTGTTTCCGCATGTGCATTAAATTCAACAGTTTTTTCTTGAAACTAAAGAACTTTCTACCTATAAGACATTCCAAAGTACAATTCCAAGTTATTTATTTGTTATTGCCTCCCTTGTGGTTGTGAAACAATTATTGTTTCACCCTTTTTAATTGCAACCCGTGTAGTAACTTGATTTATCCCATTATAACTGATCTGACATAGGAATCTCAGCAAAAATGTTTTCCAGTAATGAAAGCCGTAAAAACTTTCAAGCGGATGACAATTTACATCCAAGAGCTTTTGGGTGACTTGCGCAGGAAAAGATAGACTGATTTCATTAATGATTAGAGATGCAGACAACTTCCTAGAGAAGAGCTTCTCACACTAACTTTCCTTACCTGTAATCTTGTGAGATCATCAAATGAATTACATTGGTTAATAAAGGTGCATGAGAACATCAGATTCTATCGCTGTCAGCGAAGAAATGAAATGAAAATGAAATGAAGAATGAAATAGTGGTTTCATGGCTGTCATTTTACTCAAATGAAAGGAACAATCAATGAAAATGATTCTACAGATTGCAGTACACAAGTGAAATGTACAATGAAGTGGGACACTATAACTGGCAGTGCACAAACAAATTGAAAAATGAATGAAGAGTAATTCTATGGTTTTGCCTGGAGACAAATGCATTCACGATGAATGAAGAGAGATTCTATGGCTGTAAGTATTACATCTATAAGTACACTACTGTATTGAACAATGAATCAACGCCGATCCTATGGCTGTAAGTACACAAATGCAATGGAAATGAATCAAGAGTAATTCTGGAGCTGTCAGTACATACATGAAATGAGCAGCAAATGAAGAATGAGTCTATGGCTGTGCAGATGAAATGAACAATGAATGAAGCCTGATTCTATGGCTGTCAATACACAAATGAATAATGAATGAAGCCTGATTCTATTGCTGTCAATACACAAATGAACAATGAATGAAGCCTGATTCTATGGCTGTCAATACACAAATGAATAATGAATGAAGCCTGATTCTATTGCTGTCAATACACAATTGAACAATGAATGAAGCCTGACTCTATGCCTGTCAATACACAAATGAACAATGAATGAAGCCTGACTCTATGGCTGTCAATACACAAATGTAATGGAAAAGGAATCAAGAGGGAGTGAGTCTATGGCTGTACATTCACAAATGAAAGGAATAAAGTGTTATGGCTGTCAGTACACAAATGAAATCAAAATGGAATGAAGAAGGAATGAGTCTATAGCTATAAACACACAATTGAAATCAAAATGGAAAGAACAGCAATGACATGAAGTCAGTACTCTGGAGATGACAGATTCGTATAATTCAAAGAAATTAAAATTTATCAACTTTAAGTGATGGTAGAGCACTGACCTTTTGGTTCTTCTGCCTCTTTCAGGCCCTGGACAATGCGGTTGTTGACCTCATCCATGGCTCTCTTTATGGCCGCCTCTGCAGCATCATCACCTACGTACCATCAAAAAACACATTGATACAACAACAGCTAATGCTACTTCCTCTGTCAATGCCAGTAAGGAAAATGTTGCTGCACTCTGAATTGATAGAATGATACTACATTCACGTTCTTTGCAAGTTGACCTTTCCTTCTAGTACCAGTATGCCCACAGTTGCAGGCACCATAAGAATGGTCCAGGCCAACAGCTTTTCTTCTAGTACCAGTATGCCTACAGTTGAAGAGACCATAAGAATGGTCCACGTCAACAGCTTTTCTTCTAGTAGCAGGAACCATAAGAATGGTCCACGTCAACAGCTTTCCTTGGCCTGCTTTGGATGAACTGCACTCAAAGTACTCCAAGGAAAGCTGTTGACTTAGTCAAAAGTTTGCACTGAAAAAGTCACAGGGACATACACAACAGAACCACATTTGTCTTATTTGCAGAGTAAATGCGGATAGAAGTTTTCCAGTTCCATTTTGGGGGGGGGGGTGTCGTGGTTCAAAACAATCAGCAAAACATTAAACAACACACTGGTACTACTCACTCATGCACACACTGGTACTGCTCACTCATGTACACTTTCAATATCACTCATGCACATATTGGTACTACTCACTCATTAACACACTGGTACTGTTCACTTATGCACACACTAGTACTGGTTATTCGTGAACATACCGGTACTACTACCTATGTACACACTGGCATTGCCCACTCATGTACACAAAGGTGCTGCTTACTCATACTCACTGCTACTGCTCACTCATGGATACACTGGTACTACTCACTCATGAACACACTGGTACTGCTCATTAATGTACAAACCGGCACTACTCATGTACACACATGCAGGAACTGATCAATTGTACACACTGGTACTGCTCACTCATGTACACACTGCTACTGCTCACTCATGTAAACACTGCTACTGCTCATGCATGAACCCACTGGTACTGCTCACTCATGTACACACTGGTAGCACTACCCATGTACACATCTTTACTGCTCACTCATGTACACAGAGGTGCTGCTTACTCATGTACACTGGAACTGCTCACTCATGATCAAACTGATACTGCTCACTCCTGTAAACACTGGCACTGCTCACTCATGTACACACTGGCACTGCTCACCCTCGTACACACTGGTACTGCTCATTCATGTACACACTGGTATTGCTCACTCACATACACATTGGTACTGCTCACTCGCGTGCACACTGGCACTGCTCACTCACATATACACTGATACTGCTCACTCCTGTACACATTTGTACTGCCCACTCCTGTAAACACTGGCACTGCTCACTCATGGACACACTGATAATACTAACTCATGTACACACTGACACTGCTCACTCGCGTACACACTGGTACTGCTCACCGATGTACACACATGCATGTACTGCTCACTTGTGCACAAGCAGGTACTGCTCACTCCTGTACACACAGGTACCGCTCACTCATATAAACACTGGTACTGCTCACTCATGTATATGTCATTCATTCTACAGTCTCAAAAATGTCCCAATTTGCTGAGGGCAAGTGACAGAGTGAGATACACAGGTATGCGGCTTTATCACATCTTTGACGTTTTTTCTTTGTACAGAAATCAAAATCCTCATCATGCTAGCAGGAACATGTATGACATGAAAGAACATATCACAGGGAAAGTCTTGAGTAAGCTTTTGACACTCACTGCCAACTATGCACAGGTTAATTTTAGCTTTTTTTTTTCACTTGCATGCAGCAAAGCATCATAAAAATTAGGCAAGAGCCAATACATGGCAAATACCTGTCCTATATATACACCAGCCGTGCAATGATCCCTATGGATCTGTTAATCCCCTTTGCAGATCACTTTTGTTACACGGAAATGTCTCAAGAGACCTCATCTTGTGCTTATTAATAGCAGTAGTAGTTTTTATTGACCCAGGTCCAAATAAGTATACATACAATAAATGTTAGCACAACCAATAACAGTACATCAAGTATATACCAGTATATCAACACACACATGTAAAGCTGTTGGAAATATAAAACCAACCATCATGTAATTAAGTACTTTAAATTTAAATATCATGAATTTACCTCAAGTCATTCACATGTGAAGCATGAATAATACAATCTGGATACACAGATCAATGTTCCTGGAACTTTTCTCTGATGTATGCCACAACAGAACACTGCTGAATCACGTGGGCTTCATCTTGGACAAGGCCGCATCTACAGAGTCTCTGCCGATCTACCTGCCTCTACCTTGAGCCGGTGGGAGGACAGGCGCAGCCTTCTGAAGGACAATTGGATATGTTCGGGGATGTGATCCTTCAAGTCTTTGGCGTACCTGTACTCTGTGCACTCATAAATCTGGGTTGACCTCTATATACATGATGTATTTCGATTTATTGCAAACAGTTATCTTGGATCGCAAGTCTGCCATACTATTCCCTAACATATTATCCGTCCTGAATAATCTTTCAATGAGCACACCCGTACTCATACCAGTGTCTCTAGTTACAGAAAGGGTGAACATATATAGACATGTAAGAGGGTAATCTTCCTAATTCTGATGGTTAATCATTTTAAGTAAAACTCTCTGTTTCCATATTACTACATTGTAAATCTTTCAATTGAGGATATTCAGGTTCTATAAGACTTAAATCATCAGTGTCTGACATTTGAACCATTTCTTTTTCACAACAAATGGTACATGTACATCTAAGTTCTAACTGAAGAGAGCGACAAGCTTCAACAAATGTTTTTTGCATTGCCTGTGCATGATGATTTATTGCAGTGGTAATTTCTTGATCTGTCGTCAAAATACTGCCTAGATAAGTATAACTATCACAATGTTTCACAGTAAAGCTGTCCTCTATGCTTATTGGCTCCATGTCCTTTATGTTTCCCTTCACAGTCATAAACTTGGTTTTACCCTCATTTATCACTATATCTGAAGAGAAGCAAAAGTCTTTCAAAATGAATAATTTTGCAATACATTTCACTCTGGAGGTTGCCAGTATCACAGTACCATCCATAAGCATAAGTACCTGCAACCATTTCAGAAACTCATCCCACCCAGATTTTCCTTTGTACGTGTACCTTTATGTTATTAGTTATAACTCATGGAAGGACTCCAGGCACTGTAATAAACACTGGTGGATTGCATCTGTATCTCCTGAGGCCGAGCTCCTTTACAGAGTAACAAATTTTAGACTGTACAAGGAGACTAACAGGCTTATTGTTTTCAGTTTTTATTTTTATTCTCGTTTTGTTCCAGCCACAGACGCCACGGTCAATGCCATCTGCACACTATACATACTATACACGTACGGTTTAAGCTACGTCATCGCACATACAACAGACGTTATAAGCTTGTCACTGGGAATATGAACCAAGCCAAGAATACAGGATGATAGACTTGGCACGTGCCACACCTCTCAACCAATGATGTTCCTCTTTAGTTTTTTAACGCAGAATATTATCAGTTACTCCTGGGAGGAGTCCAGGTGCTGAAATATACAGCAATGCATGCAGAGATGCCAAACGTCCCAGATCATCTGGGGCAGTCCAAATTTTTCATATCATGTCATGTGTCTGACATCGAAGAACTGAATGGATTCAACTGTCCCACATCTGCATAAATAGCTGTCAAAGCATAGAAAATCTATAAAAAAAATGAAGGATTTAGTGGCGAGGATTATGATGGTGGCCAAAAGTATGCATAAATTTGGTGGTAAAATTCTTCTATAAGTATTGACAACTTCTGCTTTTTTTTCTGTTTGATGCAACAAAAAAAAAACTAAACAAAAAAAAGACAAAAAGAAAAAAACCACTGTGGACTGGCTGACCATGGACTTTGTCCTGGAAGCCTTTTTGACAATATTTGCATCACTGTAGATAACACGTGTACCTCTTGAGGGAGAAGGCCAAACATGCCCAGGGAGATCAAGATGCCATCTGCTGGTCTTTATTTCTCTTGACTGCTCTCCTTTATGATAAAGTGATTTCATCCTGTACCAAAAAAGTAACAGCACCGACCCATTTAGTTTCCATGGATTATGAAAGCAGTCCAGAATGCCCTTATCCAGTCCCTCTCCATGGTACATATTTAAGCATAAAACTGTAAGGAATAGCTTTAACAGCAACATCTTTCTGACACTGCCATGGGCACTGTTATCCGCACAATGTTCAGTCTACACACAGTTTGGACTGGGTCAGAGCGTCACAGTCTGCACAAACATGACACCTGGTGTGCATCCCTGGTACTAGTCATGGCCGAACAAGACAAAGATATGATCAAGTTCCCAACTTGGATACCCGCAAGTTCACAAGCTGAATGCTACAGTTCTCACCAAACATGCTGTGCCTCTCAGCCAACATGCTACACCTTGCAACCAACATGCTGCACCTCTCAAACATACTACACTTCTCAACCAACATACTGCACTGCTCAACCAACATGCTACACCTTTCAAATCAACATACTGCACTGCTCAACCAACATACTGCACTGCTCAACCAACATGCTACACCTCTCAACATGCTGCACCTCTCAAACCAACATGCTGCACCTCTCAACCAACATGAGACACATTTCAAACCAACATACTGCACTGCTCAACAAACATGCTGCACCTCTCAACCAACATGCTGCAACTCTGCTGGCCCTTCGTTTCTGAGTATACATGTACATACACTCAGAGTCAGAGGTCATTTATGGCCCTACTATCTCCTGGTATATAATTCTGTATCCCGTTATCAAGAAACTAATGATCATTTCCCTCAAGTCCTTATAGATGACCTTTTATGTATCACTGCAAGCTTCCTTTGTTCCTACCATAGTTTTCTGTCGTCAACTCCCTCATTATACACAAGGACGGAGCTTACTCTATTGAGGCAATTACCTTGGACTTGAGCCAGGTCCAAAGCCTTTTGGAAGTAATCCAGTGTAGATTGGTATTCACCAAGTTTTACTGCAACAGAATACACAAAACAATCATAAATTATTTCTATTCAGTGTATGGCTATTAATGATAAATATTTCAAATACTCAATATCAACTTCTACAAAATACTTTATTTTTGCTCCTATGAAACAGCTTTAATTTTGCGCCTATAAAAGTTTAAATGTTCGAAGAAAAAAAAACAACAACGGAGTCATCAGCTTGTAAATTTACAGAAATAAGATTTTGAAAAGGTTCAAATAAACAAAAAGATTCTCATGTCCCAAAAAGTAAATGCATATTAATCTGGTAATAGTTACGTCCAAAAGCTGGACTAATATCCGAGGCCCCCATAACCGGCCTACTTATTGGATACATGGCATTCTGCAGTATTTTTTATTCAACTGTGAAACAAAGGAATGTTAACAGATAATACAGTCATCCATACATATACGCACACGTGAGTGTGTGTGGCCATAGAAATTCATCCCAAGTACAACTTGTTTTTCAAACTGTACATTTGCTGACCAAAAAAAGTTGCTAACCATCTGCCTGTGCTATTAATACTGTAGCATTCAGCTGCCAAAGCTCGTCCTCCGCCTCCTCTGCTGCCACTGCTGACTTCTCCCCGAAGTCTCGTGCCTCAGCATGGTTGCCGGATTCTAATTGACAACGTCCAATTTCATGGTACAGCCATGTCGACTCCAACGGTGACTTGCTCATTGGTAGCTTGGTGGTCCACCTAGGAGAGGTGACAGAGATTTTGACCTCTTTTAGTGCCAATCAGGTGCAAAGTTGATCTACTCAGGGACATGTTATAGATGGACTACCAACGGGAGCGCTAATCCCTTTAGTGGTCAACTGGGCGCGACGACTACATAGCGTGTTCACTAGTGCCGCTCAAGTTAATCCCCCCTGCTTAGTCCGTTTGTTGTTCCATCTATTTTTCCACTTTTGGTTGTATCGGGTTACATACATCAGGCTTACATCGGGTGTGCTATTGTACCAAGTTCAAAAACGGAGAGTTTTATGCGTGTGCAACCAGTCTCATCGTTTGAATCAGAACCGTGCGAGTCCATCGATGTGTTTTTTGTTGAAATTGGCCGATAAAAGGGCTAGTTTTTGCATTTTTTCTGTCCAAAATGATGCAAAGTTAGACAAATTGCGTGTGTAATAACTCCTTACGCTGTTATTAGCAACAAGTAATGAGTATTGCAGAGCAATACATAGTCCCCCGCTCGTCGCCCACGAGGTTGAATGGACTACTATATTGGGGTGTGACCTAGATGAAAAAAAAAAAATTAAAAGCATGGCACATTCTTAGATTAAGCTTCACATTTGTGTAAAATTTCATTAATCTAAGTAAAAGGACAAAAAAGTTATGGCCCGGACAAGATTTTGAATGGATTTCAGAGTGACCTAGATATTTGACCTAGTGACCTACTTTTGCCATGTGACACAACAACTCCCAAGGTAGTACTAAAATAATAAATTTGGTAGCTGTAGGTATTATAGTAAGGGAAATATGGCATGGACAAGGTTTTACATGGAGTTTACACTGTGACCTAGATGTTTGACCTAATGACATAGTTTTGCGTTGTGACACACTTTTAGGTCACAATACATTTTCAGTAAACTTTTATAACAAGAAGTCAAAATTTTTTAAGAATTACAGTAAGGACATGAAAATACTGCACATTTATGTATTACTGTGACCCAAATATTTGACGGACGGACGGACACACGGACGGTGCCCATTACCATATCCCATCTAAGGTCTACCCACCATAAAAAAAATCAAAGGGCTGGCATCAATAATTAAGAAGATATGGCCCGGACAAAATTTGTATTGTATCTTGAGCTTGCTTAATGAACTTCGTTAATTTATTAATTAATGGAAGTAATTAGCCACAGAAAACCATGCGTATGCACACTTACTACCTAAGGTCTACACACCATAAAAAATTCAAAGGGCTAGCATTAATAGTTTAGAAGATATGGCCTGGACAAAATTTGTCTTGCTTAACGAACTTTGTTAAATAATTAATTAATGCAAGTAATTAGCCGCACAAAACAATGCCTATGCACAGCTACTATCTAAGGTCTACCCACCATAAAAAAATTGAAAATTTGTTTCTGTATATTTACATATCGATCGGTGACCCAAATATTTGACCTAGTGACCTAGTTTTGCTGTATGACACTTTCTTAGACTAAGTTTCACAGTTGTGTAACATTTCATGACTCTAAGTAAAAGGACAAAAAAGTTATGGCCCGGACAAGATTTTTCATATATATGTATTCTGTGACCCAGATATTTGACCTAGTGACCTACGTTTGGCACACCATACACCTCTATTCTAGAAAGTACATCCACATTAAATTTGGTAGCTGTGGGTGTTATGGTGTTGGAAATATGGCCCGGAGAAGCTTTGGACGGACGGACGGAAGGACAGAAGGACGGACGGACGGACGGACGAGGTGCAAACCTATAGTCCCCACCAAGTGGGCGGGGGACTAATAAAGAATGCATTTTTAGATGGATAGTGTATGCCGGTTGGATCATGATGGTGGTTTCATTTCTTGTAGCTGAGTCCGGCGTAACGCTAAATTTTGACTTTAAAATGTGGAACACGGTGAAAAATTTTGCACATTTTAGTCGGTGATGCGATTATTCTCGCCTTTCATCGCGTGACCTGGCCCACGAGACTGCCAGCGGCCAGCGTGGACCGTGGAGTTGTGTTTGTTCAGCACTGAAGGTGCTCGCTCAAACACCCAATCACTTGAGCAGCGGCAACATAGATGGTACAAAGGGGGCCCTGCCGTTGGTAGTCCATCTATAACACGTCCCTGATCTACTAAAGTGCAATAGTCTGAATTATCATTCTAATCTCAGATTCATATTTCTCATTAAAAGACATTTCATTTAAGTACCAGCATGCCTCTAGTTCCAGGGAAAATATCCCAGATCAACAACTTTTCTCAGTGCGCATTGCGCCTAATATGTGTTGAGGAAAGCTGTTGACTCGGTGCAAAATTTGGCACTTTAGGAGTTAATGTCATGTCATTTCCCTCTGTTATACTGAAAATCAAAAGGCTCTTGTGTCTCTATCATAGCAGCCTAGGTCAAAATTGAATAGAAGAATGTGTGCAATATGTACAACAGAACTTCCATATTGATATGGGTTAGACAGTGATAGGTTAGCTTATGGGAGAGTATCGAGTTTGGATTGCAGAATAGGGTGAGGATGACTAGGAAGTGGTTTTGGACAAAAAAAACCCTCAAATATAACATATAGTTGCTTCATAACTGTTTTTGCATGCGTTTCGCATTCTGTCATTAATTGTAGATGTACCACCCACAAAATCTGGAGAATACAGACTGAAGGATAAAGTTTCTCATATCCTCTGGCACACAGTAACAGAATATACATGTATTCCAATGCAAACTTTTCACTAATTTCCCATATTTGGTAAATTCGATCCATAGTGCTGTGAGAAAGCCTTGCAGACATTTTAGAGTTTTCTCTGGAGGCCCAAACCAAGTGGTGTCTAAGCAGTACCTTTGCCGGAGGAACTCCGCGTGATCAACCCCCTGGTGGAAAGTTTGATTTTAATTACACTGTGGCCAGTGGTAGTAGGGCGTGGTTCCCCCAGAGAACACCAGGGGGCACAGTGCTAGTCTTTCTCAAAGTACTGTAGTTTGCAAACATAATACACCTCACAACATGTTGCTTTTGTCTTTTATATTTCAAACTTGCAGCTTACTTCCTGCATATAAATACAACTGTCCCCATCCAGAGATCACTTCAAAACTGGCCCATGGCTGAGGAGTGCTCATTTAGTGGACAAGGTGGTGTTAAGATGCTTCAACATTGTACAACTCTCACCCTGATACATTCTAAGGCCAACTACGTTAACGATAACATCTTTGTTCTACTCCCTTGTGTTTACTTATTCTGATTAATCTGATAAGGAGAGTCCTTTCATTAGTTGAGGACTTCTTGGTTCCTGTGACATCTGCATGGTGCCTGATGAATATGCATCGTTCAGTCAGATTCTGTACTTTATACCTGTTATACAAATGCACCTCAGGAGTTTAATTGGCTATCAGTGACATGGAGGTCCCACAGGGAATTGATAATTTATATAAAATACACAGTATTCTGTAGGGAATATAAATTATTTCCACCATGCAAATGTCATGCATAGACACCACCCCCATCTGCAATTTCTACTTACACATCTATGTCCTTCTGGAACTCTCCCATTCGTGCGTACACACGGCCCAAGTTTTCCAGTGCTCGTGACTTGGCATCTTCAAGACCACTGCAAAATGTTCAAAAAACAAGGGGTTTTTTGGTGTGATTGGAGAATGGCATAAAGTTGTACATATAAACTCCTTCTTGCAATTTTTTTTTTCAAAATGTGTATTGTGCACAATTCAGATAGCTGCATGCTTCATGTAGTTTTCAAGGGAGAGATGGCTGAAAATTTGCAGAGAAAGCTCATTAAATATCTGAAATGTGTAAATACACAAACACATCTTATATGTGAAAACTTTCAGTGAACAGGTAAAGCTCCAGTCAACAGCTTTCACGTTCCCAGTGAACCCTAATTAAGTTTGCCCAGGAAAGCTCTTCACTTGGCGCATTCCTTTTCTCCCCGACAAATCTAAGCTGACAATTATTTGAAAGAAAGGGTCTTGCATGATAACTTTGAGTCCGCAATTATGAATCATGACAGTACTTCATATGAGAATGACTTTTGTTTAAATTAGCAAGTTAAAAGATTATTTATGTATATGTATTATACATTTACATACACATAGATAAACAACTGTGCAATAAACGTCAAGTGTCATTTGAAGGTTTTCTTGCACATTTCAAGTTCAAAATATCAGTAGAGCAACATGTTTTGTATTCTCAAGGAAAATATGATTTGTTTGAGAAAAGGTGGTTTGTTGTTTTCAACAATATTTCCTGACTCAGAGTTGATATACGCAGACTTATGTTACTACAAATAACACTTATTTAAGATTGTAACTTGATTTTTTTTTACGTTTCTCGATACCTTATATTTCTATTTCTTGTATTGTACAAAAATGAAATAAAGAATTAACAAAAAAAAATAAGTTAAAAGATTATGTATATTTTATAGTGAAAACTCGTTATAATGACACCATCTGTTTTCTTAAAAATGTGTCACATAGATGGATCAAACAACAAAGAAAATGAACCTTTGCCATTCAAAACTTGTGTCATAATGAATATGTCAGATATCTGAGTGGCATAATGAGGTCTCATTGTATGGTTATTGAAGGCAAGGCCATCCACATATTATATGACATGATATCATGCTTTGTACACAGTATATAGCGCTCAGCCCTGTCACGATTTGGGCGGGGCAAGCACGGATGCCTTACTTATCACCCAGTCCCAGATTTGGTGCATGTCTCATATGTTTAACTCTTTCTGTCCCAATCTTGGACCAGGTCAACAGCTTTCCTCGATGTGCTTTGAGTGCATTCCTACCAAAGTGCACCAAGGAAAGCTGTTGACCTGGACGGTTCTCATACCCTCTGGACTATGGGCTGGTACTGGAATAAAAGGTCACTTTCCAAGTGACATGAATCTGGTCTCATCAAGTGAACTCAAAGCATGTTGACTTGGGTGGAAAGGACAATGACAGTTTAGTTACTGTCGTTCTTTTATGATTCCAGTGACAGGCAACAAATTGAAAATACTTGGGGGTTTAACTATTTCTGGGGAGGACTTAATGTTCAACTAAGCCTGAAGGCTTGGCAGCTTTAGTCCAGTTTTCTTGGAAATGTGGACATGAAAAGCAGTTTATACTGGTGGCCTGATACCATTTGGCTGGGTACAAGTTTTCTGTGAGATTGGTGCTGTCACTTACTGCTCCTCGGACAAGTCCAAGACCTTGGTGTGATTTTCCAGAGCTTTCTGATACTCTCCCTCCTCCAGGTAGGCATTACCAAGGCAGCTGTGTAGATTGGCCAACACCTCTGCCCTGAAACATGTAAAGAAAGCAGTCCATTACCAAGGCAGTTGTGTAGATTGGCCAACACCTCTGCCCTGAAACATGTCTAGGAAACAGTCCATTATCAAGGCAGCTGCATAGATTGGCCAACACTTCTGCCCTGGAACATGTATAGGAAACAGTCTACTACCAAGTCAGCTGTGTACATTGGCCAACACATCTGCCCTGAAACATGTATAAGAAACAGTCCATCATCATGATACAGCCTAGTAATGAACACTTTTTAACTGACACGCATGGGTGAATGAAAATAAAGCTAACTGATGTGTACATGTATGTAAGTGAATGAATTGACCAATATAAGTGAACTGAGCTAAACTGAAGTGTTATGTACCATAAATGAGCAGTTTCTTTTCCTTTCTATTCACCTGGATTCATATTTTATATTTTATATAATGCAGTTGTTAGTACAGAGCGGCAGCCAGCGGCAGATAGTGGTGGTGGGCAGCAGACAGCAGCATACAGCGGCGAAAGGCTGTCTGCCGCTGACCCCAGAAGCCCAAATTGGATTTTGGCGGCAGATAGTGGCGGTCAGCGGGTCCGCCGCTGTATGTTGCTGGCTGCTGCTCTCTGCCGCTGCCTGCCACTGCCTGCTGCTCTCTCCCACCCAAATGCTGCTTTCGCCGCCCAAAAAATTTACTAGTGTATTGTATCGTCCCTCTTGTCCATATACTGTAGTGTCCCCATTGCCCACATATAGTAATATCCCTATTGCCCACATATTGTATTATCCCTCTTGCAAACATATTGTATTATCCCTATTGCCCACATATTGTATTATCCCTCGTGCAAACATATTGTATTATCCCTATTGCCCACATATTCTATTATCCCTCTTGCAAACATATTGCATTATCCCTATTGCCCACTTACTGTATTATTCCTACTGTCCACATATTGTATTTTCCCCGTTCGCACATTAAAGAATACATAAACTATTCGATCATCGTTTGGCAAATTGCATGTTTTGAGTTGTGTTCATATCAAGGTAAAAAGTGCACCAGACAGGTAGCTAGCATTTTATCTAAAACAGAATTTTCCTTTAAAGTGTGTAATATCACAATGAGGTTTGGCTATAAATGCATAGAGTTGCATCAGTGGAATTTACTTATTGTGCACTGCACCCTCATCATACCCTCGTACCGTCTGCAGACACCTCTTTGCCAGTCATATGCTTTCTAAATTGCGACCTGCAGCTTGAGCTAATAAAATAAAAGATGAACTTGAAAAATCCTCAGATCATCGACATATTTACCCATTGTTCTTGAAACATTCTCAGATAATCCCCAAAATATTTACCCATTGAACTTGAAACATCTTGACGTCATCCTTGACATATTTACCCATATTATACTCATTATCCTTGTCTTTACCCATTGTACTCTTTAATTATCCTTGAATGTCTAATTGATCTTTATGGCATGGATTGGGCCCAATGCACACAAACACATGCTAAGGAAAACTGTTGACCTGAGACATGTTTCGGGAAACTGTTGACCTGAGGCATGCTAAGGAAAACATTTGACGTGGGATATGTTAAGGAAAGCTGTTGACCTGGGGCATGCTACGGAAAGCTGTTCACACGGGACATGGTAACGAAAGCTGTTGACCAGTAAAGTGCTAAAGAAAGCTGTTGCCTAGGGCATTCTAAGGAAAGTTGTTGCTCTGGGGATCCTACCTTGATAGGTCTTTTTTCAATCTCTCTTAAAATGTTTTCCATCAATGATACATTTACAGGGCAAGAAATTAATTCCTAAGTCCTATTGTCTGGGACCTGTACAGTTTGATGAAGGACAAGTGACACTTCAGAAAAATAGCATGTAAAATATAGGGGCACTTGTCTTCGGACAAGTAAACCCTGGATAGAACTTTCTTGCCCTGATTTCACCGTGATTAAAACAAGTGCTTACACTACTGGTTTGTTCCTAACCACACTTGTCCTTTTCCATGTCAGGATGTTGACAGTATAGTATGGACCTGTACACTTCTATAGATAATGGATAATGATGGTCATTTGTAACCCAAGTTTGTAGTATTTTGGTATTATTTCTTGGAAGATCATCATTTTTAAGTAAGTAGGATGAGGGAGGGAGGGGGGTCGCAAAGTTTAGTACCCTAAGTACTTACTCAAAAACGAGTATAATGTTGAACCATCCATAAAAGAAATGTTTAGTATCATTTACCTCGGAATTTTCATTCAATAAATGAAGAAAGGTCACTTCCTGTCTTCAATGACCTGTGACCCACATTCTGTCTGTAAGTAGGTACCCTGAGCCATCAACTTGGCTTAGCCTACAGGAGATAATTGTGCACAGCCAATAGCACATACATGTATCTATCCCACCCCCACCACACCCCCACCCCCACCTGTGATAACATTGTCAAGAGATAGTTGTCTGTGAGGTACTGGGAAACAGCATGTCTCTCTCAAGTTGATCTGGTTGCCAACTGTTACCTTACAAGACAAGGTGTTAAGAGCCCCACTGAAACTTAGAGGGTAATAAAATCAGTTTCCTTTCAAGTTGAAAAAAAAAACAACATTTCTTATCTACCCCGGAGACTACAAGGTCATCTAAGGCAGGAGTAGAAACATTTTGCAGATCACCATTTTATGTTTGGATGTTTTTTGCCTCCATTCGAGCATGACTGGATAAAGTTAACCCTCACCCCTGAGTCAACAGCTTTCCTTGGTATGGATGCCCAATCCATGCCAAGGAAAGCTGTTGACTCAGGGGCATGTTATCTTGATAGGCCCTGTTTACAATTCTCTTACAAACTGTTTTTCATTAATGTTACAGTAAGTAATCAAATATTGCAGTTCGATCAGCACAGTTGATGACCGGCCAAAACTTTTGCTCGTTAAGAAGCAAAGGCTTAAATGAAACGATTCACCAATATAAGAACTGGCACATCACTCACCCTCGTCAATTTCCTCGAGAGTCTTGAGCACATAAGCATTTGGGTCTCCTTTCTTGCTGGACATGCGGGCCTGCTGAAGGAGCTTGTCTCGCTTGCTGGCATACATTGGCTTTTGTTGGCGCCAGAACTTGGTCCGCGTGTCCAAATATCGTAAACCATCTAGAACAAGCTCATAGATACTGCGTCCAGAATCTGTGCCTGTGTCTGTAAATATGTCAATGTATGCAAATGAAATAAGCTTCTCAAACATTTCACGCACATTTCATCAGAATTAAATTGAAAGTTATAAATATAACTGAAACTTCTCTGATATTTCAAGTACATGTACATTCGACCAGAATTAAACTGAAAATTATAAATGCAATGTAACTGAATAGTTGTGCCTATCATGATAGCATAAATCCTTTGTCTCTAAATTCAGACCGAGCATGCTAAATATTGTAAAGGTGTCATTAATTTATTTCTTTGCATAGTTACTTATTTATTTCTCCTTTATATCAAAATTAATGGAAGTATTTGGTGAAGATGACAATTTTAACTCTAAACTTTTGAATTTACAATTTTAGCCAGTTTTAGCTGTTTTAAAAGGTAGCGGTTAGTTATGTAGAGACTTGGACTATTTTCTGTAGTGATGAAATTATAAGTCTATCCAAATGAGTCTAGAATTTGCTTTCTAATAATAATAATATTACATATGGCCAAATTTGTTCACATTGTTAAATGTGGTTTGCTCTTCAGTAAATGCTGGAAGTTGACATGATGTCCACTACGGACTGTCGTGTCTGTTTATAATCACAGGTAAGACACCAAATCAATTTTTGACAACTGCAATGTGTCAAAATTCATTTAGTCCAAAGATTCTAAATCTGGCTATCATTTCAACCTAATTATTAAACATTCAGGTTTGTGGGGTAGGCGCTACATGTCAGACTCCTATACAAACATGGAAATAACTTTACAGATTCAATCAATTTTATTTACTTACTTACTTCCTTATTTTTTTTCTCCAATTTAATTGCACCTATGTGGTTCAAAACTGTGCCCTGATTTTTTTTCAGTGTTTCTATTGCAGTTACAAAAATCCAAAAGTGTGTTTTCCATATTTTTGGCTCCCTCCATTTTTGAAAGTGCACAGTTGATAAACTAAACAAGCTATAAAAATACTTGACATATTTTGAGCCACATTAGTGTTTCTTATTTCTGTTATAATAGTTTGAAGTTTGACCAACTTGAGAAGAACCAGTTAGAACAATATTTGTGTAGGGGTCTCATGTTTGTCAATGAGTTTAACATTTGTTCCCACAATTAACTCACAATTATAAACATAATTAAAGTCTTTTGATCATTTCCTTTCCAGAAATAACACGAATACTTTATAAATCTTTGCATTAATACTTTTCAGTCTCTGTCAGTAATGGTAAGTACATGTAACTGTTACCTAGAGTGCCTTTGGTGTCTCTCCTGTTAATAATCCAACCTGTCGCTTCCTGTAGTTCTACAAATCTTAGTACACACTTTATTTAATTCAAATGCAATTTGTGCCAAAAAAAAAAAAAAAGAAAAATAATTGTAGCACATTTTGATTTAGTGCATATTGATGGCTGCCCTAAATTAAAATGCACCATACCAAGTGACTCCCCTAAGAAGTGCCTGTAAACCTGCAGTGTGGCACACCTCACAAATGCAAATAAACCAATTTGCACTCCAGCCATATTAAAAGCCTTTGAATCTTAAGTGGAAATTTCCACCCAATTCCCAACTCGGATGACCTGCTCACCAAGATTTTACCCTGTTGTTAGTCCATCCTCAACCAGCATTTGTTTAAGACACAAACGTGTACTGCTACTGTATGACATGCTTCCAAAGTGCTGACGTAGAAGTCCACATATTTCTCCACACAAGTGTTAAACTCCGACCAAGTCTTCTGGTTCTACCATGTCTGCATAGAGATATTTTAGCGCACTTTAATTTTGTGCATCCAATAAGTCATTAAATTAAGTTGAGCACTAAAATATATAGAACTACAGTAGGTACTTTATTATATCTATACATTGTGTATTGTAACTTTTATCGTCCCTCCTCACTCCAACCGTGTCCTGTCACTTGACTACATTTTGGGTTTGAGGTTATCACATGAAAAATAAGCTCCCACATTTTTCCTGGAGAAAGCGACAACTTCTAACAAATTCAATACATATAAAAATGCATGGTCCCTAATTTTTTGTGGGGATGTCATCATTCAATGACCATAGGATGGAATATGCAAAATATGCACATAAGCACAGTCTTGACCAATTATCTTTATGATAAATTGCCCATCAACAGCTTTATAATTTCCTACAACTAACTGCAACTGAAGCATGCTTCTGGTGCAAAGTGTAATAAAAATGTGAATCAATTAAAAAAAGCAATGAAATACAGTAGAAGCTTAGCTACATGCAGGAAACATCAGCTGGTCAAATGGTAAGTACGAAGGTGACCCCTCTGAAACATTTGGTAACAATATCCAGAAAACACCAGGCACACCAAAATGTTCAACCAGTAAATGAAAACTTGTATAACAAAGTTTAACCTGGAAGCGAAACAAATTAAGGTGAACTCTACAAATTAAAGCAACCACAATGCAAGAGCCTTACTCTTGTCCTGGAGTAATTTTATTAAACCCTGTCTCACTTAAACTGTTCAAAACTACCTGTAGAGTAACATATGCTTCTATGACATTATATTACTTTCAGTATTAGAAAACAAAACAAAAAACCAACAACAAACACCCAAGTCCCACCAGATTAAAGTAACTGAAGTTAAAAACTTTCCTTGGGGCAAGCTACCGTAAATTGCTTTATTTCGCTCTACTTTTATATTCACTTATTTCACTGATGGTACAAAACCGTGAAAATAAAAACACAGTAAAATATAGAATTCCACATGGCCGTGTCATGGGGAATGGATTCAGCCAGCACGAGCCTTTGGCGAGGAGTGAATGGTTTGATACGAGTGCTGTGTAAATCTATTCCTCATGACACGGCCATGTAGAATTTTGTTTCTCCTATAGAGCATTAAGTCCTGTGTTTTGGTCAAAACCTACTTGGTTTAGCGTGCTTGCTGCAGCTGTTTTGACTCCATTTTGTTCAGTTTCAACATTGCGTTGCTAGTGTATGTCACTCAAGAAAGACCTTTCAGTTGCTCTTTTTTATTTTAATTAAT
Source organism: Hermodice carunculata (assembly GCA_964020975.1). NCBI lineage: Eukaryota > Metazoa > Annelida > Polychaeta > Eunicida > Amphinomidae > Hermodice > Hermodice carunculata. The sequence continues at coordinate 542,450 of CAXHWN010002137.1, read as the reverse complement.
CTGATTGGCCTACAAAGAAAAAACAACCAATAGGATTCTCTCTTTTATTTTGTTTTGGTCATAAAATCGCTCCACATTTATGTTGGGAATGATTATGTTTCCGCATGGGTAACTATGGGAGAAATAGTATTTTAACATTGTTTGAATAGAAATTATGTCCAAAAAAGTGATGTCAAAACTGCAGTGAAATATCAAACGATATAAAAACCAAGAAAATTTATACACATGAAAAGAAAGCAATTTACAGCAGAATCAAAGTGACATGAAGGAGAGCTTTTGACTCATCCTGAATTGATGGGAAGAGAGTTAATTGTAACATTCTTAAAACTGATCAGCAAGGATACAAATCAAGACAATAAAATCCATCTGCACAACATGTAGCAGCCAAGTGGAAGAGGAGAATAATCTGATGTGGTTGGTGTGCAGTTGCTTTCAATCCTGACACCACCACCCCCCCCCCACCATCCCCCAATTAAACTCGTTAAAACAGGCAGACGGACAACCATCATCTGCTCGATTGTCTTTGATTCATTTCAACAGTATATCAGTATTGCAAAACAACTTGAATGAGAAGTGCATACAAGACCTTACAAGACAACATGACCAGATCAACGACTTTCCTTGCCCTGGGTTGGGCACTGAGTGCAAACACAGGTGGTGGAAAGCTGTCGACTCAATGTAGCCTCAAAGAAAAAAGGGTTATGTACATACTTACATCTAATTTCTGAATTTGATGAGAGATTAATCAACTGCAGTAAATTAACTCTTTCGGCCTGAATTGAGACTGAGTCAAAACTTTCCCTTGCTACACATTGAATAACACCAACCTATTCAAAGGAAAGCTGGTAACCAAGAACAGGTCACCCTGATAAGCTGGTGACCTGGGAAAGGTTAGCCTGATAGGCTGATGACCTGAAACACGCTACCTTGATCAGCTGATGACCTGAGACAGGTTACACTGATAAGCTGATGACCTGAGACAGCTTACCCTCATAAGCTGATGACCTGAGACCGGTAACCTTGATCAATTGATAACCTGAGACAGGTTACCCTGACAGGCTGATGACCTGGGACAGGTGACCCTGATGGGCTGATGACCTGGGACAGGTTACCCGGATAGGCTGATGATCTGAAACAGGTTGTAAACCCTGATAGGCCGATTACCTGGTACAGGTTACCCTGATGGGCTGATGACCTGGGACAGATTACTCGGATAGGCTGATGATCTGAAACAGATTGTAAACCCTGATAGACTGATGACCTGGGACAGGATACCCTGAGAGGCTGATGACACAGCACAGCTTGTAAACCCTGATAGACTGATGACCTGGGACAGGTTACCCTGATAGGCTGATGATCTGGGACAGGTTAAACTGATAGGCTGATGACCTGGGACAGGTTACCCTGATAAGCTGATGACCTGGGACAGATTACTGTGATAGGCTGAAGACCTGGGACAGGTTACCCTCATTAGTTGATGACCTGAGACAGGTTACCCTAGTAGGTTGAAGACACGATACAGGTCACCCTGATAGACTGACGACATTGCGCAGGTTACTCTGACAGGCTGATGACCTGAAACAGGTTGTAAACCCTGATAGTTTGATGACCTGGGAGAGGTCACCATGGTAGGCTGATGGCCTGGGACAGGTTACCCTGATGAGCTGATGACATGGGACAGGTTGCCCTGATAGGCGTGTGACCTGGGACAGGTTACCACGATAGGGTGATGGCCTGAGACAGGTTACCCTGATAGGCTGATGACCTGGGACAGGTTACTCGGATAGGCTGATGATCTGAAACCGTTGTAAACCCTGATAGGCTGATGACCTGGTACAGGTTACCCTGATGGGCTGCTGACATGGGACAGGTTGCCCTGATAGGCGTGTGACCTGGGTCAGGTTACCACGATAGGGTGATGGCCTGAGACAGGTTACCCTGATAGGCTGATGACCTGGGACAGGTTACTCTGATAGGCTGATGACCTGGGACAGGTAACCATGATAGCTAATGACCTGAGACAGGTTACCCTGATAGGCTGATGGCCTGGGACACGTGACCCTGATTGGCTGATGACCTAGGACAGGTTTCAATGGTAGGCTGATGACCTGGGACAGTGTACCCTGATAGGCTGATGGCCTGGCACAGGTTACCCTGATAGGTCTGCTCTTCAAGCTTCATCCAAATTGCTAACAAAATTGGCTAAAAACATTGAAGCAGATGACATTTAACGATGTTGCAAGTTTGGAATTTTTTTTTTTTTTTTTTTTTTTTTTTTTTGGTTTGAACAGGTTAAGAATTATATGCTCCTAGGAATATGTTGCGGATACCATGCTCAACTGAACTACACATAACATGGGCTCAAGCAGACAGGCTGAAGTGTAATGATGGGTCACTATGTAGTTTGCTTTCCTATGAAAACTACAGTGCACGCACAAAACAAAATTCGCATAACATGAAGCATGTGAGGCGCAAAAGAAAAAAAATACGTGGCACACGTAAAAGGCAGAAAATATCAGACATGGACAGCAATTGTTTTCTGTGCAGCAGGCATAACCTAACCGAATATTGACACTGCAATAACAATATAATCTTCAAAACATGGACTTGATTTAACAGTCAACATAACTTCCCAAGTGTTCAAGGCATTTACATACCTAAATGTACATGTAGGAATAACAAAGCCTTGCCAATAGTTCAGGCCATGTGTCCAATAAACAAGCATTTTATCTTTCCTACCAGCCATGAAGACTTCCCATCCACAATAGACCATTTCGTAGGACTTGGGTTTATCCAGTTCACTTCGGTAAGCACACTGCTTTGTTTATATTTTGGGCTGGACCACGCTGGCTGGATTACCCGTGGAAGGGTCAGAAAATAAAACACAAGATGTGCTCGGGTTTAATGAAAAATAAAACCGTCACAAAAACTAATAATGCACGTTTTACTATTGATGTGACATTTTAGGTAAAAGATTTGCACTGTTCTGCAGAATATATGCTGTAATCACTGACATTAGCCGTGGCATCCATTGTGAACATATGAAGGCCTGGGCCCAACTCGGCCACTTGCATATTGGATAATCAGGCCAGCAATGGAATGCATAATTAATTAGGGTCCGGAAAAGTAGGGTACAAGTCAGTATAAACAGGTCTATTGTGAACCCAGACTTCTATCTAGCTAATTCTGTTTGTAGTAACAAAGTAGACATTCTAGCTGTTTAAATGACCCACAAGCTGATTAATAATATACCTTTTCCCTCTCTTTTTTCCCTTTTTTTTTGTCGGGGTGGGGGTTGGGGGTTGGGGAAGAGGAAGAGCACTAACCAATATTAACTAAATTCTAATACATATACAATGTACACTGACAGTATTCCAATCCACGTAGTGCAACATATACATTGATAAATAGTCTGTGGTATAAGCCCAAGTACATGTAATTTACATGTATCTGTACATGTGGTACATGCCACAATGAAATTAATATTTTGTGGTACAAACTGAATTTGTATTAATATTGTCCAGGCCTTAATGATAAATATTTTGTGATACAAGCCCCTAAAATGTGGGCCCTTAAGTGTTACACAGATTAAGAAGCAGCCCACACTTGCATTATTTACTCTTACTCTCCATGGCACAGAGGTTACTGTATACTGTCCTACCTAACTGTGACGTGGAGGACTTCGAAGGACTGAGAGACAACCACTCGGCACAGACGGAGAGGCAGGAACGCTTTCCACTTGTTTCCAGGCTCAGAATCAAATGTGGGTCACAGAGGTGGAATACGAGTGTGTACTTGCACACTCGCCCTCCACCTCTGTAGGACTGAACCTTGGATCACAGGCAAAATTTTGAGTATGATCAGAGACAGAGACACAGCTTTGTACAGATTGCGAAAATATGGTGATTCAGAAGTAAAAAAAAACCAATACAATAAGCTGAGAAATCAAGTGCAAAGATCAGTTAAAAAAGGAAAATCAGAGTACTATGTGGAACAAATACATGAAAAAAAAATTCTCATCAAATAGAATACTGACATGGATATGATGATTGGTGTGGTGTTATGTTAGTGTTACCTAAGAAAGGTCTTTACACAGTAAACCATCAAATATTGTGTCAAAAACTATTGGTAATGGGCCTAGACAGCAGTTTTGTTAAATGGTTTGAAGCATATTTAAATGGTCGATCCCAGGTTGTGAGTGTCAATGGGGAAAAGTCTGACAAAAGATCTGTCACATGTAGGGTCCCACATCTCAGGCCCCTATTATTTCAGATCTACGTAAACGATATGGAAATTGCCGTAAATTGTGATCTTTTGCTTTATACCGATGATTTAGCACTCTTGGTGAGTGGAAAGAATTTGAAACAAACGGAAAAAATTTTAAGCCATAATTTGCAATGGAAAAGCGATTGGCTCATCGATAACAAATTGTCCTTACACTTGGATGAAACGGAATTCATCTTTTTCGGTCCAAAATATAAAGTAAATCATGCAACGATGTAAATTTCGTGTGACGGGGAAGATATCAAACAGAAGCAGATTGTGAAATACCTGGGTCTAGCAGATTGTGAAATACCTGGGTCTCTCTATAGATAATTCGTTTCGTTGTCAGGTGACGTTATTGTGAAATACCTGGATCTCTCTATAGATAATTTGTTTCGTTGTAAGGTGACGTTACAGCAAAATATGTTAGTTCAAAATGTAACAAAATGCTTAGATTTTTATACAGAAAGAATGCAAACTGTATGGACATGCACACAAAGAAATTTTATGCCAATCACTGACACAAAGTCAGTACGATTTACATGCTCTAGCTGGCATTCCTCAGTTTCTGCAAATTTGAAACTTAAATTACAGATAAATCAAAAGAAAATGGTTAGGTTTATACTTGAAAAAAGTACATGTACTATTCAAAGAACCGGAAAGTGTGAATTGGTTAAACGTCAAAAAAGGGTGATGCAGATTAAATTAAGCGACATGCACAAACTAGTCTACTTAAAAGTATCCAGAATACTAAATGGAATGGTTCGCCAAGTATGCCAACAGACCCAAAAGTCAAACACGCAATTCAGAAATGACTTTTAACTTATCTGAATATGAAAAAAAATATAGGTCATACGACTTTTATGTGGACGGAGACGAGTTTGTGGAATTGTCTTCCTGACATCATTCGTAAGGTGGAGAATGTGAATCCTTTTAAATTAATGGTGAAGAAACATCTAGTGAATAAGATATATGCAGAGGAAAACCAAGCATATTTGTATTATTGAAACACACGAACTGTGCTTTCACCTACACTGGTCTACCTTACATTAATTCAATTGGGATTATCTCGATCTTTAAGTTATTCAGTTTTTATATGACTTGTTATTGTTTAATTTATGTTATGTGCTATTTGCATGTATGTAGTTTAGAGATAAAAGCACCACCATGCAAATAAGTCCACAAGACTTTTTGCTGCTATCCTATGTTCTCCAAATATTTTAGTGTAAATTTTATGAATTGTATAGAACCTGAATAAAATCAATCAATCAATTCAATCAATCAATCCATCAATCAAACAAACAATCAATACCACTCAGCCAACCAAGTACACATGGAAAGTGGTATATGTATACAAGGCCCTGAAGGTAGATACTTCATGGCACAAGCCCTGGTGGTAGATTCTTCATGGCACAAGCCCTGGTGGTAGATACTTCATGGCACAAGCCCTGGTGGTAGATACTTCATGGCACAAGCCCTGGTGGTAGATTCTTCATGGCACAAGCCCTGGTGACAAGCATTATGTGTATAGCACTAGTGGGGAGGACAAGCATGTAGGTCCATAGATACGTATACATCAACGTAAAAGCAAACTTGCATGCTGTACATACTAACTTAAAGCACCGGCACAAAATGACTTGTCAAAATGCACAATTACATGTAACCATAACTTCTCTGTTTGGCCCAGTTTGTACATTAATCAAAATAAACATTTCTGGACTGGTACTCTGGAACTGAAATGGAAAATAAATTTATACTGCTTTCCACTGCTCTACAAAGTGGCTGCAAATTTACAAATCTATTCTTTGTTGGTGATATAAGTGTTTTCTGGAACCATAAAGTCTACAGTTCCTCCTCTTAGCACTACTTTCATTATTGGACGAAACTGTTGCCATGCCATGTTCCAAACAAAGTTGTGCACAACTAACACAACTAAAACAATATCAACTTTTTTCCATAGTGTGGAGTTAAAACGTAATTGTGAGTTACAACATTTGGATATATACACGTATTTATTTTCCAACAGCACTAGCTTATGCCTTACATTAAACTGCGCAAAATAAAAAAACCTGGTTTGTAGGCTTGACAAAATCGTAGCAAAATTATATCCATGCATAATAAATTTTGTGATGGAGTTGATTTGAAAATGTTCCGAATAGGTTTGCTTCTATGATGAACAATGAGGTAATTTGTTGGAAAGCATTCATAAAGAGAGAACAGAATTTCACTGTACTGATGTGATATCCTTTATTTTACAGATTCATGTGTGACTCCATGTTGCATGCTTTGTCTTGCAGTGTATCTGACAGTGACAGGCTATATGAATCAGATCCTGTTCACTTGTTGTGATGGTTATGTTTTAAAATTAATATTTGGACAATCAATTAAAATCGGAGCTAATGCCACCAGGATTATAACCTGTTATCACTGACAAATCACACAAATTTCACCATCTCTACCATTCTAGCATCAAATTTACATCAATCAACAAGCAAGAATTGATTCAAAAGAAGTGCAAAAAATAATATTTGTAAATTACCCAGAGAAAGCAACATTAATATTGCTCTCTTATTGAAACAACCTTTTATTTTTATCTATAGAAATCTATGTGTCCATATCAAATATACAGGATATAAATTATGCTACGCATTTCCACCTACCTGTCTCTCTGAGAACCTTCTCCAAATAACATTAAGCTCCATACAACTCCTCCAGTAACTGTTTGGTTGTTTTCCTGTTCCCTGCACTCTTAGCATCGCGTATTCCCAGTGAGTTTTGTTTGGTCGAGGGTCTTTTGTAGTTGCCATATGTCTTTGGCTTTGCCTTCTGTTTCTTAAAATAAAATTGAACAACATATTGCTTGGAATTCAGTCATGATATCAATCTATATGTGTCTGGAAAAGTACTTACAAGAATCAGATACATGTACTGCAGATTGTTTGATTTTCATGCATAAAATCTTCCTGTTTCTTTAGAACAAAAACAAAGTAACATGGTCACAAATTATTGTTTGACCACAGAATATGAGTTCTTAAATATGCTCCAGTGGACAGACGCCACCTGGTGTCTGACTAAACAATATACCTAATTGTGCACCAGGCGTCTCACTGCAACCATGAGGCCACAGCCACCAAAATTGCTATTATTTGATTAATTAGGATAAGAGAACACTTAAATAGGGAATAGGACAAAGCAGCCATCTACATTATAGTTGGTCTTAGACGTACGCACTTGGGATAAGTCTTCACACTCTTTGAGCCTGCTGTCACTTTACACTCTTTAAGCATGCTGTAACTTCACACTCTTTAAGCATGATGTAACTTAACATTCTTTAAACATGCTGTAACTTTACACTCTTTAAGCATGCTGCAACTTCACACTCTTTAAGCATGCTGTAACTTTACACTCTTTAAGCATGCTGTAACCATGGGGGCTTCTATGCAAAATGTCCTTGATTTGACACTCAAGTAACAATTATATTCCAATGAAGTCCAAAAAAGAAGCAGTAATTTTACATTTTCAATATAAAAATGAAGGCTGTCTCTGTTGTTGTCATTGGCATGTAACAGCGCGCTTGTGGGTAGGCATTTTTCATGACGTCGCGATAGCGACGTCATGAAGAAAATGCCTACCCACAACCGCGCTGTTACATGCCAATGACAACAACAGAGACAGACTTCATTTTTTATATTTATATTCATATTAACATTAATGCTAGACTAGAGTTAAATTTGCATGACTATTTGTGCGTAAAAGTTTTGATAGCCACTGCGAAGGACCTTAAAAATGTTTATCAGGGGGAGGAGCTATGGCCTATGGGTGAGGCCAGCCGCTTGTTACGTAGCAAAGTAGGCACTGGCACGTGCCGTGCTGTACATGATGTTACCATCGACTGATGAAAACAACATGTGTCCCTATTCTTTCAATGCTAACAAAAACTCTGAATGTAAATATATGAAAATAACTGTTAGAAATGAAAAATATAAAATGAAATATAATGTAGTTAACAGTGCACATCAGCTGGCTTTGGTTTCCCACACACAATTAGAATAGGTAGAACAAATTGACAAAGCCACACAAGTTCTCCCCATGCAAGTTAATAGCGCCCCGCCCAATATTTCCCTGCACCCATGTTGCAAAACATCCTGGTTGCCCATGGGTAACTTGCAAAAATAGTAAATTTTTACCCCTGAATATGGTCAGTTTACTACTATCAACACCGTTCTCCCTGTGTATTAGCCTAATTTATAAGGTGGATTTCTTGATATAATGTGGTAGATCCCCATAGCTCCCGTATACTGTACCACTGTGCAGGTTAAATGTTCCCTTGCTGTTACAAGGCAATTTTGCTATAACACAGTCGGCTCCAGAGACCCATCATCAGTGTGATAATGAAGGAGCACTGTATCTATAACATGGTTTACTCCATGGACCCCATCATTCAAGTGAGGGAGCACTCTATCTATTTAAGACAGTCTATTCCATGGACCCCATCATCAGTGTTACAAGGGAGCACTGTATCTATAACACAGTCTACTCTATAAACCCTACCATCAGTGTTATAATGAGGGAGCACTGTATCTATAACACAGTCTACTCTATAAACCTTACCATCAGTGTGATAATGAGGGAGCACTGTATCTATAACACAGTCTGCCCAATAAACCCTACCATCAGTGTCACAAGGAGGGAGCACTGTATCTATAACATGGTTTACTCCATGGACCCCACCATTAAAGTGAGGGAGCACTCTATCTATTTAACACAGTCTACTCCATGGACCTCATCATCGGTATTACAAGGAGGGAGCACTGTATCTATAACACAGTCTGCTCCCTAAACCCTATCATCAGTGTCATAATGGAGGAGCACTGTATTTATAACACAGTCTACTCCATGGACCTCATCATCAGTGCAATATTGTATCTATACCAGAAAACATTCTATGGGTCCCATCATCATTGTTATAATGAGGGAGCATTGTATCTATACCAGAATCCCTTCTATGGGTCCCATCGTCAGTGTTGCAATGAGAAAGCACTGTATCCAAAAGACAGTGTACTGAATGGACCCCATCATCGATTTTAAAATGAGTGAGCACTCCATCTAGAACACAGTCTACTCCATGAACCCCATCATCAGTGTTTTAATGAGGTAGCTTTATATCTATAACAGTCTACTCCATGGGCCCCATCATCAGTGCCATAATGAGGGAGCACTCCACCCTTAACACAGTCTACCTCATGGAACCCATCATTAGTGTTATAATGAGGGAGCACTCCACCCGTAACACAGTCTACCTCATGGACCCCATTATTAGTGTTATAATGAGGGAGCACTCCACCCGTAACACAGTCTACCTCATGGACCCCATCATTAGTGTTATAATGAGGGAACACTCCACCCGTAACACAGTCTACCTCATGGACCCCATCACCAGTGTTATAATGAGGGAGTACTGTATCTATAACACAGTGTACTCCATGGGCAATATATTCAGTGTTATATACAATACAGAAAGCACTGTATTTATAACATAGTCTATTCCGTGGACCCTACCATCAGTGTTATAATGAAGTAGCATTGTACCTATAACACTCATAACTCAGTACTCAGGACTCAGGACAGTTTCATGCGACCACAAAGTTAAGGAAATAAAATATTATAATAATGAACATATTGTGTGGTCACGGAGACTCCCATTCAAACAGAGACAACAGTCGCTCTCATGGGGCCACCCGGTACAAATTAACTAAAGAGCTGTGGGCTTTGTTCTCCGACTCATAGTTATAGTGGAGGTAGAGTGTGTTTATAATATTCCAGATTCATAAATATCACAAAAACGAAGCAGGCCTATTTTACTCTTTTGCTGTGGACTTAGCTGACTGACAAGTCGAGAGATCTAAGGGGTGATAGGCCTAACAGGTCTCTTTTAATTTTTGGCAGAAATAATGAAATTTGTGTTTTGGGTAGTTGGGCTATACATTTTGGAAAAGAGCTAGTGTATGCGGTTGATGATGAATATTTCTAAGGTTGAGAGGACTGGTTTGGGGCCACCTGGTGCCGTTTGTGGGTGACTGCCTGTCTCAAGTCGGGAGTTAAATTTGTTTCTTCCCGTTGGTGTTGGAAGAGGGGTGTTGATGCTTTGGCAAGTCTGGAATCTCTTTGCTGTTATTGTTGGGCTTGGAATTAATGATTATGGATCATGTTTTTCTGTACTATTTTATGGCGACTGTATTTGCAGAATGAAGGGTAATAAAACAAAACGTTCAGCCACGAAGAAATGATAAATTATAACAATACGAAGTTCTTACACATACACTCTGGTGAATGCAATAATTATTCTAAAATAATCTTCAACGTTACCCTTCTCGGGAACAAATGTAGCAGTTCTCAATTATGCAATTTTACTGATAATTTTCAATATAGTATTTTTTTATGTAATTTGCTAGTCCATTATAGCTATGCGTATATATTTTTTCACATAGATTGGCTGGAGATTTGTTGATGGTCTCAGGCACATCACAACGTAACCAGTCTTTAGTGTAACTGTGCTTGTATCTAGGTACATCAATGTTACCAGCTTGTCTTGTATTATATCTATGTATATTTTGACTTGTTTGGAAGGGCAAACTTTGTAGATTTTCTGGCAGTTCCATGTTTACATATTTATGATAGAATTTAAATTTAGATAAGGTAAAAAGGTCTGCCAGTTTGAATAATTTAAGGCTTTTAAATAGTGAATTTGTATGGGCATTGTATTTTTTACATGATATAATTCTTATGGCTTTCTTTTGAAGTTTCTGAATCTTAGAATACTTACAACCCCAAGTTAAGATTCGATAGTTAATGTGGGATAATACTAATGAGTTGTAAATTTTTAATTTGGCACTTAGCGGGAGATACTTTGTTAATTTATTAAGAATACCAAGAGATTTTGAAATTTTGCGGGCTATTTTATCAACATGGCCATTCCAAATTAGATGTTTATCGATTGTGATGCCAAGGAAGTTGAAAGAGTCAACATGTTCTAAAGGCACATTATTCATTTTGATGTTAGGCATTTCATTTTTTTTCTTCATTAATTTTCATGAAATATCATAAATTTTGTTTTTGTTGCATTTAAGGATGATCTGTTTGCATTTAACCAATCTGTTATTTTCATAAGTTCAAACTTTATGTCGTTGTCTATGTCCATGTTCGTGCTTGTGTTGTAAATATTTAGGGTTGTTAAGAGAGAGGGGAGTCATCTGTGTACATCATTAGGTCAAATATTTCATTTGCCTGTGCTAAATCATTGATATAAATAATAAACAAGAGAGGTCCTACAATAGAACCTTGTGGTACGCAAGTAGTAAATTGCATTAGATCAGACCTTGTGGCATCAAATTCGAAATATTGGTTACGGCTACGTAAATAACTTTCAAACAACTTTAAGGATAGACCTTTAATTCCATTGTATTTTAACTTTGCAAGTAGAATTTGATGATCTAAAGTATCAAATGCTTTAGACAAGTCTAAGAAGATAATAGTTGGGAGTTGGCCATTATCCATTTGTTGTATTATTTAAGCAAGCAGCTCTATGGCAGCACATTCTGTAGAATGTCCAGCACTGAAACTATATTGGCTACCATAAAACAGCTTATTATTCTAAAAAAAATCATATACTTGGTTAAAACCTATCTTTTCGAAAACTTTTGGCACGGCAGGTAGGTAATTTGAGAACAAGGATTCATCGTCTTTCTTATAAATTGGGATCACTTTTGCTATCTTGAATTTATCAGGAAACATACCTGTATTGAGAGACACTCATTGATAATAATGCAAAGAGATTCAGCGATGAGATTTTGTATGAATATAAGTAGCTTTGTGGATATTTCACCGATACCACAGCTTGTTTTAGGACGTAATTTATCAATTACTTTTGAAAGTATCAATTTCAAAGAAATTAAAAGTGAAATTCACTGGATGCTTAAGCTATCGTTTATAGTCACTCATTTCAGAATTATGTATTTCAGTAGCCAAGTTTGGACCAATATCTATGAAATATTTGTTAAATATGTTGGCAATTGTGGACTTATCGTTTATTAATTGCCGATTATGAGAGAATGATCCACGAATTTTTTTCTTTTTCCTTAGTTTTAGACAAAATTTCCTTTATTGTTGCCCAAGTCTTCTTTATATCATGCTCGTAGTTTTTGAAACTAGTTTCATAATAATCTTTTCTGGCTGTGCGGATAGAGTTTCTCAATATTTTATTGTAGGTACTTAAATTTATTTAGAGAGTAGAAAATAGCAGAGTTCTCGCTGTGTAGACTTTAGTCTTTTATACAGACTGTCTCTATATTTAACCGATCTCAAAATTCCTTTTGTAATCCATTTTTAGTGTGTTTATGTTTATTAAGTTAAACTAATTTAAACTCGAGATGTTTCTTCCTGGCTTCTTCAACCACAGTGCTGAGTATTTCAAAATTTTCATTTGGATCGGTAATGGGATTTCGATCTATTCTATCCAGAATATTCATATTTTCGAGTTCATTATGAAAATTTGTCATATCAGCGATTCCTTGTTTTTTTATTTTCGTATTCATGAATTTAGGATACTTTTCTTTTTGTTTCAACGTTTCTAGGCAGACTAAAATTGGTTGATGGTCTGAGAACTTTTTTACCATTATACCTGAGGCAACATTTGAATTAATATCATTTACTTTGTGTAGAATATTATCAATGAGTGTTCCTTTGGTATTTAAGAAACTAGTTGGGAATGTTATTCTTGGATAGAAACTGTTCGACAATAAGCAACCGAAAAAATCATCGTAAACCTGACGTTCGTTTATTTTAAGTAGATCAATATTGAAATCTCCACAGATTGTGATTTCTGTGTTATTTCTTTCAAAAGACTGCAATGCTTGTGAGAACTCGTCTGTAACTAAATTATAGTTTTCAATTACATCTTTGGGTGGTCTGTAAATATTTCCGATGAATATATTACTTGGCAATTGTTCTCCTGCTGCTTCAATGAATTGACGTTCCCATACCGTAGGTCTGACGGGCAACGACTTATTATGGAATGTATACATTTCATTGAAATAAATTATCAGTCCACCTTTTTTGGAACAACTTTGGCCTTGAGCAATGCATTGATAACCTTCAAGCTGTACAAGTGAAAGATCAGTTTTGTCTTTAATGCAGCATTCCTGCAAACATATAGCACCAAATTCAAAGTTGTGTAGTCTCAGTTCTTAGACAAAAGCTTTAATTTCAGAGAATTTAGCATTTACTGAGTTTATGTTAGAATTGAGAATACAAAAAACGTCCTTGTGTGCAACTAACGTTTGTATCAAATCTTCAAAATAGTATTGCGACTGCAGTATTTGTTCGATATGACCATCTTCATCTTGGTCATTTAAAACAAGAACATTTATTAATGAATTATTAGGAACTCCACCAGAGTTTTGAAGTATTTCTTCTGCAAGGATCATTTCGATCTAAAGTATAAGATACATATGGCGATGTTATAGATAAACTGCAAGCGTGACTGACTTTTTTGGTACGAAAAACAGAATATTCAAACATACATTGTGTAGCCGAGTCTGAATTAAATGTAACAAGGTATCACTTCCTCCTGATACTAAGGTCTGTACCCACTCTTAAGGCACTATCATGTCAAGATATAACCAGAATCAATGAATATTTGGGTCTTACTTATTCTGAACACACATTTCCACAATTTTTTGGTGAAATTGTGTATGCTTACACTACACCTATTCGGAAACCAGATTCTAATAAGAAAAAAAATGGATAATATATTTTTGCAGCACTCTTTGCAAACACAAAATTATCGATTCATTGAACATTCAGTGCCTTTTCAAATTGAAATTTGTTCCTAACATGATTCCTAAGGACTTCAACATAAAGAATCCCCGTATTATTTCCTATAAATATGTCAATAATATTGGGCAAAGTATCGTGAATTATAAGAAATGTCTGGCTTCAATAACTGTTGAGGATATTGCAGCAAATCAAAATTTTGACTAACAACGAAAAGCAGGAAAAAATATTTGGATATTCTGCCAAAAATTTTATCTGGAGGCTTTGACAAATGAACTTGGTATAAACAATATTTCAGACATAAGACGAAAGGACGTATGTAAATTATATAAACAATGCATTGAAAATTTGATAGATATACATCAAGATGAGATGAAAGGAATTTTAAATGTCAAAATCTCTGAAGAGGACTCCTGTATTCCACCTTTGTTCTGAATACCCAAATCACATGAAAACCCTTTTAAATCTCGATTCATAGTTGGAGCTTCAAACTGTACAGCAAAACAATTATCAAAGGAACTAACACTATGTTCGACAGCAACTAGGGATTATTTGTTTCTGCTACATTTTGTTCGACCTAGTATTAAGATTTATCTATAATCAGTGTAGTTAAAGTGCGGTCACCCTCGAATCAGCTGATTACCACGATGACCAATGTAGACCAATTAGTAATGCAGTCATTTGTTTCATCGCCGCAACAGTGATCATGTGGTCGAAGGGAGAGCAAGTGGAGGGGAGAAACCATTGAGAACGGTCTATTTAGCAGGCAAGACAGACACAGCTGCATCACTGACTTACTGTAATGGATTGCAAGCCAATAGTACATCTGCCTGAGTCAGCCAGGGAGGGAGAGAAGGGAGCAAAAATGAGTTCTTGGCATTTTTACTTGACCGTAAAAATGTTCTCTTTTAAGAGGCTGCATGTTACAAGAAATTTTATAATGATTGGAATTTTCAATACAAAAAATGCAATACGAAGTACTATGATTCCTCTTGTGCTATTCCAAGGATTCCTGTGTGACAGGGACGGGAAGAGCTCTACAGCTAAAGTTGCTCAACACACCTGGATACTTGTATGTGTAGGGCAACTAATTATCTACCACGATTATTGCATCTGCCTTTTCTAGCTTGAAAAGGAAAGGGGGCCGTCTGTAACCTTCTGCTTTTTACCATGATTTATAGCATATACAGTTAGATAAGTTTGTTGACCACAAATAGTTCTCTTGTGTATTTAGTTTATCAATGGCTGACCTCTAGTCTACATGCTTAATTACTGGAGTCCATATTTGCCTCTGATAGCCTATTTAATGCTCGATACCTCTCCAAAATGGCACATATACATCCTGCAGTAATTTGGTTGAAATGAGTATTATCACGTGACTGATTTCCTTAGTATCAAATCTTATAATCATGCTGATTTTACAAGTTATTTACAACTAATGGTTAGATTTATTGTTGGCAATGCTGATTAGTATGGCAAAAACATTATTTCTAATGTGCAAATGGAGTCCGAGCACGGGCGGTACTGCAACTATCCGTCTGTATGTATTGCAATCAGAACAGAAAGAAAGCTACATTAGAACTGTCTGAATCCTGTGAAAATATCAAACCTTTTACACTGTAACAGGATCAAAGAGCCCGACTTCCCACTTTTATGGCCGGCAACATACATGCTTTCACCAAGACTATCAAGACCTGGACAGAAGTCTTGGAGGAAGTGATGGTCTGGGTAATGTCCATGCTCCTATTGGTTCACGTGACTAATCTTCAGAGATAATTATTAAACTAGACCACATGACAATCGGATTACATCAGTATCAACCTATAGAAAGGATCATCTGAATAACTCCAGTGACCTTTGAAAAAGTGGCGTTTGACATCAATTACATAGTCTGTACTAAGAGTGATCAAGTCTTGCGAGGAACAGACGAGTGACAATTTTACTGGTGTTTTTTACATTCACATGTCTATTGGGACTATAAAAGCGCTGAAATTACATCTTGCAAGGTATATGATCCCTCCATTGAATTAAATTTGATATCTTTATGTGACAACAAGACATTAACCAAAATAACTGCATCAGTTTGTCAATCATATAGTCTCGAATTTGGCACTCTTTGTTTTGACATAGCGTTTTCCCCGGAGTGCCAACTATTACACAAATTGCGTCAACATAAAATTAATATGGCACAGAGAATGCATGTCAACAAAAAAATAATGTGGTTTCCAAAGAGTTGTTAATAACAACAACAATAACAATGATGACAATAACAACAAAACAACAACAACATCAACAACAACAATAATAATAATAATGATAATAATAATAATAATGATAATAATAATAATAATAATAATAATAATAATAATAATAATAATAAATAACGAGTTTTTCATGGCAAAAAAAATATGCATTTCCCGATCATGACAACTGTGAATATGCAGCTAGGTGTACATCCCCATCAGGTTTTGGAGTAAATCTGGCTAATTGTTTTGGTGAAGAAGTTTCAAAGGTGAATTGCCATTGCAATACACATTCACTTACATAGTAATTATCAGGAATCTATGCAGTTTTACCTTATGCAGGCATTCATGTTTAAAACAAACCATACAAATCAAAAGCACATGGGTACCCTCCTATTAACGTTTATGACTAACCGTGAGCTTATGATACCCCATTAATAAGGTATAAGCCAATATGTAAAAACTGCTGAGTCAGCAGAAAAGTGCTGCAAGGATTTAACCTTGACCTTAAGCATCAAGGTTATACATTAATATATGAGGAAAAAAATCCAGACCCATAGATAATTTGTACTAAATTGGGAGGCAATATGTCAAGACAGACAGAATTCATATATAAAAAAAGAGACACGGTGACAGCGGAGACAGTGGTAGCGGAGCCGATGACGGGACTAAATGATGATGATGATGATGATGATGATGATGATGATGATGATGATGATGATGATGATGATGATGATATTTTCTTAAAAAACCCCAAGAGACGAGGGAAATATACATACAGACGTCAAAATACAAATCACACTGTACCACACGATCAAACATGTAATATACAGGCAACAAAATTATTAAAATACAACAAGGCTTATGAACCATGTAAAGTCTGGTATCTCCTCCAGTCAGGACCCAGTCTTAAACAAATAGTCCCTCACCAGCGGAGACACACCTCAGAAAAGAGAGATGATCAAGTGTCCTTATGATGTAGCAGCTACCGCAGGGAAACGGAGTCACCAGAGGTGCATTAAACCCCTGCATCACCACTCGGAGCTCCAACCAAACAGATTAAACTTGGTTAATCAAACACAGAAAGTAGATAGAGTGGAAAAGCTTCTGTTATGAGCATATCCAGATAATGACAGCCTCTATCAGGTTTGTTATAATAGTTTCTGCTAAGAACATATTTAGGAAAGTCAACCACCCCATCTTTCTGCTTTGTGGGGTGAGGCTTATAAAAAGTATGCACTTCGAGATCAGAAGGGAAAAGGGAAACAGGATAATCTCCCAACTGTAATATTCTGTCTACAATGGTCTTCCTATTGGCGCTGATAGAAAAAATTGCATCAGAAAGTAGAAAGATAAAAAGATGACTTTTTGAAATTGAAACACTCCGATTCAGCATAAGAATAGAATCTGTCAATGAAGACCTGCTGCTGAGGGGCTGTGGACGCACATAAGTTTACATCGTCAGCAAAAGAGTTTTAGATAATATAATAATAATAATAATAATAATAATGATGATGATGATGATGATGATAATAATAATAATGATGATGATGATGATAATAATGATAATAATAATAATAATAATAATAATAATAATAATAATAATAATAATAATAATAATTATAATAATAATAATAATGATAATAATAATAATAATAATGGCCTCAGATTTCGGGTCCAATTTTTTTTGTATTTACATTGTCTTACTTGTGTCTGTTGTAAGTCTGCATTTTGTGGTCCTAAAAATTCATCACTTTTACATACTAGCTGACACACAGTCATGTTATGGGAATGGTACTGCCCTTGATCACAAAGCCTAAATGAAGTCCACTTCCATACTGACAACAGACCTGGCTAAATTAAACATCAAGGTGAAGTCATTCTGAGATAAAACGTGCAGAAACAATGGCTGCAAGTTTATCACAAGGAACTCTTTTCACACATATGAAATAGGCCAGCACCATCCTATTGCCACATAGCCACTCGCTAAATAGCGTGGTTTTCTGTCAACTGTAAGCTTTTGCCACTCTGGCTAATGTTCTTTTTCTTTTGACTATAGGTGCAAATATTTATGGCATTTTATTCATTTAGATTAATTGAGCATGAACTCATAATATGGAAGTTGCTCAGTTTGGCTGATGTAGTTTCCATTTGGCTAATATGGATAATGTTTCTCTAGCCAAAGTGCTACGGTTTGAAGGTTCGTAGCACCCGGCACAGCCATAATCATTTTATGGCTAATATCATTAGGCATGAAAACTTTATGGGTTTTATATTTCAGAAATATACCTATAAAACTATATTTTGTTTGAAACAGCAAACTATTTTTTTATACTTGGAGAACATACACATTAGGAAAGCAACTTTCAGATGAATGTGTTCAGGGTTGGCGATAGCTATTTTTCTGTGCCCTGGCAAATTTTCTCCTGGACAGTCAAATTTGATCAGAGGTGTCGATTATATTGATTTGTAGGTGAAATATAGCCACATCTTCAACTGGGTATGATTGAAGTCCATCAAATTTGCTCATTATTTACCCTAGTGAGACTTCCCTGAAATCTTCTTAGAGATGACCTATAGGTCAAAGGTCAAGGTCAAACTTTCTGCAGAAGAATAGTGGCCCTCTTATATGGGTAGCCTCTAGTGAGAGGCTCTTGCTCAGGGGATGCTTATTGCCATTTTGCACGAAAATATCGCTTCTAGTTTGCATTTGAGGGCCCGAAGTGGACATGCTCCCAGACTACCCAGCAGGACTTTGACCTTCGGCACTCACTATTGTCCCACTACTGGTCATCAGTTAGAATGGTAGTTTTTCTCCTGGCTAAACCCTTGTCCAAATCCATTCGTGTTCCTCATGTTAGAAGGGGGGGGGGGGGCTTACACTATGTAAAAGTTGGATCAAGTGATATTCCTGATGTTTCTTTTTTTAAATTAATATGGGTGTCACACTATTTCTGTTGTGCTTGAAAAGTGTAAGACCTCATCTCCAGATACTATCAGAGAACCTAGAGGAAAAAGGATCAAGTATCAACTACACACTGTAAGGTGGTACTGTATATGTCAGGTTACATTTCTGGGGTTTGCTCTGCAAAGTCCTCTGATGAGAGACTGTGTTGTAGTATTATTTTAGCTCTGGTTACTGCAGGTTGCACATTTTAAAGCTTCATTCATCAGTCCATGAATTTTTGTTTGTGAATGGAATACAGTCCATAGTTTTCCTGACAACCACCTGTGACAGTGTGATATTGGTGGTGCCACATAAATCGTTATGCTAAGTATGGACCGAAACTGGGAAAAATTTAAACTGTTGTTTCAAGGAAGTGTTGCTAAAACGTTTTGAAATTACATGTAGAATGTTGATTGCGCAAAAACACAGTCATCGACATTGGTGGCTACACTCAAAGTAAAAAAGTACACAAAATACAGAGCAAAATTAACAATAGTTAAGTTTTTTTCAAATGTTTTGGAGATAGTAATGTATTTTTGGGGTCATGGGCCACTTTTATAAGGGACACTAAATTCAACATGTTGATAAAGAATTAGGCTCATGGCTCAATTGTTCCACAGATGTGTATTGTGTAAGTTTAATATTGCATAATATGGATTAATTGACCTACTCTCTCAAGTTCTCTGACAGAATCCATTTCATGAATTTTTTTTTATGGTAATTACATCTAGATTAATGAAATTATCTCCATATGTACAATTACAGGGACAGTACACAGACAAAAGTCTGTCACATCTGGAGTCCTGGTGGTATTGATTGTCCTACATCATAATTATTAAAGACATGTAAAATTCATTATTGTGATAATAAATTGACACGGAAATACTGGATACCTGGCAATGTTCAGATTTTGTAAACGTTGGGTGTTCCTGACCAATCCTTTAAGGCTAATAATCATTTCAACTGAAAGGAAACTAAAATTTGAA
This sequence comes from Hermodice carunculata, assembly GCA_964020975.1. Lineage (NCBI taxonomy): Eukaryota > Metazoa > Annelida > Polychaeta > Eunicida > Amphinomidae > Hermodice > Hermodice carunculata. The sequence continues at coordinate 522,180 of CAXHWN010002137.1, read as the reverse complement.
ATGTTGAGAAAGAAAAAGGCTTATGATATTAGATGTACCACAAAGGTGTATCATGTGGAAGTTTGACATTGCACAATATAGGTGACCTACTTCATCAAGGTCAAGGAGGACTGCATTATTGTCTCCCGCCCATGAAGTAAGGGGGTATATTGTAATGACGACCGTCCGTCCATATGCCTGTCCAATCAAAGTTTCAGGCCATTCCCAAAAACTATTACACTTAGCAATCTGAACTTTTTTGTGCCTTGTAGTCCTTACCTCTACGATGTGCCTTTCAGTCGAAATGCTGAGACATGTAGCAAGTTGATTGGGTACCAGCAAGCCTCGGTTACAAGCTAAGCCTTAGCGTGTGATGTCACCAAGATAGATAAATTTAATACAGCAGCCATGTCCTAACTGGGATCACATACAAATCAGAAATAAAACTGTACTGGTACAGAATATCTTTTATGATCTCTTACCTTTATATATCATCTTTCCCCTAGATATAAATCCACATTAAGGTGCTATTCCAGTCTAAGGATAGGGCCATTGTAATGCAGTATGCCCATATTATATCTGACCCGTCAGCCTTTGCTCACCCAAATATCCAGATGTCATGTACATACATTTGGATGAAATTTTGTAAAAGCTAGGAGATGACAAAATATTTCGCCACCCACTACAAGAATATTTTGTTGATGTGAGCAACAAGATGTAGGTCCAAATTAGAAGGAAATAATCTTGTGACCCAGCTTTGAATCTCAACTTCTAACATCCGCCATCTTGCACGAAAATCCACCTTTTTACAAAGCCCCGCTTTTCTAACAAAACCTCTAAAAAACATAGAGACTTGTTGATAAAGTTACAGCATGAATGAGTCATGGGCCTGGTTTCAAATATAATACCATAGCAGCATCTGGTGGGTACATGTTCCGAACAAGCATCTATCACATCTTCAGTGGAGTGTTGGATGACAGGAAACTTGTAAACTGACCATTGATCTGGACTCATTAAGTGCAACGACTGTTCTCTAAGTGATTAATCATTTATAACACACCTTTCACGTGATCCGAAGATGAGAAATGAATAAGCAGAGGGCTAGTCATTTTGTATGGTGCCATGGGCACAAGAGCTATGTGATTGGCTTTTCACTTAAGATGGCCACAATTCCCATGGTAACAAGGCTCAAACATTCACTTTTGCTGCATGCTGAACCAGTATTTTATCCAGTTTTGGGGAAATATGCACAGAATGACGGAACTGCACACAGTACAATTTGAATCAATACAGACCTCATGAAAGCAGGATATGGCAGGGTCATAGGAAATAAAATTATGCCCTATTTTATCTTTGGCAGGGTCATAGAACATAAAATTATGCACTCTTTTATCATTGTTTATCTCTACTTTCAGTGGCAGGCACATTAAAAACTGATATTCTATGTTGTAACCAAAGAGAAATTCCTAAACATGATATGTTCGGGTGAGTAAACATGTATTTGGAGAGTTAGCTTGCATTCAAAGAATACAAAACCTGAGCATAAGGAAAGGCGATTGCAGATCTCCGGGATATTGAAAGTGCATAATTGGTGCATTTTTGTACCAGAGTGAGAGCAATTGTTAATTATTAATAACCATGGCCTGATTACGGGGTCACCCAGAGCATACTGATTAATGCCCTGTAATATATTTCTACCAGCTACGGACAAAAGTGGCAAAGTTATTCCAAGTTGCATGATATCACCTTTTTATTCAAAATTTTCTTTGTTTGTGACATTTGACCCCACTGTTTTCGTGTTTTATCCAAAAATTTTAGCTTGGTATATAGCAGTTGGGAAATGGCACATGGTAATGCTCTTAAAACCACTGTAACCCAAACTATACCCAAAAATGCCAAATAAATCCTTATCCAGAGTGTTTTTCTCGATTTATGTCCTGACTATTTACAGTGGTGCCTTGAAACATCAGAGTAATGACTGGAAAAGCACTGAAAAAAACTAGCATGGATACACTGCGTTGCAAGGTATGACAAAAGAACATAACATGGTGTAACATAGCATTGTACATTTTATCGTATACCGAGTAAACACTCCAAACAATCGATTTTTCAACTTCATCACAGTATAAGGTAAAATGCTGTATGACAAATACATTTTCATAATTCTGCAAATCAGGGGACTTACTCATTTGCTTGGGTATAGAAAAAGGCTAATACAAGTAAAAGACATAAATTACACAAAATAATAATTTACACAAAAATAATGCCTTCTGGTGTCTACTTCACTACAGTGCAATATTTGGTCACATGTACCCAGTTGCCATATACAAACACATGGGGATAAATGGAACATCACGCTGCGTGTAACATTGCAAACCTTTGACATTTCTTCACAAATGGATAGACATGGTAGGTATGAATACAAAGAAAAGTCCATCTCAGCATGGATCAATTACTTTATGAACTACCCCACTGCCGGTACCAACATTTGACAAGTGAAAAGTTGAATGACTATTGCAGTTTGATGGTTGTTTAGTCCATCTCAGCACTGATCTTGAACTTCATCAGTTACTTTACTTCAGGTACCAACATTTGACAAATGAAAAAGTGAATGGCCAAGGTAGTTTGATGTTTGTTCTGTCCATCACAGCATGGGTCTTGAACTTTATGAGCTATCTCACTACTGGTACCAACATTTGACAAGTGAAAAGGCGAATGACTATCGTAGTTTGGTGTTTGTTTTTTAATCGCATCAAAACGACAGTCCTGCACTGTACTTTGTAAAAGCAGAGGAGAGAGTCAAAGGCAGGGTGCAGCAAATGCCATTATATCCAAGTTTTAACACTGGTAATCCATCTCAGCCTGGATCTTCAACTTATGAGCTTCCTCACATTTGGTACCAATATGTGACAAGTGAAAAGGTGAATGACTATTGCAGTGTGATTGTTTTTTAATCAAAAAAGAAAAAAGAAAAAAAATGCATTGTGACTTGCAAAACATATACGAAAGTCAAGTGAAGGGTGCCCCAAATTTCCATATATATCCATATCACTCTTGTAATATTTGACACCTTTTAAATTCAAAAAAAGGCCACCTGAGGGCAGTACCAGTGTCTGATGTTCAATAGTCAAATTGTAGGACACAAATGTTTTTATCACATACAGATGAGCCCAGCAGCCAACAAAGATTGCCTTGCAAAAGTGCAGATATTTAGTTGCATCTTGCGTTCTTCCATTCATGCATATCCACATGTTACTTGTAGCTGTTGTGACAGGTGAAGCAATCCACATCATATTGGAGATGGAGATGACAGACATCTCATTGATTGAAACTGCATAAGGTCATCTACATCTTATCTTTGGCACCAAATATTCACTCAATATTTTTAAGCATTTTTACCTGGATCTCCTTATGGACTATACTTGTGGGTTGACCCCCATAGCTGCTGCAGACCAACACATTAGGCATGAAAGATGTGCCATGTTGTACTAATTCTGTTATGTGGGTCACAGTAGTAAATTCTCCATGATAGTTACTAAATTGTGTAGTGTGTGATCAACGGATGGCAACCCTTTACAGTCTAAACTGTTTCAGAGCCAAGTTTTGGACAGAGTCAACAGCTTTCCACAATGTGCTTTGGGTGCATAGTGCCCAAAGTACACCGAGGAAAGCTGTTGATGCGGACCATTGTTTTCCCTAGAGCTGTAAGCATGCTGGTACTTGAATAAAATATCTTTTATCAGGAGGAATATAAATCTTGCATTTATATTTTACTTGAAAGCCGTTTGTCATGAGTAACTCAACTTTAGTCAAAGTTGACATTTATAATACGGGTAAGGGATCATTAAAATTGAAAGCCAGTGCCACACAATGAATGGTATAGCACAATACATATAAGGGGGGGGGGGTCCTTTACAATCTGAACTGCTCGCTATGTAACAAGAGGTGGAATCCAGTACAGCACACACTGTTCCTAATAATATATTTCATATTTGTTTGGGACTAATACAGAGGCCATGGGTATCTAAGAACTTGTAGAGAATTGTTGCAAGAAACATTGATTAGAGTTTATATTGAGAACCTTTGACGTGATAAAGTTTGCAATTTAAAAGATATTTGTAGCATGATGAAAGCTTTTTAGATTCAAAATTGGGCTGTGATAATGGCATTGGAAATATACATGAGGCAAATACAGTTTATATGTTTACATTCTCATTGTGGGGCTTTTAATCCTGCAATTTCAAGTATTAAAAGTCTGAGCAAATAATATGTGTTGGGTGAGTTGAGGGGTGTTGATCTATCACCAGTAGCAGTGCAGAATGATATAGTAGTACAGGTAATATTTTATGATGGTCTCCACAATGAAATGCGAACAAATCTGATCAGCAACTTTTTGTATGCAAAAATAGTTTTAATATAACACCCAATCATGGAGAAAAGTAAATACAAACTTACATCAAAAAGCCAAGGAACATGACAATCATACATCATAATCACGAAAAGACCAATATGAAGGCAAACATTCCATATTACCACAAAAACTGATTGTTTTGCTGTGAAGATGGATGGCACACTCTGAGGGCTCAGTAACCAGCATATCCATGGACCTAATGTGCAATCCATAGTATTGTTAAAGAACAACTTTCCAGGACACCAGTACAGTGGAATATCGAAGTAAGCATAGTGGAAGAGACACCCTAGACTCTAGATAAAGACACTGCTTATGGTTTACATCAAGACAATATAGTCTATACATTAAAGTATTCTCACAGGGAGGTGCAACAAATAACCTTTACTCTCAGTTCTGGATATCTAGGATATATTCACGCAAGTTATAGTTCTACAGGTTTATTGAGGCTTTAGGTGTTCTAGTTACCTTTACAATTATCAGACAATATGAAAAAAGCATTTCCAACTGGTCCACATTTTTCCTTTTCACTCACAAAATTGTATTGACTGAGTTCACTGAAAATATGTCATTCAAATTTGGCAGTACTGAACGTAAAGCCGCATGTTCGGGCATAGCCTTTACTGCTATTCATAATATGATGAAACCTATATCACTGAAAACGTGACATTACGTCCATTGGCACACAAAGCATTTTTGTTTCCTCTTATTCCCTTGTATCTACACTCATAAAGGTCTACATCTGTCAATAAACTACCACTCACTAATCTGTTCTCAAGGTGTATAGGCTTCATTTGTCCAGACACAAAGGCATAACCGAACATTTACAATTCTCCTATATTTTCGCACATGAATTACGGGATTTTAGCATGGGGGCCTAAGAAATGTGTAAGCATATGTATGGAGCTTTAAATGGTTTAACTTAAACAGGACACAAAAAAAGAAATTATCAGCGTTGTATCATGTGGTAAATATAAAGCTCATACAGATACTTTGTTTAAAAATTTGAGATTATTAAAAGTTGAGCATATCTGTACAATAAAAAGAATAAAATTCTACGGTACATATTTAAATCGAACACTACCACTCAACATGCAAAAATTACTACGGTTTCCATGTCCGGGTTTACATAAACATGACACCAGGCATGCTGAAAATTTATTTACACAAAATATTGTTGTACGTTTGGTCCACTTGATACAATGAATTAATTACCATCCAATATTTACGCCAAATTTTATACTCATGGTTTACAAAAAGTTATCGCAAAAAATTTGAATATTCATAACTACCAAGAAATTTGTGTCATTCCAAATTGTTACATATGTGCCCAACAGGAACCATATTTTTAAATGTATAAATTATATTTGTAATTTCGACATAGACATATAATAACTAAAACCAAGTATGTTTTTATTTGAAAATTAAGTCATATTAGAGTAATTGTTACTATTTGTTTGGAGGTGGCCTTCATTATAGTGACATAAATTGTCTGATGAGGATCTTTATGCTTTAAATCTTTATGCTTTAAACTCTTACTAATATAATAACACATAATGATGCTAATGTGTGCATTTTGTTCGAATAAAAAGATCATGATTCCTGATTCTACTATGACCCCAGGAATATAGGATGAACTGTTGCTATTTCAATTTATCAATTTGGGACAGAAATTACTCTAGATACAATCTGTACAACATGAAAAAGTCCTTATCATTCAAGTACAATGTATTGATACCTGATCGTGTGCACGTCTGATTTGTGCTTGATGACACAATCTCCTTCGTTATTATAGATATGAATTCCGCTGGATTACGGATATGTGGATGTAATTCTAGTGTTGACAGGCGTATGCCACAAAGCAGGTAGTGCAGATGCTCTGTGGTAAATACCTTTCAACACCAACATGGCAACTTGTCATGACCACAATACAACTGTGGTTCCTTACCTTTGTTTATATTTACCCATGGTGCATGCACTAGTAGTAAAAATTATACATTTTATAGTGCAATAACGAAAAAGCCCTAATCTTTCGTGATACCAGTACTCGCTATAATTGATCATAGCATAGCGTGATGCATTATGTTAGATGTCAAAAGGCATGTCCTATAACCATTGATGGTATCACAATTTCGTAGCAACTTCAATTTTTATGGATTGAATATGGAAGAATTATAGTAAATGTAAACAACCTGCTATGGTAACTAGAGTGTTGCTGTTTACTTCAAGACTTATATGCCCTCTTATTTACCTGTGCTTTGGTTTGATTAAAGTTTTTCGGAAGTGAAAATTCTCTATGAAATAAAAGAGTCCTGTCTAACTGCATAATACTGTTTGTGGTTATCAAATATAATCTCTTGACCTCTCCATGCAGAGTTTCTCGACACGTTTACAAAAATTCCATTTAACACATATGACCTAGTCTCAAAAGTGTGAACCTACATATTGACTTCAAAACTTGCTTATGGTCTCTCATCAACTAGGTTCTGGACACCAACACAACCTGGGATGGAACTGTTGACATGGTAGGTATTTTATATGTACAGTAAACAACATTTATTTCAAATTGGAAACTGAACACTTTATTGTAGAAGCAATCCTAAAAGAGCAGCTTTTTATAAACTTCCCACCAGTCAATTATGTGATTGAATGTTAGAGCCTAATACACAGTCAAAACTGACACGTTATTCATGCCCAGTTGCTGATTTCAAATTTGTTGTACTAAAACATTTCCTAGGGTCTTACGAAAGAGATAATTCATCAGGCATTTGTTGTCCTACATACGCTATGCCGTATTATAAAGCAAAGTGCAAATGTTAAGGCTATTCAAAAATGCTTTGTATATATTATCCTAGTTATCACTATTGACTCTTTGTACAATAATATATCGTAGAATAACTATCAAGGAGTTTTTGTGGTAAGTAAATGTAGTCTTGAGCAGTTTGATTCCGTGAAAGTGGATGCAACAGGTGTTTGCAAGGGCCAAATCGGTGCTTCAAACTGCAGTGACCCCAATTTTATCATTCAGGCATTATACAGTACATTGGTCACCTTTTTGTTCTTTCCCCTCCCCTTCCCCCCCCCCCCCCAATAAATGAGGCAACTTCCATGCACAAGACGTAAACATGGGGTACATAACTTTATGTGATTTAAATTGAAATCGATACATTTCAAGATTAGTACTGTTATTTACATTGTAACAAATATTCTAGTCCTATTTAAAACAAATTTCTGAAAGAAACAAAAAACAGGAGCATGTATTCGGTATTGGAATAGCTTGGATTGTTGCAGTATATTCATCCTGAAATAATCTGTTTCAGTAAGTTCTGATAGAGTTTACAATATCTTGCAAAAATAGGTTCACAGGAAGTATAGTAGGGGAATGTGCTTACTGGTCTCATCAAAGGCAGAAAATATGGATTCTTGGTATAATTTCAGTAGTTATTCGGAACTCCATCAAGTTGCTCACTTGATGGTAACAGTTTACTAGAATATCAAAATGACACAATTTACCATTATGACTTTTTCTGGTTAGGGTGAAATGATTCTAAACTTTTAATACAAGGAAGCTTCAGGTTTTGAAAAGGGGGTGGACTGGGAATTTTAGCTCGCATGAGTACTAGGCTTAGTTATATCCACATGATTCCCGTCCCTAATATCTTCAGATATGATCCTCTATCTGGCTTCTATTTTTATTTTGAAAAATTCCTTAATTAAACTAGTCCAAGAATACCGTGCAAAGTCTGTTTCTGACAATAAGATTAAAAGTCCAAAGAGCAACAGAGATTTCTTTGGTACTACGTGTAGTTTGCGTGTCGATTTTGAAAGTTGCCAGTTATGAGATGACTTGCATTGATTGTGAAATTATCTTCCTTTGTTTTCCTTTCTATAAGGGACTTTGCTAAACGTGTTATATCAACAGTATATTTTATAGAACTTGCTGGTGCCCATGGTCTGGGGTTACAGAAGAATACTAAGCACAGCAGTCAAAGCGATAATGAAAAAAGAAACCCTGGTGGACCCAGTGAAGGTTGAAACAGTAACAGGTTAATTTGTAATTGTGTAACATTGAATCACTTACTTCACTGTTTATATGGTATCTTTGAACTCTGTAGTTATTGCATATATTCTAAGGGACCATGCTTGAATAGTAGCAGGGAAACCCAATGCAATTATGCTACACAAAGTAGGTTTTGATTGAAGGTCAGTATCAACAATAAAATACTCTTTATGAGTATTGATTGAGTACAAAGACCATGGGGGAAGTACACACCAGTGCCGGTCCCTGCCACATCTGCACAGCAAAACCTAGGTAGACAGATATCTTATATAATGACCACAGTTTACCATAGCCTATGAATAATGCTATACACATACCACCTTTGGTCCCACAAACAGTGAAACTAATTACTAGTTCAACATTAGACCTGGTCAGTGATGACCCTCTTGACTGAAGGTTCCCGTCTATTACTACACAAAGGTATTGCATTTTTGCTATTTAGTGTTCTTAATAAGGTTTGTCTCAGACATGTGAATCATAATTTGTAATGTAACTCAATCTCAAGATACAAAAAGGTGTGAAAATTGCAGTTTTTATTGCCTTATATTTTAGTGAAAAAAATATTCATTGCTACATTTGAATATAGTGCAAAAGCCGAGGAACCATTCCTAGGATGCATGTGGCCACCTCTGGTGAATGGATGAATTTGGTACCAAATTAGGTTCACTTTACAGGCTTTTAATTTCTAGCAGTTACATTCATCTGGCTTTTTCTTCTTTTTTAATGGCACTTATATTGTGCCGTTATCACTAAGTCTGCGCATGTTGTAAATTTTGGTTCTATTCTTCACCATACAATATAGAACAATCACTAAGTCTGCGCATGTTGTAAATTTTGGTTCTATTCTTCACCATACAATATAGAACATGAGAATTTTAAAATATGTGGCCGCTTCTGTTGATGAAACTTTGCCGTGTATTAACAATGCCTGTATGATTTAAACTCTTTTTACACCAATGATGTGGAAAAATATGTTGTTGTTTTTATAGTAAGGAGGATTTTCAAACTTTAATTGCTGTATTAAGTTGTCTATAGCTTTCTTTGAAAAGTCTTTTTCGTAAGGAATATAAGAGATGAACATGTTGTATTTACGGGGTTGAAAATATACTCCGATATGACATATATGTGGAAGTGCCCTACCATGTCAATGTACAAGCCACACCTGCTATAACATCACCCTGGGTCCTTGGTCAACCTTTTTTGGGGTTGTCCCGATGGCCTAGAGGTCAGCGTGTTGGAATTTAGATGGTAGTGGGTTCGAATCCCATACAGGTCGACATAAATTTATCGCATTTTTCACTTGATAATACTCTATTGGTTTCGAAGTGCTGTGGGCCATTGCTCCGACTTTGAAATTCTATTAGAGGTGTATTTCATAAATTGTCGGTCTGTGGAAGTGCCCTACCGTGTCAATGTACAAGCCACACCTGCTATAACATCACCCTGGGTCCTTGGTCAACCTTTTTTGGGGTTGTCCCGATGGCCTAGAGGTCAGCGTGTTGGAATTTAGATGGTAGTGGGTTCGAATCCCATACAGGTCGACATAAATTTATCGCATTTTTCACTTGATAATACTCTATTGGTTTCGAAGTGCTGTGGGCCATTGCTCCGACTTCGAAATTCTATTAGAGGTGTATTTCATAAATTGTCGGTCTGTGGAAGCGCCCTACCGTGTCAATGTACAAGCCACACCTGCTATAACATCACCCTGGGTCCTTGGTCAACATTTTTGTGGGTTGTTCCGATGGCCTAGAGGTCAGCGTGTTGGAATTTACATTTGGCTGTAAACAGGCGAGTGTGCCGAAGGTAGTGGGTTCGAATCCCATATAGTTCACATAAATTTATCGTATTTTTCACAATCTATACTTCAAGATTGTAATGCTCAGGGTGATCGTTTTCTCTGTTACTATGGAAGTATAAAATTTGACACAATGAACGTTCTTTTCAGATAGCACAGTACTCTATTGTTCTTAATTATGAGCCTTATGTGCCAAGGACATAAACAAATGTAGCAGTGCTGAACGCCATTACAAGTATTTGGTACTTGCCTAACAGAACTCATTGTAAACTTTTGCCATATATATAATAATTATCAATAGGTCAAATGCTTTTGCACGAAAGATAAATGCAACATTTTGTCACTTTGTGCAACAGTAACAATCATGCTGTTAAAGGTATATTTGAAAATACTCGGTGTTTATCTGTCATGTTCAGGTATGAAGGCAAATGTGCTATTTATATTGCAAATATTTTAGGAGAATGACGGGCCTAGGGGTAACAACATTCCACCCCTGCCACTTGGGGTGGGGGGGATCATAAAATAAAAAGGATCGGGCCTAGGGGTAACAACATTCCACCCCTGCCACTTGGGGGGGGGGGGATCATAAAATAAAAAGGATCAGAAATGCTCACCCATAAAAGTCAAAGGGAATAGTTTTTTTATTTTTTTATTTTGCGGATGCGAAGCATATAATGGTAAACCCTTAGGAACAGATAGAATTTTTAACCCTGATGGTGAGACACAACCGAATGTGCCATCAAATGAAAGTGAAAACAAATGTTATCCAGTTGAAGGATGGTGCGGTGACCTTAAGGATATACCTGTATTTGTGTCTTTTTGCCCAGAACCACTTCCTAGTAGTCAATATCCTATTCCGCAGTTCGAACTCTTTACTCTCCATAAGCTTACCTGTCCCTGTCTAACCTGTATATATATGGAATTAATATTGTCTATATTGCACACGTTCCTCTGGAAAATTTTGACATAGGCTGTATCAGCCCAAATAAATTAAAGGGTCTTCAGCGGGTAACTACTCAACATGTTTCGGAGCCTTTCACCCGTACACGTCTCTCTGAGTAGCGGCTCCTTGCCTAAGCTGAATATTCAGCAAAAACAACCCACATAATAATGAATAAATATGAACGTGGCAATTGATGAATTAGCTAAATATGTGAAGTTTTGCTTGTAAATGCAGAGCTTCATATCAAAGAAGAATACCTGTCAAACAAACCATAATTACCAAATTTTCATAGTACAGGTTCAGATAAGAACAATTTGACTTACCCCTGAACCAAAATGTACCCTTTCTAGCTGGACAGCTTTTCCTAGTTAAACCATCTGCCAATGTTTAACTGAAGTGGAAACAAGCTGGGGCATTATATTCAGTCCCAGTGATTGTAAAATAAACAGTTGCAGCTAGACCACCTGTACAAACCAAGGAAAATCCTAAAAAGGACTGCAAATGCCTGTAGCATTTGGCCAAGGCAGTATGCATCAACATGTAGGGGGAAAAACCTAAAAAAACACCATGTGTCTGGTTATCAAATGTACAAATCAGAAAAAAGTGGTGTCATGTGAAAGGGCATGGGTGTTGAATGCTATGTACATGCATGCAGTGCAAGGTTCAGGCATGTTTCAAAGCTGACATTTATAGTGCAAGACTCATACTTAGGTGGCCTGGCGGGCAAGTGGCTAATACTTAATGCACATGCAAAGCTGGTGTTATGCGTCAATGTATACAAATTGCAGCATTCTTGTATAGTATCAATGACTTTAAGGAGAGTAGTCTGCCAACCACCCCATCAAAACTTCCATGTACATCAAAGGTTAGAACATATGGGATTTCCAGCAACGTTTCTATGACAATGCAAAGTAAAACTTTTGCAGAGTTCGAGTTTCTAAAATTTTACGCCAGCAAAAGAGGGCAAATCACTGGAAAGTGCAAAAGAGGAAGAAATATTGTAGTCTACCTCCATCAAACTAGCCTTGCCCAGATGTAGTCTAAAAGCTTCACATAATCAGCTTGTCCAAGTGAATAGGCGACCTATGTGGGCAGCCATGATGAAGAAGGAACTTGAGAAGATTGACCCCGAAAAGGGGGATACCCTGATGAAAGGGTCGCAAACACCTATGTCTCCAGCACCATTAGATCTTTCCCCACAATCTTTCTAGATTGAAGGCTATGAAGATGAGGCTTAACATGTATATATATATATATATATATATATATATATATATATATATATAGATAGAGAGAGAGAGAGAGAGAGAGAGAGATAATTTCAGATTTTAAAAGAGATGTATGTATAATATTGATATCCAAATGTATTACCCAATAGAGATAAACTATATTGAAGACAAAAACAATGCATGTTCAACAGCTGCTTTACTGCAATATATGTTTTGAATATTGACTAATTGTGGTCAGTGAGTGCGGTGCATTTTAAAAACTAGTTTTCCATTTATGGTGTGAATAATACAACTGAGTTTCATGGAGTACACGTCTTTATTCAATGGGACAACAGGGTCCACAGAATTTTTTACTGTGGTGCAATGTGTGTTTTGAAAATTGACTTGTTGTGATCATATATTGTGGCGCAATTTATACTGAATTTAGATGCAGGCTAGTGCATCAGATTCGTTCTGAAAGCCAGTTTTCCACATATGGTGTGGTTATACTCAGTTTCATTGAGTACATGTCCCTACTCCATGGAGTAGGACAGGGTCCACAGATCTGTTTTACTGTACTATGTGTTTTAAATATTTATGTCATAGTCAGTGATTATAAAATATTTGTACCTGTCGGTTATATTGAAATACTGCGATGTGCTGTAACAAGTGCAAATTCTCTTGGCAGCTTAATTACCAAATATTCTTGAGTCAGCAGATTGCCAAATATGCTTTAGTACATTCCAGAAACATTAATGATTTCTGGCAGTAGACATTTAGATCTTGCAGTTCTAAGAGATCTGAAACATTTAATTAGTTTTCATTGCATTGTCTGTGTTAGTTGGCATTAAAAACCCACACACAATATGCATAACAATCTATAATATATGAAATATCTACTAGGGTCTATTTGTACAACTGGGCCTTGCTCTCCCCGCCAAATTGCTATGATGATTGCCGCATGTGTGCATAATTATAGACTCCACCAGCTCGTTATCATAAACATGAACTCTTTCCTGGCTGTCAGTCAAGTGATTTGAGCTGGTAGTAACGGCTACCTTACCACCAAAGATTACACAATTTAGATATAGTTTACACTAATGCCAGTACACATCTACTCTATGGTGTCTTTATTTGAAGGACTGCCCAGATTTGGGTCCAATAACTGATTAGATTCATTGTATGTGGCCATAAACATTTCAAATTCGCCGGAACTCTGTACATTTAAATAGCCAACCCTTAATCATATTCAGACGTCACTTTTTATACGAGATTCCTCGGTTTAATTAGCTGGTGGTAAAAAGACAAAAAGGTTTCTCGCCAAACAAATAAGCATCTAGATCTCTGTTTCGGTGAATATACCTAAACTTGCACAGATAAGTCTATCCAACAAGCTGTGAATATTACTTAAGGTGCGTTTGTCAATTTGTTGGCGGTGTTCTGATTTGATCTAAAGTTAATGTAGGCCTATGTGTGAGCTTTCACAAGACTTACGTCAAGGTTCCACGCCTGTATCTACCGGATAAACCATTGTCATCTTACACCAACATTAAGAACATCACATCATAATGTACATCATCGCAAGCATCATCAATTTATGTATGTAGCTGCCATAAGCAATCAGTTAAGAGCTTTCCTTGAAATGTAGCCTGTGCACCACAGAAAGCCTTTAACCTACCTGGGGGCAGGTAAATTAGGGTCGTACAGATAGTGCAACAATGATACTCAATCATATATACACCATTTAGGCTCAGCCTATGTTTTTACCTGACTGTGAGGTGTGTAGGCCCATAGCCTGCCTGTTGGTCCCTTGATTGGCTATAAAACAGTCCTTTAAGTGGATGTCAAGTGGGTTGAGGTGCATGCCCATCTACCATTGGTGTAGACACACTTTGCTGTGGGTGTGTAGTTGCCACCATCTCAGATATTTCATCTGGCATATCAGGTAGGACTCCTTCCCTATGATCCTATATCATATAAAAATTCCTATGTTAAATTAATAACTTGTAAAATAAATTAAAAAATTAATCATATTAATTTTGCATTGGATACAAGCCTCCACACTGGCGATGCAGCCAGATTTCACACGGTCATGTGCACATAGGTCTAATAGGTATAAAGGCTAAACAGGCCTAATTTACCGCTTTGGAACTGTGATAGTGTCATCATAGCTACATACTGACTCCTGAGGAACAGGTAGGCCTATAGCAAGGGAAGAACAAGGGATGAACACTTCCCTGCCCAAAGCTAATGCTAATTGTCTAAAATAAGGCCAACTGGCAAATAGCTTGTTTTTTTAATGACTAATTTGCAGACAGAACTTAGTAAACTGTCAATGCTGATAAATATACTGTCACGAGCCTATATATACACCTACGAGGATGTTAACAGCAAGAGCTATATTTGTTTCAGGTTTAAAACCAAGGCTAAACGCAGGCCCATCTGGTCATCCAGCTTTACCTATGGTCTGTCATTAGCTTCTGAGGGTGTGAAGTCTTACGTCTGAGAAGATACCAGTGTAAGTCCTTACGCTATATGTGGTGAAAGCCAACATGGCTTCTGCTTTCATTTGGGCCTCATTATATAAACACTGACGCTACTTGGGATATGGTGATGGCAAGGTTTGGATGTCGTTTTTGACAAGAATTTTGTCCAATCTCATAGGGGTTCTTTAGTTTGCTATATACGCAGTGATCTAGGGGCTGCAACATGTGAGTGGTGTGTGGTGGGACTTAGTAATGATTATTTTGTTCTCTTTGCGTAATCAAGTGATCTAATTGTTCTGTGGAAACTTTCATTGTCTACAATCAACAGAACTGGACTGTCTTTTTTTGGCCGTGTACAACTTGCGAAAAACTCCATCCACTTTAGACATATTTTGGAATTAATCCAGCCTGATTTGTAACAATAGAATTTTCACCAATTTTCAATAATAAGGTGCAATTAACGTCGTCTGTGATTTGTGGTAAAATAGTAGTAAACCTCAATATGAGTTTCTTTCCCGTTACAGAATACAGATAATCTTACAACGTTTATATTTTTCTTTTCTTGAACTCTCTAGAATGTTTTTTTCTGCACACCCCATCGAGTATAATGGAACATGTATTACCAAACACCACCACAAATGAATTGTACATTGGAGAATCGGTTTTTGAATGCACAATGACAAAACTGTATCACCAGTTTTCCTTTGGAAGTTCACACTATATAGCAAAGATATTAAGGGGCGTGTCATTCCGTGTCCAATTTTACAAGCAGTTTGGTCCCGATCACGATATGTCACTTGAAAAGAAATACATATGTTATTCAGCAACGAGGCACACATGATAGCAAACTACAGGATGTCTCTTGAAAAACGCAACAGTTAGAATTTTTTTTTAATATACTCAACCACCCAGTGGCACTCACAAAAATTAACTTTGAAATAAAGCACTCAGATGTGGGCTACAAGTTAATAGTGGTTTGGTCTTATTTGCGTTCCAGATGACTGAGCAATCATTGTTTTTGTAAGGTACCCAACATGCCATTTGCCGCATTTTGCAGGATAGGATTAAATTTCCATTTTGGATTTAACTATCAATAACCCTCATTAGTACACCACATTGAGACAAAGTACAGGTCTTCACAAATTGTTTTTGCTCATATTGCACCCCTTGACACTGTGTGACTGATGTACAGGCAGATAATAAGTGGCATTATTGAGGTTAAAATTGTCTCGTCTGAGTTTATACTTGGTACCTCTCAAAGCCATATGCTTAAATCTGTCTGTATCTGGACCGAGCTCATTACATACGATATCAGTAGTGTTCCTTGTGATTGTCTCCTTAAGGACAACAACAAATTAAATCAGGCATAAGTTATACATTTGCCTGTCAACATGCACAACTGCCACTTGAGTCAAAGACAAGCCACTCAGATCTTAGTTTCTTTACGAAATGGTGCAGTTTACTCCACAACAGAGATCATTTGTTGTAAATATGCCCGTGTGGGTAGCTTGGATGCAGTGAGGAACTCTTTTGCCATACAGTACCCAAATGTGAATGTTCCAGAAAGAAGCACCATTTTACGAAACTGCAGAAAATGTGAAGAGAGGGGCACAAGTTTAAACCTAAAGAAAGGTAGAAGTGGTCGGAGGTGCACTGTTTGCACTGCTGGCAACATTCAGGCAGTTAGGGATATGTTGGTACAAAACCCTCACACGTGACCACATGAATGGACTGGGGATTATTTATACATCGTTCAACTGAGGGACCATAAGAGACGAGCAGCATTCTGCCAGTGGCTTCTAGCTAGACCACCAAGGTTCTTGGACAGTGTCATCATTGGTGATGAGGCAGGCTTTGCCATGAATGTTGAGATCAATTCACAGAATGTCTGACAGTATAGCCCGTGCCATACTCCACCCCACTTCAACTGTGACAGGAATGACAGTCGTCTAAAGATAACTGTTTGGGTTGGACTATGTGGCAATTGACTATTGATTGGTCCTTTCTTCTTCCCAGGTAATGTGAATGTGCAAAATTACCTGAATATGATCATTGATGATGCAGTTCCTCAGCAAGCTGCCAATTTCCCCAGACAGCTCTTGGGAAGGTTTTGATACCTGTGGTGGATGCAGGATGGTGCTCCAGCACATCGCGGAGTCACAGTGCGGGATTGCCTCCACAAGCTCTTTGGAGATAGGGTGGTAGCTCTGTATCACCAGACTGAGTGGTCTCCATGATCACCTGATCTGACCCATGTGCTTACTTTTTGTGGGGTTACTTAAAAAACAGGATGTATTCGACCCCACCAGCCCACCTTGCTGATTTGGAGGCTGGTATACAGGCAAAGTCTGACAATCTGCATCAAAATCCATGGATGTTGCGGAGAGCAATGGGTAATATGCATCGTTGAGCAGCAGAATATCTGGCTCATCATGGAGGACATGTGGAAGGTGTGGTACCTTAAGTTTCATTGGCTGTAACTTTGTGAAAGTTCGACTCAATGACTGTGATATTTTTTTCTTAATACTGCAGATTTCAGGCAGATGTGCTGTGGTTATAACCAGTATTTTTATTTGACTTTTTGGTTGACCGGCTCAAGTGCCATGAACAATTTTTTGTATTTGCTGAAACTTGTATGAATATCTTTATCAAGCAGATAAAGCCTTTAATTGTTACTGTTAGATTGTTTTTGTTGTTATTGTAATGTTAAACAATTTTGACACATTTTACAATGATTTGTGTTTAAACAACCAACTTTCTTCATGTTATTGAAACCATTTTTCCCGTTCACCCAAACTGTGGCAAAGGGTATTTTGGTCCCTTAAAAAAACACAATGATTGCTCAGTCATCTGGAACACAAAAAGACCAAACCAGTATCAACTTGTATTCAACATCTGAGTGCATCATTTCAAAATTAATTTTCGTCAGTTCCGCCCCTCCCATAGGGTGGAGCACAATGAATAAAAATCTAACTGTTGTGTTTTGTAAGACACACCCTGTATAAATACCGAAATAGTTATAGAAGTAATTGTACAAACCTCTTGTAAATTTATAAAAATCAAAGTATGGATACCATGTGCTGGTAACAGAGATGGTTAAAATTTATGTAGACAATACCAGCCTGAAGTCGCAGGTTATATAATTTTGGTTACATACATGACGTTAGGAATTTCAAGACTAAAATTGACAAATCTGTGAGGATAGTGTACCAGAATAGTTCACAGACGCACATCAAAAAAATGCATTTCATATTTGTCTTATGTTCTTAATCAAACATGTCTCTTTAAGAAAAACAAAACAAAAAACAAAACAAAAAAACATGCAAAATGATACGTACGGTACCAATACCTACGTTACTGGTAGATACGAGACTTTCGCCCATGGATCAATTTGAATACATAATTGAAAGGTTTTGCTTAGCTTTGTTTAAATTCACGCTAGGACTTCCCGTCATAATAACTTCAAGACACATGTGGATCACATATGACTTTCAGCTGTGAAAACTTGTTACTGACTGAGATTCTGGTGCTGATATTGTTTTGCCTTGAGGTAAGTCTTTGTATGGTGAAGTTGGGGCCACCTAAGGCTACAAAAAGAGGTGCAAAAACGTTGTCCTCATAATATAAATATGCACAAATCAAAATTTTAAAAGGAAACTTTTTAATTCAGTCTTGCATACACAGATACATATGTTAGGTCTGGTGACGTATGTATCAGTTTTTGATGTTACATTCAGTGCTTCTCAGACCTTGTTTAGGGAAACTTCTGTCTTGTAGTGGTTTGCCACTGTGAAAATTGCCATAATAGAAGCTGAAGAACAAGGTACAATAAAATATACGATTGGAAAATATATGTAATCACAAGCTAATATGTGTGGATGATGAGTACATGTTAGAAATTCATGTGCCTGCAAAGAGCATTGCGTTACCACAATTTTAATAATATATTAGACAGTGTCATTACCATATCCAAACCGTAATCCTAACGAAACAAATCCAAGTCAATTCCGACCAAAGGCAATGTTCCTTGGTATGTATAGCTGAAACACATAAATTTATATTTCGTATTTACCCAAAAGAGACCAAAACGAAAGTGCAAAGATCCACAGGGTCGAAAAAGCCATATCTAGTTTTAACATCAGAGAATGCAAAAAGTTTTGTTTAAAATTATAGGTCTATTTCAATAAATTGGCTTGAACAGTTGCATCATTCATGCACATACGGGACCATACAATTTATGAAAAGGGACCAAAATTTGCAGCACATCAGAGAATTTGTAAGCGGAGGTTCTTAACTTGTTGAAAATGTCAATAAAATTCAGTATTTAAAAAGGTAGTACTTGCAACCACCATCTCAACAATGATCATCATCCATATAAGTCCACAAAACGACACCAACACCAACATCAATCCATCAGAAAAGCCCTCTGGGCCTAAAATGACCATCAATAATAATCCAAACAACATGATTACATAATTCGATGTGTTTTAGGCATGTAGTTAAAGACATGATGTTGTTTTAAAGGAGATAAACTAAGAGTATTTCAAAAAGAAAAGTGCTTGAATTTGCAAATATTGCAAATACATTGGTTCAAATGTTAAACATCAGCCAGAAGCAAGTGACATTAGGCCTCAAATCATTAAAACGTAGTAAAAAATGCATTACAATAGTCAAAATTTGTAAGGATAGCAGTCACATTTCAAGTTGGTTTCCAGAAGTATTTTTGAAAGGACATTGAAATGTTCAAGAAAGCATAGAATCCCACAAATCATCTAATAAGTCAATTATATAGCACATTGTGTGTGCAGTGGTCTTAGATTTACTGCCATGCATAAAACATGTGGGAACGTATGTATCAGTGAATTTGATACATATGTTACCTATAGCTTCTGCACTTTCAACCAAATTAAATGTTGCACAGTTTCCTGCTATAGTAGGAGATCTAAGTATTGTTGATCCTATCTATGTACTATGCAAACAAAAATCCAAGAAAGCCCATCTCTCCTTACTTTTAAACATCCCTACGTAAATATGCATAGGTCTCTACTTTACAAACAATGCCCCCCACCCCCGCAAAACAAACAAACAAACAAACAAAAAACAAACAAACAAAAAAACAAAAAACAAAAAAAAACGAACAAAAAAAAAAAAAAAAAAAAAAAAAAAAAAAAAAGAAGGCAAGTGGTTACTCAGACTCAAAAATTGTGAGTTTTTGGTAAGAGGGAGAGTGCGGGTCAAGCAGCACCAGGTTCCTGCTGCCAAGCTAAATAAGCAACAACGAGATAATCATAACAGGAAAGCAAGTTCCCCCAACAGACTTTCTTAATTCAGAAAATGGATGCAGCCAGTTGATCGAACATCCGACCAAGAAACTAGTGGCTATGCTTCTATTGCTACAGATGACAGGAGTGACAGTGAATATAGGCCTAGGTCTATGCCTCCATTTCCACTTGTCAGTCTTTCACACAGGAAAGGCAGTTCTTCAGGCTCACCTGACAGAAGGCTCCTAGTTCGGTCACCATTTATTCCTGAAAGGCTCTGTTCTACATCTAAATCTAGTGGGATCTAGAAGGTAAAAATTTGTGCACTAGTCTGAGCACACAAGAAATCGAAACAACTTCAAGCTGACGAAGGAATCTAAGGAAAAGAATTTAAACCAAGAACAAACAATTTTAACGTCCCCTAAAAATCTGAAATCTTTATACCAGAAAAATCTTACAGCAAGCAAAAGGTATGAAGGGACATACAAAACCTTGGCTTGATGCCAAAACGGCCATATTTAGTGGACGAAAGCTATTGCTCGGGAATGTTTTGAATAAATCAACAGAGAAGACGTCATCTTTGAGGAAGTGCTCGACTTTGCACAGAATAGTGTCAGGAAACATTAACAAGAAATACAGATGTATGAGCACGTTATGTTTAGGAACAGGCCTGAGAATAAATTCTCTCCTGAAGACAAAAACAAAGAATTATGTGCCTTCATGTGAAAGTAGACAGTGTCTGTCACAAGAAGTTGAAAACACTGTTCTAGCTTTCCTTGAAAGGGAAGACAATAGTAGAACCCAGCCAGGGAAAGGTGTTGACAGAAAAATAAATCAGGTGACAAAAAAACGGACAAAGGTCCTCACAGATTACACGTAAAATCTCCACTGCAAGTATACAGCTGAAAATCTTCAGATATCACTATCACTCTGCACATTCTGTCATTAGCAATTTAGAAATATCCTCTTGGCTGCTTACATTTCAAAGAACTTATGCTAATGAATTCATCACCAGAATATGGCTCACAGGGTGTAAGCACTGAGGAAAGCTGGGGTTAAAATCAGTAAAAACCCAGACAGTTTTCTTCTGCATGAAAATGACATAGATGACCCTCTTCAAGATATTAGTAGGAATGTCCACTGTAACAAAATGGGAACAAAAGGCTGAGGAAAATGGCATTATGAAAATGAGACTAGTTGATAAAGGAACAACTGCAGCGGATTTCAAGTTTGAGTTGAAGAAGGACCATGCAGATTTCCCAGTATGTAAGCAGATTCCATCAGCAGTATCAATAACTGAGAACACCAAAGGAAAATTTGACCATGCATGAAATGATTTTTCAAAGGGACTTTGCAGAGAACTTTTCCTATAGGTCTCTCTACGAAGTGCAGTAGGCCTATTGGAAACAAACCTCTATGACCATACATACCTGCATTGTAAATTACAGCGAGGATAACAAGCGTAAACACAAAAGCTACGTAATTGTGTCCAATCAGATGCCACATTCAGCAAGTGCTGTATGCACATCAATTGTTCAACTTATACCATTAGTGAAAGACATTGGCAAGGACTTGAAAATGCTGCTGGACAGATTCACCTTCTGGTCAATATCAAAATTGCTACATAATTTACACAATCACAAGACACAAAATACCCGTGGAATAAAAGCACAGTGGAATTATTTCGAGGTCATGCATGTTAAAGGCCCATGTGATGGCCTTGGCAGCACAACAAACCAAACGGCAGATGACACCATATGACAGGGGCGCACAGTTATCCAAAATGGGACAGAATTCTACCAATGGACAGACATATCAACCATGAAAGACGTGAAAGTTTTATTCATCTCTAAATTTGAATGCAGACAAAAACGTCAAAATATAGATGAAGGTGTGAAATTACAGCCAGTAGAAAACACCATTAAGCTCAATTCTGTAGCAGGTCACAGCAGCACAAATTGCTTGCAAGGTAGACATACTTGCTACTGCATTGTTTGTCTGTCAGGGGATTTCTGTGATTACTGTGAGCAACTCAATCTCAGACAAGTCCCTTATCACCTGCCACCTAAGCAGGTGCAAATGACAACAACAAAACATGCGCCTCTTGTAGCAAAGAATGACCAGTAGCATCTACTCTTAAGGATAAGGAGGAGGAAGGGTCTGTTGGTGGACCAGCCTCACAAACTCCTCAGCAGGCGGTGGCAATTCAACTAGATTTGGAAATGTCTTCATCAGCAGCAAGCAAAGACAGGAAAAAGCAGACATTTCCCATGCTTTAAATGAAGGTGATTTTGCCACAGCTCATCATGATGCATCCTGGTACATTGGAAGAGTTGAAGATCTGGATGCTGCTGACAATGATCATTAAATCAATTTATAATAATATGTTCAAAATATGTTCAGATGGCCAGCACGGCATGACCATTTATGGGTTGCAACTACGAATATATTAGGCAGAATTTCTCTTCCAGAACCTTCTGGAAAGTCTGGACGCATTTCCAAATTCTCTGTCGCTGATAAACAAAAGATAGAACAGTATATATTTGTTAAATATTAAGTATGCAATTAGCAAATTAATATGTTGCATTATACATAATTTTTGCAAGCATTTGTTAGGTTCTGGGACTCTATTTGGGTACCATCATGACGTATTTTAACATGGTCATTGTAAAACAAGTGAAACTGATACTTACATTACTCCACAATTATGCACACAGTCATTTCGTTGCAGGTTTCAAGAGAATGCGTAATGTGGTGCCTGAACATTTTATTTGTTCTAGCTACAAACAATTGCACGTTGGTGATGGCATTTTATAGACCCTATCAAGCAACTTTCAAGTTGTTCCTATCAGTTGTTCCTTACAGATAAATACATACGTTACCAATCAACACAATGTTTTTAAGGCAGCGCATTTCATCAGTGTACAAATGAATCAACCTGGACATAATGGTCATTGTATCATTTTGCCGTTTATTCTTTATATGTATGGACATATATGCATAAAAATAATGAGACCTTAATAGGTAGCCTATCGATGTACTGCATGTGTGTTATTGCAACAGCTGGCGCTCGATACATATGTTGCCTTACTTATAATTGCGTTTCAGGTGCATGTTAAAATTCAGAACTGTTTGGTAAAGTTTGCAAGGAACAAATGAAACGGATGCATACGTTACAATCCATGATAAAAAATCTTAGCGAAAGAGTTTTTTTGACACATATTGTGCTCTTATCACAAATGTATCTTAGTTATAATGTGACTCTTTAAGCCAAACTGTGTATTTAAAAATACTACCAATGATATATTTTTGATATACTCATCATTTATAGAACATTGATATCTATGTTATTGAAATAATGCTTTCATGCATTTAATGTTCCAAAATGAATATGAAAAAAGGAGGCGAGAATAACCAGTTTAGTGTCACGCTCATTTCCTTATATAATCAAACAGTTTACTTGGTAAACACAATATAATTCATTATGACGGTACGGTGGGAATCATATGCCCATTTTTCATTTTACCAATTTCGCCACATAAATGGCAATTAATATTGGTTGCATTTTTAAAGAAGGACTGAAAATGTACTAAAATTGAAACTTACCTGCATCCCCCATACATTCTCCAATTTGACCTTTTTTATGAGGAAAATAACAAAAAAATTATGCAAAACAACTGTGGTGGTCACTTATATATCACAAAGTAAAAACAAAAAACATTCTAGCTGAGGTCCCTTCATATAACCCCATGGATTCCTTCTATTGCAGCAGTGCAGCTGAATCTTTTATATTTGATGTAGGGCAGTTTAAGGAACCAAACATTTGTTAAGTTCACTTCGAAAGACGGCTTTTAATTTTTGCCTTTTGTTCATGCCCAACTGACCATTATGAATGAGTGTTGGTGTTTTGTGCCTGGCCACCTAGGGGCAAGTTGTCCATCCACTTATCCCCTCCTTGAAAATATAAGGCACAGGAGAATGAAATTCCCGGTTCATTGCAGCATCTTATTGCTGTTATAGATTTTTATTGCTCTGAGCCAGAAATCACGCTGACTTGCTCTTTTTTCTCTGTGAAACTATGTGGGCTGTTGTTGGTTGTCTGCAGACCCGTCAAGCCCACATTAAACATATCTTGAGCCCTGCACACGTGCTGTATCATTACCCTTTAAGCAGATAAAAAAGCTTCTTGACCTGAAGTTTATCTTACTCGCTTGCTCAGGTGATGCTTGTAGTTTCTGACATACGAACGCTAAGTTTATTCCTCTTCACATATTTCACCCAATCATGTCCTGCTATACCGTAGCTAAATGGGTATTTTATTTGATTGATTTCTGTCAGTTCAAAAGCCATGTTTTGCAGGGCAATCTGGGTCAAGCCAAATGTCTTTCTCCCTATGACTTTCACTTAAGCCTAATCGACTAATTCTTTTTCCAGGAAAACTTGGAAGACCGGCCAAATCGTACCCAACACTTATTCTTCAGAACCCGAGTGAATGTGTCTCTGCAGATTGGAGTACAGAATGCTGTGCTGCAAAGCTGGTTTCCTTATTTCTGAGCCCCTGCCCTTTGTGGCAACCATTGCAGCTTTGACTTGAAGCAGCGTCCAGCTTGCTCCACATGTTTTTGTTAGGTAACTGTATACCATAGTCTGTGATGACATAAATAAAGGATGTAAAACATACATTAACATTAAGAAGGTGGTTTCTAATGCATTGGCATAAAGCTAGACAAAGAATATGATAGCTTTGACAATGAGTCAGCAGCTTCCCTCAGTGCGCCTTGAGCATAATGCATCTAAAGTCGGGTATGTATGGTTATGATACTGAACTGATGAAATGTAGTTCAAACTTTCCTGGGTGAGACATGACGATCTCCTGCAAGACTTCTCACCTAGGTACGCTTAAGCTGTGAAAAGTTGTGACAGAAAGCAAAAAAGAAGAATTCGTAGATTCATCACAACACAGTGACGAAGCCCCTGCGAACACAGTGACGACTGTGTTGTTATCGTTCTTGGTGATCGCTATATGTTGACATGACACATTAATATTGGAACAATGAATTGAAATTTATTTTCACTAAAAAGTTCAAATGGAACATGTCTGTAACACAGAACCAGATGCATGACAGAAAAAAAATCGGGATGTTACGGTAAATCATGCCCGTGATCATGCAGACTCTTGTATTCTGCCGCCCATGTTGTTTTGTATAAATATAACCGCACTAAAATAAAGGCTAGACATTTTACGTCTCCAAGGGTGCCTAACCTTTGGGTACTCTGACCTGGAAAGTTCACAGCAATATTAATCATGTAATTTGTGACAAACTTTCTGGTGGTCACTTTCAGTGAAATTTGATACAGGAAAGGCCTCGCACGTTCAATCCTACATGTTGCTTGTTGCGCAAATAATTAAATAATTGCCTTGTGGCGCACGCTGACACTATACAGCCTAGCCCAGGTTGAATGATCTCAGATTGTAAAGCCTCTCACCCAGGTGGATATTGCGAAGTAAACTGTCAAAACACACGTGGACCCAATTGCTGGCTGCCATTTTGAAACAGTGTGTTGTCAGAGCCATGGCCAGGTGACCTTGTAATCACTTTCTGTCCTCCCTTTGATCCTTGGAAGCGCATTGTGAAACCACATCGCTAAAAACAACATTGTGTCTGGCTTTACAAAATGTGAAATAAAAAAAAACTTGATTTTTATACCACAAAAGAATAATGTATCTTTGCAAGAATACATCAAAGTTGAAGGTTCTTATTTACTCCACTCATACTAAAAGTTTGATCTGAGGTAATGAGTTACTTTTACACAGTGATCCGTTTTTCTGAAAAATCAGAGCCATGACCTTTGAAAGCAATTTTCTTGGAAGACAATTTTCACAAGATCAATCAAATTTTAAAATGACGTCAATCAAACACAGATAGATATATTCTCTCAAAATAAATGGGTAAAGCAAGATAAATGTCTAACTTAGGAACCATTTTTGATTTAGCCTTTCAACTCTTCCTTCTGTGATTTTTGGAGCTCAAAAAATAAAGAAACTGTATAACATCATGGTACCAACTTCAAAATTCTACAAAATTGTATTATATCAATTGCACCCCTAGCCAAAAATTCCGCTCCTCGGGAGTGGCCTATATTATCGTTTCAGATAGTTTGCAGATCTTAACTTGAAAATTGTGCAAACGAGATGAAATAAAATTCTGAATCTATACCCGCTCACACAACAACGTAAAACGTCTAGAAAATCTCTGAATTGATTCAATGTTCTGTTTTTACAAATCTAAACATCCATACATTTATAAAAATATATAGTTATAAAGGTGAAACAATCAATTTATATGAGCTGGATGGAGTGAAAGTCGGCGGAGTCTGCAACGCACCTGAAACCATCCTGGCACCTTAACTTACTTTTGGTTGTAGCATGTGGGTCAAGGTGCAGGGGAGCCATTGCCCAGAGAACGCCAGCATGTTGTGACGTTGAAGAAATAAATCAAATGATGTCATGATACACTTCGTCAGAGATATTCATGTTATTCCTTTTGCCCAGGGGGTCTGTTTTGCCCGGCCTTCCCTAAACACTTCTGTGAAATAGCTATTATTATATTTCAAATAGAAATGAAGGATTCTGATTGGCTATTAAGGCTTAGACAACAATGACTGTCTCCTGAGATCCACGTGAATCTTCAGTGGAGGGTGACAATAGTAATGTCCCATGTTTGGTGCAGGGATACATCACTATTGACACCCTGTCCATTCCGACAGAGGGCGCTCTAATGTGGTCATGCCTGGTGGTGTGCGGGCGAACCAGGCAATGATGTGACCCAGCCTTACGCATGAAGCAAGCAATCAAGGATTGCTGCGGTGTGACTGGGAAGAATACTACTAAGTTATGATTTTTGTTGTTTATTATGATTTTTAGTATAATAAAACAATCGTTGCCTTTTTAGG
Organism: Hermodice carunculata; assembly: GCA_964020975.1. Lineage (NCBI taxonomy): Eukaryota > Metazoa > Annelida > Polychaeta > Eunicida > Amphinomidae > Hermodice > Hermodice carunculata. The sequence goes on along the minus strand of CAXHWN010002137.1, from coordinate 495,083 downwards.
AGGGGAACAGCAAGATTGTGACCCCTTGGGAGGTTGTCTTCCCTCGGGTTGGCAATAACTCTGGCTCTACCCCTCCTGAGAAGGCAGTAATTGTTTTATTATACCAAAAATCATAATTAACAACACTCACCATACAATTAAGTGCTGGCAGGTTCTTGGTACTTGGACAACATCAGAGTTGTAGACTTCAATGTAGTTTGGAGTTATGGGATGAAAAGGTGAGGTTATGGCATTCTCCTTTTTGTATTTGAAGGCTCCATACTTGCACACGTTCTTACTTTTTAATTGACGAGTTTCAAATTGTTTTTTTTGTTCAAATATTTTCCAAAATGTAACTAGCTATAACCAACTGATTTTGAAAGTGATCAGATTAGTTGTCAGGGAAGGGTTTGCAGAGCTTAAAACAAAGGTTTACTCTTCAGTGACCTGGCCCGACACTCTCAACACAAATTTTATGGTTTTGAGAAAAAGCATACAAGACTGCAGTGACTTCATTGACTCTGTTTTAAATGATATTTTGCCTGAGCCGCCCACAAAAAATCCAGGATCTTACTTCAGCTTTAGCAGTGAAAATGCTTGAAAATGACATGCACAAACGTTAGTGGTCACTTATAGTGCAAGGTTTGAGAGACCTGGCACAAGAAATTCATGTACTGATTTTGCCAATGAGACCACCTGAAAGTCCATGATGCTGACTCAACTCAGATAGATGGCTACTTGCCATCGACTCAACAACAGTGCAGATGCAATCATAATTTCGTTTGTTGAGCTGGACCAAAACATGAATGGTTGTCACGTGCCATCTAGCTTAAAAACCACCCAAATAAAATCTCACTGGCCCCTGACATGCCACCAGATATGAAGGACTAATGACGAGTGAAGTATATCAACAACTGGTCATTCGTTCAGTTGAATAGTCAAAGTAAAAAAGATCCCTACTACCCACAAATAAGTAATCAAGACATAACTGATGATTTATTGGGTATTGAACTTGGCACTGCTTTGGCTCTGGCATGAATTTAAAATTTCTCAATGGACTTCATAATAGAATTCTGAAATCACCTGGACAGACAGCCATGGGGCTATTCAATTTTTGACATGACATAAATATAAACATTAACAGAGATTCTGAACATATATGCAGCTTTGTCCAGAGATCATAGCCCTCTGTCCACCACTAATAGCCTAACATACCATTTGGACTTGAAATTTCTTTGGGAACCATCTTTCTTCAATTCCCCTTTTGCCATAGACATAAGTGAAAATTTGTGGGTTTTTTTATTTATTTATTTTTTTTTTTGTTGGTCTTTTCAACTTTTGTAATTTGTATTTCAGCATATTAGTTTTCAAAATTCAGCTCAGATGCCTACCCATCTGACATACAAAAAATAACATGTACGTGTGATTACCCACTGTATTCATACATGTAATTATTTTATGGTACTTTCTGGAACTCACATGCATCATCAATCTTTCGTGTTCTCACACTTTCAATTATTTTGGTGTGGTCATATTCTTTATTTGTGTCACACGTCATTTTTATTTGGAGTATATGTACTTCATTGAACTCACCTGTGTTTGCCTTCATATTTACATATGCATGTACATGGTATAATCCTGGAAGTACTCCCATATTTGCAACATTCAATTGTTTTGTTTTGCACCCTTACTGCTTTAGTTGTCTTGCATATCCAATTAGTTGTTGCCAGTTCATTTAGTCATGTTTGCAGACGTGTGGATTCGGTTTTTTTGGCATCACACTTATAAATGTACATAGATATACAATTATCCTTGCATTCCATTACCTTATACTTGCAACTATGTTTGTAGTCTTCATTGTGTTCAAGTATACGATATTGCTTTGAATTGTCATTTTTTCAGGCCTGATTTTATACCTGTTTCAGAAAATGCTATATAATGCCTTAAATTGCACACATGGTCATCATGTTATGGTAAATTATCCACCTCATTACTGTCATTTTATCAAAAACTTTGTATGCCTTTTTTTTTATTGTAAATGGAAATATCTTGCCAATTAACGTGATATTTCTGTCCATTTATGACATCTAATATCATAAATGAAGATACACTAAAATATTTTGGTGGCACATCACTGAAGTGCCTGAATGATCTACTAAATGATGTCCAAAACCTAGATAATATTATTCCTTTGGCGTCAGACTCCCCATACATGGACATGATCCATCTAACAAATTACACAAAAAATTAAAGCACACTTTCTCTATATTAGATCTGAATATTCAAAGTTTAAATGCCAAATTTGACATTTAAACTTTGAATATTCAGATTATTGGTTGTTGATTTCGCTAAAAATGATAATGAGTTTGATGCTATTTGTCTCCAGGAAACCTGGATAGAAGATTTCTCTACCGTAACACTTTTTTCTCTTGAAAAGGATGCCATGATACCCCTGGCAGCTGCCTGTAGCTCCCATGGTGGCTTCCTTCTATATTTACGTGGTCGTGTCAAGTATACACATAAAATTTTTTACATGCTTTATAAGATCTGGGGTTGTCAGTTTATTGATATGACGTGCAATGACACAGATAATTTACCTTCTGCATCATACACAGACCCCCTAAAGATCATACTAATGGCATTGCCTTATGTATAAATAACATGAGCTCAATAATTGAAGTTTTCGCACAAGAATGGGCAGAAAAAGTTATTGTCGGTGATTTCAACTTAACCTTACTGAGATTCAATGCAAGGCAGATTATACTGAATATCTAGATGCTATGTGATGTAATGGTTTTTATCCCAAAACCATATTGCCTACTAGGCTTACTGACAGAACAACCACTTTGATAGACCAAATCTTTGTTAAATGTTCCAACTCTGAAAAGGTGTGCTCATCTAGTGTCATATTTTGAGATATATCTGACCAGCTCACTCTGTTGACATGTAATTACATACGGTCTCTAAAGCAAGCATTCCCCCCACCCACCCACCCCCCAAAATAATAATAAATTAAAATAAAACACGGAACAATGATCTTTACTCTTTATATTGCTGTTATGATTATATACGTAGCACTGGCAGTATGTGTAAATTAAATACAGATCTAAATTGTTACCTAAATGAAAATTAGAAGAAAATAAAAAACAAATATGACACAGTGCCTAATATAGACATCTCCCCCGCTAATACTGTCAAATTTATCAAATACAAGCACAAATATTCATCCTGGTTTACAAATGGTATTCTCAGATGTTTAAAATCCCTTAATACTCTTTATGAAGAAAAGAAAATATACCCAACAAAACGATCCACAGCTCCATGTTCTTAAACAAAATGTGAAAACAAATAATCAGACTTTTGATACCTTAGGTCTCCAAACTCCAGTATTATAGAAATAAAGGAATTGCTTTGAATTGGTTCAAAGATTTTCATTTAAAAAGAAAACAACATTTTTCTTATGATCAAGTTTGCTCTAATGGTCTACCCTTAACAACACGGCTCCCCCTAAGGATCTATCTTTGGCCTCTATTGTTTATAATATATACTCATGATATGTACTTAGCCACATCAAAATGTGAGTCAATTCTATATGCCGATGACATGACTTTGATAAATTGTCTATGTACTTTTGACTCTGTTTCTGGTGAATTCTCTGAATTCATGAATATTGAATTGAATAAAGTCTTTAGTTGGTTAGCAGCAAATAAGCTTTCATTGAACATGGCAAAATTAAATACATGATATTCCATTTCTCATGAAAGAAACGTAACTTTACACTGGATTTGAAAATTGATGTTACTTCAATTTCAAGAACAGAACAATTGGATGTTTTTGATTTGCGTGTACACAGAATTTGGAGGTTGAATGTCCGTTTGCATAACATTGATAAGCTTTCTAAAGTAAACGAGATTTTTCAAAAGAAATCGCCAATACGTTCTTACAAAAAGCCTATAATTATGTACAATTCTATTGTTTTTGTAACATTTGAAATTTAGCAGTCTTGCTTGGAGTCACTGTCAAGATCGTATTTTTTCATATTACACAAGAAGGCTTTTCGTTTTATTTCTAATGCTCCACATAATGCATATACAGATATTCTGTTTAAACAGCTGTAGATGTTGAAACATAATAGCATTCTACACTTAAAAACAAATTTTATTACAAATATTCTAAAAATGAAGTTCCTAGATTTTTTTATCAATATGTTGAAACTACCTAGAGCTACCCATTCTTAATATACCCAGTCAAGTTGAATGGCAAGGATTCTAATACCACATACAACAACAGCAAAAACCTACATCAGATATTACATTCCTCAGTTACTGCAAAATACCATCTTCGTATAAAAGACAATATTCATACACATAGCTTTTCTAAATTTTCAACTTGTATGGAGTTACATTATATGAGTAACTGCAAGGATGTATGTATCATACCAAATTTTTTGTGTGTAACATGTAAGTGTCTCTATCAGGTGGTTACAAACCTAAAAAATTTAAATTTTTTCAATATGTGTCTATTGTAGGTTGTTTCAAGATGTTGCTATTTAGTTACTTGTATATGCCTTCATCATTTATTAACAGTTAAGCACTCTCTTTCACACATACGATTATTGTTAACTTCACTGTATTTTGTAAAATAAAACACGCTATGGGTTCCGAGCTAATGAACACCTATAGGCAGTTAAATTCTGTGTTTGCTTAATCTTCTTAGGCAAGGCAATTAGGTTGAACTGTAATAGTCCGTTTGTGAATAGAATCTGCTAGGATAGTGGTGTTGCTATTGTCCTTTCATTACGCAAGATCAAATGATTACAGAAAAACATTACTCACTTTCATTATTTCAATCCCAACATTGACAGCAAACTTACCTAAGAACAGCAAAAGACAGAGATTCAAGAATTACCAAAACATCAACTTCACCTTTCAATAGCACTTTGAAGAAACAAATTTCACTCCTGACGTGAGACAGGCAGTCACACATAAAAGGCAACCAGTGGTTTCAAACTGGTCTTCTCAGCCTTGGAAACATCTTCATTGATTACAAACGTTATATTTTACGCAAAACATATAGGCCTTAACACTTAAAACCTAAATTGTTCACTTGTGCCAAAGATTAAAAGAGACAGAGGAGGAGGCCTGCCACTGTTCGATGTTCCTGGCTTGTGAGTCAGCTGAACTGACAACAAAAGTATAAAGTAGGCACACATCATCTGTGTGACATACATGAACCTGTAAAATTACAACAACGCCCTATCTTCATCATAACTATGAGTCAGAGAACACCGACCACAGTGAAACGTAGCCAATGAAGCATTTATCAAATGATTACAGAAAAACATAAACCCATTCATAAATTCCAACCCAATAATATCAACGAACGTAAATACAAAAGGCAGAGGTTCCAGAATTACCAAACCATCCACATTCAGCTTTCAATACAAATATATAGGTACAAATTTCACTCCTAACCTGAAACATGCAGTTAACCATAAGAGGCAAGACATACGTCAGGCCTGTGGCCTGTGTTTCACGCCCACAAATCACCCCATTCTCCAGCTAGAGTGACAACGTATGTGTCACAACTGGGAGGGGTGGGGGATGACGACTACAAACAAGTTTGTTTAACCCTCCAACAAGCTACATTTCCACCAAGTTTAAGAAGAATCTGAGTGACGGGATTCGGGAGGGAATCGAAAATAGCAAAACCACACAAAATCCTCCAGAATTATAAAAAAAAAACTTCCAGTGCCACCTTTTGAACCAAAAATATACAAAATACAAGAGGTCTGTTTGAATGACCCGTCTCAACTTGACCTAGATATCCAACCCATAACAAGTTCCACTCTGATCTAGGCGATGGGATTTTAGAGAACAAGTAAAAACTTGTCTTGCAATCGCAATTCCCATTGAGTTACATGGTAATCAATAGGGATGCATGCATAAAACGACATGTACCGAAACTGAACAATTTATTCACACACACCTCCCCCCCCCCCCCCCCCCCGCCCAAACAAAAAACTACATTTCCACCAAGTTTCAGAATAAACTGAGTTATGGTTTTGGCCTTATTGGTTTTATCTGGTGTTGTGCATTTGCTGCTCACAAATTGCAATAGATAAATTTAAACAATTTGTATGATTAAATTACAAATTGTGGTTTGCAATCTGATACCCTATGCCTATATCTCGAAATCACATCCTTTGATGTTCTTGTGATGCAGTTTAATTAGTTCAGGACACTTTTTGAAAGTGACTGCGAAAAACTATGGGTTCAGGCCCCATGGCTCAAAACGTATAGGTACAAGAAAGAAAAAGCATATTAACGTGGATGACTATGGATTCAGTACTTGAGTCAGTCCATTGAAGTGACTATATTGACTGTATATTAATATTTTAAATGTTACATGTAATTTAATCGCAAATTCCTAACAATTATTTGAAGGCATAATCTATGATTTACATGCATTTCGTTTTGTAATTGACATATGTAATTTAACGTCAATTTGTTTCTGCAAAGTTGCCAATATTTTTACTTTATTATGTCTGTGTGCCAACACAGACATATTGTTTTTCTATGAATTGTTTCCTTCTTTCTTTCTTACTTTCTTTCTTCTTTCTTTCTTTCTTCTTTCTTTCTTTCTCTCTTTCTTTCTTTCTCTCTCTACAGGCCAATTTGTCCGACATCTCATTTAAATTACGAGTGGAAACTCCAGATTTGGCAAAATTATACTTCTATGGATGAAGTCTGGCCTTTTTATAATGAGAGGTCACGCTTTTCAAAATTATGCAAATGACGGCTAACTAAAGTTTTAAATCTTCAACATTTTATATACTACAGTAGATGTGGTTCCGAGTGTATAGTAGTTTGATCATAGCAAGGTAAATGTCATCTCAAATGTCAAGGTCATGTCAAGGTCAAAGGTCATGTCAAGGTCAAAAGCCAATTTTAGGCCAAAATGTCGTTTTTGAGGTCAAGGTTTACTTCAGGAAGAGGTCATCTCAAGGTCAAAGGTCATTTCAAGGTCAAAGGCAACTTTCCATGGTGGCTTTCTTCTAGCCATAACTCGGTCAATGTTTGTCCAATTTTGATCATGTTGGGCCCAAATTGTACCTATGGTAACACTACACATTTTGGTAATGTACATGTGACCTATAAAGGTCAAAGGTCAAGGTTATTTACACCTTTGAAAGTTTCGTCCAGCCATAACTGGGCCAATTTCCCACCAATTCTGATCATGTTGGACTCAAATAGTAGGTATTGCAACACTGCACATTTTTATAGGAACATGTTACCTCAAAAGGGCAACGGTCCAGGTCATTTGGCCCTTTGAAAGTTTCATCTTGCCATAACTTGGTCAATTTGCATCGGATTTGTTTCATGTTGGGCTTAAACTGTGGATATTGTAACACTGTGCAATATACGTGTGACCTGTAAAGGTCAAAGGTAAAAGTCATTTGAACTTTAAATTTGCATCCAGCAGCTATGAGCTTAATGTCATGTGAAGTACCCAAGGATAAAGCTTGTAGCACTTAAAATTTACAACTTTTGAAGACACTCAGACAGATTTGCTTTGAAGCAAATCTTCTTTTCTAGTGTCTTTCATTTTTACTTTCTTTCTTCTTTCTTTCTTTCTTTCTTTTTTTCTCACTTGTTTTAGAGGCAAATTTGTCCGACTTTTCCTTTGAAAAGTATTATATGTAGAAACTCCAAACTTAGCACAATTATACTTCTATAGATGATGTCTGGCCTTTTTATAATGACAGGTCATGCTTTTCAAAATTTTGCAAATGACGGCTAATTAAAGTTTTAAATCTTCAATATCTTATATACTATAGTAGATGTGGTTCCGAGTGTATAGGAGTTTGATCATAGCAAGGTATAGGTCATCTCAAATGTCAAGGTCATGTCAAGGTCAAAGGTCAGTTTTAGGCCTAAATGTCATTTTAGAAGTCAAGGATCACTTCAGGTAGAGGCCTTCTCAACGTCAAGTGTCATTTCAAGGTCAAAGGCTACTGTCGATGGTGGCTTTCTTCTAGCCATAACTTGGTGAATTTTTCTCCAAGTTTAATCATGTTAGGCTCAAATCATAGCTATTGTAACACTGCAGAATTTGCAAATCACATGTGACCTCTAAAGATCAAAGGTCAAGGTCATTAAGACCCTTGAAAGTTTCATCCAGTCGTAACTAGGCCAATTTCCATCATGATGGACTCAAATGGTAGGTATTGCAACACCGCATATATATGTAATGTCTTCAGGTCAAAGGTCAAGGTCATTCGGCCCTTTGAAAGTTTCATCTAGCCATGACTTGGTCAAATCTTCATCTGATTTGTTTCATGTTGGGCTTTAAGCTTGGGTATTGTGACACTTTACATTTTTGTCATTTACATGTGACCTCTAAAGGACAAAGGTCAAGGTCATTTGGACTTCGAAATTTTCATCCAGCCATAAGCTTAATAGAATGTGAAGTACGAAAAGGACAAAAGTTGTAGCATTTAATATTTACCACTTTTGAAGGCACACAGACATATTTGCTTTGAAGTAAATCTTCTTTTCTAGTCTATATAATGTTGTTTTCCTGCACGCAGGCGTGTTGCAGTCTATTTATTTGCACATGTGCGCAATGTTAACAAGTTTGTCATGGGATGCCTCGCACACCCAACGTCATAGTGCCTATTGCCACTGACATGAAAGGAGGACAGTGTGGTTTGTGGGAGCGTATGTTATGGATGGCGTTTCTCCGGAATTTGGGTGAGATTATGACGTTCTGTGCAGATTATTTGTGCTTACGCTCTGGCTATCGGGTTACTGTCTATATGGTGTCGCTCAGCTATCAAAGCTTGTTAAGGAAATTTGTTTTTGAGTGCTTAACCGTGTTGTGTTTTAACAAAGAAATAAATTTAAATTGAAGATAAAAGGCAAGTATCCTTATTTTATAGGGCCCCTATGCATATTTTGTAAGCTGATCAACATGAAACCAAACCCAACATGTTGATCCAAACATTTTTGTGTGTTTATCTCCATTTATCACGAAATAGTATGGCTGCGCAATGCACTGCACAAGTTGCAAGATCTTTATTATGTAAGCTGTTACGTCTATGTAGTTTGCTTCAAAGCCACATGCATGAATCGTTGAGTTGTAAACACTCCTCGAAAGCCTTAACAAAACAGCAGATAACCAGAGGTAATATAATAATTGTGATGTTTGTGGGGACTGCCAGTGTAGTGGGCAACTAGGGTCTCTACTTTATGTGTCCTGGTACCGCCCTGTCTATTATTCTGGGGAGTTAGGAGTTGGGGGTGTTCGGTACGCTGGTACAGGTAATCATTTTTCTAGAGTACGCAGTACGGAAAATAAAAATCTTTCAAAATTTTGGATAGTACGAAGTACGAAAGACAAGAGGGCTTCCAGTACGCCAGTACGGTAAATAAAAAGCCCCAGTACGCCAGTATGGGAAACCCCTTACCCACCCTCTATTATACATCCTGGTTGATCTATTCTTGCCCAGACGAAACCAGGTTTGTATGTCATCGTTGTATTTACAGTTGACCAGCTTACAAACATTGTGTGCTTAAATTTGTCGCCAACCTCCGTGGGGACACAGCCAAAGTCTCATTTATGGAGCAGCAAGGCCCTTCGAGCATAACCACAAACAACCATAGCCATGGAGGCACTGAATTATATGACGGCAATGATGATACATCATGCTTGTATTACACATGTATATATATTAACATGTATAATGATGTTTCACTGGATAAATTTTTAAAAGAAAAATGTGTTCATAAGTACATTTATAACAATGACGTGTCGTAAACTTGTGGAACCATTAGAGACATGCACAGATAGCAATATTACGGTCTATCAAGTGTCACATTATTTAGCATGTGCAGGAGCTAAGCTGCAATATTCAGGACAAATTAATGTCTGGAAACAGCCATAACATTATGTGCGAAAATGAGGTTTGCTTTGGCTTGCATGCCTGACAGACCATTAAGTGGTGAGGTACATGTGCACAAGGAAGTCCATACTTGATATATACATGTAAGATATAGTCTGGTGCACATCATGAGTAGTCCAATAGAAAGCCATAGGGTCTAGGCTCTTAATATTCTGCCATCCCAGCATAGAGCAATTAGACCATGAGCCCGGTATGATGAGGCACGGAAGAGTATCGTTACCAAAGCCAGGGAGGTGTGTGTCATGCATAATTGAATCTGAATTGAATTAAAACTTTATTTTTTACATGCATCATACATTATCAGTTGCCAAAAAAGGTAAGGAAGGCTCCTACAGGAGAATTACTCACGGAGCTGGGCCCCTGAGACATATCAATACCATTCAATACAAAGCAGTATGGTTCACCAAAGGGTTAACCGGGAAAAGAAGAGAAAAAATACATACATGCAGACGAAAGATACACACATGCATATAATACGTTATTCTGGTCAACCTTGTTGTAAGTGGACCATGGGTATATTACCAGTCAAAAAATGAGATGAAAACCTTACTACATTTTAATGTCGGCGAACCTTAAAATATTTTACATAAGATCCTAAGAAATTAAACTCTTTTACACCTAAGTGTACAAATAGCACGATGGTTCTTGGTACTGGTCTGCTTTTGCTATGACAAATACCTGTTGATGGGCATGTACAAAGCTATGTGTAGACTGTAAAATATTAATATAAGAGGGTTGTCTGAACAACCTATGCTCAGCTAACCTAGAGATTCATTATACTTGATGTTTTACGAACTTGGGATGGGAAAAATAGGTAGACACTTATCAAAGGTACATCGTCACTAAATTTGACTCAACTCTGGCCAGGATTATTGAAGTTCTAACCATTACAAGAAATTCAATGTTAAACTTTCCTTTTAAAACTTTTTAAAAGAATTTTTTTTTTAAAAATCGTTGGAGAATGACCATTTGAACAAAGTTGGAGTCCTACCCAAGGTACATTACTACTAAGTTTGAAATCAATCTGATTGACAGTTTCTTCCGAGCAGTCCAAAATGTGAATAAGCATTAGAATGCCCACTGACGTAAATAGTAATTGATTGGAAAGGTCTATTTACCCATAAATACCTAAATTGAAAAAAAAAATCCAATTTAAAATCCACAGCAGTGCCACGGCTGAGCAACTTTCTTTGACCTTTTCACAAGGAACATATTCATGAAGTTTCAGCCTAGTCTCAGTGACGGTTCTGGAGAAGAAGTTGAAGATAGTCAAAACACACAAAAATTATTTTAAAAAATACAAGTGCAGTGCCACCTGGTGAACAAATTAAGAACTACGAGTTCCCAGGAGTGTGTTCCCGTGTGACATCGAAACAATTGGGTGAGCGGTTTCAGAGAAGAATTTTTGCGCTTTGTCAAAAAAAATAGCAAAAATATTTTTAAAAATCCCAAAATCAGAGCATGACCATTTCAGCAAACATCGTAGAGACCTACCCAAGGTACATTGTCACCAAGGTTGAAGTCAATCCGACTGATGGTTTCGGAGAAGAAGTGAAAAATGTGATATTACCATTAGAATGCCCAAAGACTTACATAGTAATCGATGGGAAAGGTGCATTTACTGATAAGTACCAAAATTGAAAAAAAAAAAAACAAATCGTTAAAAATCGAGAATCCACAGCCGCACCACCTAGTGAACCACTTTGCTTGACCCTTTCACAAGGAACATATCTACCATGTTTCAGCTTAATTTGAGTATGATTCTGGAGAAAAAGTCGAAAAAAAAAAACACACACACACACACAAAATCATAAAAGTTCCTAAAAAGTTGCAATACCACCTGGTGAATAACTTAAGGACTAAGAGTCCCTAGGAGTGTTTCTATGTGACATCAAAGCAATTCGGGGAGTGGCTTTGGAGAAGAAACTTTTTAAGATTTCCCCCCCCCAAAAAAAACCACGCCCCCCAAAAAAAGTAAAAAACCAATGGAGCATGACCATTTGAACAAACTTGGTAGAAAGCTTCTGTGGGGGTTAGCCAACGGTCGTCCATTGTTCGTCCATCCATTGACGTCCACAATTCACATTTTCAGCTTTTCTCCAAAACCACTGGCCAAATTCACCTCAAACTTGGTGGGAATGTACCTTGGGTAAGTCTATACCAAGTGTGTTCCAATGGTTACAGTCCAGTGATTTTTTGTTCTTTAGGGTTTGTGTGTGTGTGTCTGTGTGTGTGTGTGGGGGGGGGGGGGTATCTTAAAAAATCCACTTATCTGAAACCGCTTTGCCAATTGAAATTGTTAAGGCAGACTTCTGAAGCCTTAATTTGTTCAAGGGCTGTAATTTTTCAAATATTTGTAATGCAGAACAGTGTGTTTCTTTCTTTCGACTCCTTCCGTAAAACCATCACTCAGATTATGCTGAAATTTGATGGAAATGCTTTTTGTAGAAAGACCAAACAAAATTATAAACAAGGCGGTGTTGCAGCAAAAATTCCTGATTTTCAATGATTTTTTTTTAATTTGGGTACTTATCAGCTTATGCATACAGTCCCATTAATTACTCTATAAGTGTATGGGGATTGCAATGATAATGCGATTTTGACTTATCTCCACAAGCACTTTCCAGATTCATTTTTTCAGCTTCTTTTCCAAAGCCGCTGGCCACATTCACATCAAGCTTGGTTGGCATTTACCTTTGGTGAGTCTCTACTAAGTAATTCAAATGGACACGCTCCAATAATTTTTGGATTTCTTATGATTTTTTTGGGGGGGGGGTCTTTTTTTGTGTGTTGTTTTGTTTTGTTTTGGTTTTTGTGTTTTTGTTTTTGTTTTTTTTTTGTTTTTTTTTGTTTTTTTGACCAAATCTCATGAAAAAGTATCAAACACCACTTGGCCAATTGATTCAAAATTGCAGAGGGACATTTGAGGGCATTACAGCGGGAGTTACACAGTACATGCGTGACCGTGGCATCATTGTAAAGGTCAAACAGTCACGCAGGTATATTTCACTCTACAGATGATAACTTGAGAAAAATTTTTTAGCGTGGATGTTTTATATGGTTATGGTTTTTTGTGAGGGTTCTGCTAGGACACTATATAACTGACCTTGACCTCATTATCAAGGTCACAGAAAAAACTGACACGAAATTTACTGTTCACTCAATAACTTGAGATATGTTTTGATTTAGGACCTTAATGTTGTACACGTTTATGTTTATCTATGAACGTCAGGCTTTGACAGCACACGAGTGATCTTGACCTCATCTATGAGGTCACAGTGCTACATACATGAATTTTGCTCTACACTATAACTTGGGAACTACTTGAAGTGAGATCTTGATGTTGCACATGCTAGTGCTCTTACATAAATTAAATGGGTGACCTTCATCCTATCTCAAGTTCACAGAGCCACTAATGTAATGAATCTCTAGGTCAGCTGAGCATAGGGCGTTTACACAGCCCTCTTGTTGATCGTGTTGGCAGCCAACAGTGATGGACTTAGCAGGCTCATTCATGATCATCACCTGCTGTATTATTTTTCTGGTCAATCACACTTAGGATAATTCAGAGTTTTCCGGTCTAATTGTCCCAGCTAGATAGGAGTTTTATCTTGGGGTCCCGTTTCTGGGGTCATGGAGATTACCATCCGCCATCATTCCATTGGTAAACGGTTATGGCGTTCCATATAAAATGAATCCTGACCTCTTTATGAGATATTTAGAGCAATCCAATCATTTATCATATATAGTTATGGGATCAAATTTCAAACATTACCCTATTATCGTGATATTCGCCTGGATTTTGCCTTAATTGCTCACGTGTGATTTTGCTGTCGCAAAGTCTATAACGTGAAGCTGCATGTCGCATTGCTTGGGTACAAAACAAGGGAAAAAAAGGTATATTTACAAAAGAAACAGGTGATATTTCGTCAGGCCTATACCAGCATGATCGTTACCAAAAAGTTGCGCATCAGAATAAAGCCATAGGCTTTGGTCTACACGTATTTCCATCACACACGAACAGATGGCCTGATCGCTTGTGCCCGTATATTGAGGTTTCGCCAAAGAAATATAGCAATGGCTGAAAAAAGGCCAGTCGCGCATGCACCATAGAAACATCTTTTCTTCACGCCGTAAAGCTGTCAGTTCGAAATTAGATCCCATTAGTTTCCTTTCGGCAGCAAAGCATCTTACAGCGTATTCTCTAATATACACTGACCAGTCAATTGTATGATATTCGTGGTGAGTTAAAACTATTAATTTGGTTTGCAAAGCAACAGGGTAAACTCTTAACTGTTCTGTATTCAGTCCTCATAGGCTTTATTAACTACGCTTAGCTACAGACACAACTGAAACCCATATAACTGACCTACTCTGCTGTCCTCCATCTCCTTTGGTGCACTAAGCGTGGTTCCACGATCTAAGCAATCAGCAGAGGGTCCAATTCAGATATGTTGCCTGTCTACAATTTATGCTTCCCTATCCATGCAAGGGATCCCGATGGAGGGTATATATTATTAATGAATGGGTGCATTACTCAAAATTTTTCACGTTTATGCTTTGTGGTGTGGTGTGGTTTGGCGTGGTGTGGTAGGAATGACCTTTGATAACTTTAGTTATCAAAGGAGCAGTTGAAACCACGACACCCAGAATTGTGTGGCATTGGCACAAAGAAAGAAAAGAGACATACTGACTACGTTGACATAGGCATAAAAAAAGTGTTAGCCATGCATATTACTGGTATATAACAGGTTCATGAGGTCTCCCAGCCCTGCAGTGCTGTCCTCATGCGTCCGCTTGACATTTGTTATGATCAGCTTTGTCTTTTCATTGCTGAATCTGAAGCGGGATGGTAGGCGGGTTGCTGATAAAGTCCACATTCGACAAAATGGTAGGTCATATTCTGGTAATGATATGGCATTATCAGTTTTTTTTTCTTTTTTTTTTAGGGGGGGGGGGAGAGAAATCGTGCAGGCAGGAGAAATATATATTAACTTTTGATCCCATACAACATGGAAACTTTGTTTTTAAATTAACAAGTGGGCAAAATATTTGGCTTGACCTGACTAAATTGTATTGTATTGAAATTGTGAACAGGAAATTTAATTCATAGGCCCAAAATGAGGAAACTGTGCTAGGCAGATATGTGTTTATATCAACAATTGGCACCGTCTATAATTGAACGCAACTGTTATACAAACAGGAGCAACAGTGACTCATATGCCATGTAGTTCTCAACCCCAAAAGATAACGCTATTCAATCTATCTGCAGTCCATAGCCAATCCAGTCACTGTCAATGTCTAAACCTATAAAATAGTTAATATATCATGTCCGATTCAAAATGTGTAGAGCTCTATGCATCTCAAAAGCCAAGTAAATTTATAAACGGGTCATCAGTGGAAAACCATTACGCATGTTTTGCAGCCGTAAATTCCATGAAAAGCTTTATAATGTGATAGCGTCTGCTCGCCTTCAGCTTGTATGTTGTGAAGACAACCCCCTTGAATGTGAAGAAAGTAGGAAAGTGAAATATTAGCCAATACATAAATACATACTGTATAGCAAGTTATTGCTTATAATGGCACGACTTGACAAATTTATTTGAATTAGTATATGCACAAAGATACATAAAACTATCAAAATTCAAATTTAAACTGACTCTGAAAAAAAGATTCCATGAATGTTCAGGTCCTTTCTCTGTGTCAGTCTCAACAAAAAACCAATCCATACAACAAGGTGGTCCTCTTCAGAGCTTTGGTGAATTATTATCCCTTTTAGCCTTTTTAGTAACTGTATTATAATTCACACACAAAGGGGATTATTGGAAATAGAAAAAATAAAGCAAATTACACTACTAAAAAGTATTAAGGTCTAAGGTCAACTTTTGCTTTTGGGGGATTTGGGATATTGTCATCATATGCACCAGTATCATATAATTATATAAAACTGGGTCAGCAATCAGCTTTTAAAAACTGGATTTCAAATGAGTCTTATGTATAAGGTTATTATTTTGCATTATTATTTTTTGTCTAATCTATACTGCTGAACATTTTAAATAGTAGAAGTTTGTTTAAAAACCTATGGCTCTTTAATGCTTAAACATGTAATATGGCTCTTGAACTTGCACAATTTCAGATCAGTGTTAAAATGTATTTGTCAATTCAAGGTTATATTGTACTTTCTACTTCCTCATCACATGATGTGGTGGTTAACCAACATTTCTGAAAAAAAAATGGAGATCTTGTTTTGCGAGCCTATATTGTGTGTTTTTGTCCACTGCATTGGGTTCATTTTTGTAACTGCCCGTAAAAAAGTCATATGGCAAACTGTATGTTATCTTCTGCCCAGTATATCCTTGTTACTGCCCGTCAAACAGTCATATGGCAGACTGTATGTTATCTTCTGCCCAGTATATCCCGTCAAACAGTCATATGGCAGACTGTGTTATCTTCTGCCCAGTATATCCTTGTTACTGCCCGTAAAACAGTCATATGGCAGACTGTATGTTATCTTCTGCCCAGTATATCCTTGTTACTGCCCGTCAAACAGTCATATGGCAGACTGTATGTTATCTTCTGCCCAGTATATCCCGTCAAACAGTCATATGGCAGACTGTGTTATCTTCTGCCCAGTATATCCTTGTTACTGCCCGTCAAACAGTCATATGGCAGACTGTATGTCATCTTCTGCCCAGTATATCCTTGTTACTGCCCATCAAACAGTCATATGGCAGACTGTATGTTATCTTCTGCCCAGTATATCCTTGTTACTGCCCGTCAAACAGTCATATGGCAGACTGTATGTTATCTTCTGCCCAGTATATCCTTGTTACTGCCCCTCAAACAGTCATATGGCAGACTGTATGTTATCTTCTGCCCAGTATATCCTTGTTACTGCCCATCAAACAGTCATATGGCAGACTGTATGTTATCTTCTGCCCAGTATATCCTTGTTACTGCCCGTCAAACAGTCATATGGCAGACTGTATGTTATCTTCTGCCCAGTATATCTTTGTTACTGCCCATCAAACAGTCATATGGCAGACTGTATGTTATCTTCTGCCCAGTATATCCTTGTTACTGCCCGTCAAACAGTCATATGGCAGACTGTATGTTATCTTCTGCCCAGTATATCCTTGTTACTGCCCGTCAAACCGTCATATGGCAGACTGTATGTTATCTTCTGCCCAGTATATCCTTGTTACTGCCCATCAAACAGTCATATGGCAGACTGTATGTTATCTTCTGCCCAGTATATCCTTGTTACTGCCCGTCAAACAGTCATATGGCAGACTGTATGTTATGTTCTACCCAGTATATCCTTGTTACTGCCCGTCAAACAGTCATATGGCAGACTGTATGTTATCTTCTGCCCAGTATATCCATTGTCTTTACTTCTGCAAAAAGGGGTCAAGAAAGGGCTGTGCCCTTTTCCCGAATTTGATGTTAATCACAAACTGATGGATATGTTCGAAAAGAAAATAAGTTAAAACAAGGTAGTACAAGGTTGAAATAACAAAGCATACATTTTGTTCTAGAGATTATTTCGGAAATGAGCATAGTCCACAAGTACTGAGTATAGTCTATAGGTACTGGTCGTAGTCCACAGCTATGGCTCTGATACCACGGTACTAAATACAAAGCACAATAACATATTCCAAGCAACAGTGATGGTCTTCTGGAAAGAGTTGTCTCTCATCAAAATTAAGATATCAGATGGATTTGAGATGTTACATCAACGTGGTAGTAAATATGTCAACTTAATAATTGTCATCAACATTTTTTAAAATGCATATATGGGCCAAGATATTTCTTTCAGTTGTGAGTTGTTAGTATCAAATTGATTTAAAAATACTACCAACTTTTGTAGGTACCTGTTTCAAGTCAGACAGGAGATATTATCCTTCATACTGCATTTCATATTCATTCACTGATATATGAAAATATGATAAAGTTGTTTGTATGTCTACTTTGAACTATTGGCTTTCAACTTGCTTGTTTTTCTTAATATTCGGTGCAATTTGTCCACAATTGTTGAAAACGTATGCGCTTCTATTTTCCATGACAGTCATTACTCTCATGTTGTCAATATGGCATCTCATCCTCCTTATATATTCAATGAATAATGTTTTGCTTGGATAATATTCAAGTCTTGCTGTTACATTGATGATATCAATGTTGATGGACTAATTTTCAAATATGAAATTGACATGATTTCCCCCTCATACATGGTTTCTGGGTTTTCCAACAGTTAGACATCAATCTCTTTCTATCTCTGTCTGTCGGTCTGTCTCTCTCTCTCTCTCTCTCTCTCTCTCTCTCTCTCTCTCTCTCTCTCTCTCTCTCTCGCCCTCTCTCTCTCTCTCTCTCTCTCTCTCTCTCCCCCTATTCCTTCTGTGGAAGTTGATGTGCCTGACTGTTCTATGAACGTTTCTTGTAAAGATCTTCATGATTCAACACTGCATGTTTAGTCATAATGAGTCTTCATGAAATTTGTTCAAACATATGATGCAACTTGCAGCAAAACAAGTGACTTTTTTGCACTCAAGCTGACACTTATAACAATTGAACTCTCTCAATCTATCCTTTAATACTAATACAGCTAGTACCAACAGCATACTTTCAACAGAGCACAGGATCATCATAATGTTATGATTTTTGATCTGTCAAAAAACATAAAACTAAAAATTGTATTGTGCGTGGATGGAAAAAAGGATATATTTCCATGAATAAAAAACATGGCTATATTTAATGGACACACTAACTGCGCTCATCTAATGTAAATTTGTCTACATACATATAGGAATAGGAGCATTTCAGTATATGGCATGGTCACTCTCTTTACCACCCTGAGTCAGTAGTGAACCTTGTACAACACTCTTCAGGGCGTTATCCATGTGTTTCCCTGCCAGGTTGGTTCAAATGGCAAACACTGTACTTCTTTATTTGGGGGGGGGGGGGGGGGGGGGGTAAGGGAGATTTTTTTTTTAGTTTTGGCGACATTGTTTTAACAAGTTCCACGAATACGATGTCAATTACTTCGAAATTGCTTATAGCCAATTCTGGGGAACCCTATACCTTACTTAATTTAATGTTGTTGTTTTTTAATTTGTAATTTTTTTTTTTTTTTTTTTTTTAATGTTTGGTGGCTTTTGATGGTTTTAAATTCTTCAATAGCATAAGTGCTGAAAATGAGTGAAAATTTACTTTGCCCGAGGGTCAAAGAAACAGAGATTTTACAGCTGTTAGTGATATTCCAGTCCTTGAACCTGAATTTAACGATTTGTTCAATTCATTTATTGGTCAATTTAGTTCATACATTTCTATGGGTAGCTATATTGGTCAATGGGCATTGCAATGATAATTCATATCTTTCGTCTTTTACTCCAAAGCCGTCAGCTAAATATGTTAAAAACGAAAACAAAAACAAAACAAAATATAACAAGTAAGTCCAAATAATAATAGTCCCGTGATTTTTAACGAACTTTGGTCTTGAATTTTGGGCAAAATCTTGAAAAGTTATTTCAAAAACAGCTTGGCTAATTGCATCGAAATTCGAAAAGTCTTTCTTTGTTACTCATTTTATGATTTTTTTTTCTGTCTTTTTGCATTTTCGCCTCCTTCAAGGTAAAGGTTGAATTCTTTCGAAATACATGGGAGGCATGTACGAAGGTTCAGTCTGCATTGTGTTTGTTATTAGTAAGTAGGATTGCCTACAGGATTTCATAGTCTTAGCAGTCCACATGACTTAGTCAGTCATGTAACTGGTCAGTCTGCGTTTGATGAAAATGTCAATGATCTTTGGACTCCATTAGTGCAATGGGGTAGGATTTAGCCCATGAAATTTTCTCATGCTATGCCTGTGAACAATTTTGCCAAACTCTGTTTTTGTGGGGTTCCAATAGGTTACTTACAATAAAACAAATTGAAAAGTGTCGCTTTGCTGGCTTTATCACTAATGTTACACCCAGTGATATAGCCCATAGAAGTTGCGTCTCTGACACAGTGTCACATATAACTAGGCTACAAATGTTTGTTTTGATCATGTCAAATTTTTGGATGATGGTCCACCACTTATTACCATTCTGGGCAGTAAGAACGAAAGCCCAACATCCAGATTCGCCCTTAGGTTGCCACCACATTCAATGATTAGGGTATGTATGCATGCCAACGAAGCCGATATCAGATATGGTTGAAAAACACGTTGGCAGGAAATATTACATAAATACATTAAGGAGGGTACTAGGTCAATGGTTACTATTAACACTAACAGCAAAGTGCCTCTGGACGCCTTATGGCTTAATTTATTTTAACCTTGGATGAACTTCGTATGTCATATTGATCCATTGGCTAATATATTGGTGAAAGTGGATCATGTGCCTTTTCCTGAAAAAGTTGACTGCAAAGCTCTGTGGATGATTATTCATAATACAAACAGTGATGGCGGTCTTCAAGAGTGGTGACCTTGATATTATTTCAAAAGTCACAGCATCACTTTAGTCTGTGCACCGGAGTTAACATAAGCTCAGCACTATCACAGTTTCCTTCCTCATGAAAGTTATTTCATGTCATGGTAAAATCATAAAAATCATGTTTAAACCACAGTGCCAATGGATTCAAAATTTTAAGCGGCAATTCTTAGCATACTTCATGTTTTGAGCACATAGCATTGTGATTTCGTTTTTACCCAATGTTTAAAGGATTTCTGCAATTTGGACCTTCGACTTCTCACCTCAGACTACCCGACTGATAATCATCAAGCCAGAAACTTGGCACAAGGCTTTCCTGTACAAGGATTATGTCTCCATTGCTGTTTGTTATAGCCAAATCCATCAGTTTCTTGCACTATTCTCTTGTTTTGCTATTTTTTATGATACTTTGTTTGGTTTTGCAATTGTAGATTTTCTTTTATTCTGTTCTAAAACTTTTGGTTGGTTTTACTCAAACGAATTCCAAAATGGTCTTCCCGTCAAAAGCATTTTTGGATTAATTTCTATCAAGCGTGATTTTGCTTTACAGTGACGTCTTCAAATTTTGTGTCATACTCGCTAGGCGTTCACCTTGCCATATGTAAACTCAAGTCTATTGTTTAGCCAATGCTGATGTTTGTGAAGGCTGCACAAATTTTACACTTTAACTTACTGTCGTGAAATTTTACACTCTCCTATAAAAGGGCCGCAGGGTAAGTTCCCCACCAAACTTAGATCACTTGGTCATGTACATATTTCACAGTGACAAATTTATATGAATGCGTATGTCTTCGCAATAAAAACGTTTTCCACCCCTTGATGATGAGTTATGCCATCTTAGAGTTCATTATAAGATTTATGTTAATTTGTTTGACTGTTACATTTGCCTCAAATTTATTATGTCAGCTGGGTTAAAGCTTGAAACACAGTTTAGAATGTCACTTGTCTTGACATCAAGGTTGGTTTGATTGATTTAAACAAATCTATTTATTCTAGATGGCCTAATAGTACAAAAGGTACTTATCAAAAGAGTATCTAGCTTCAAAGTCAAAAGATGTTTGACCTGCGTATTCGGTCTCGAGTGCTCATAACAAAAGTGAATAATGTTCAAAATAAATTTTAGATAATGATTTAAGAAGTACTTGAATGCGACAAACTCTTTGTCATGTATAACGAATGAAATGTGCTCTCTTATGTTTGTGCTGTAAACCATCAATTTCTGGATGGAAGACCTGCAGTACAGTGGGCTCCCTTGTCGAAATCTTTGCAGCAATATGCTGCATGTGACAGACATTTATCGTATTTATCATAAGCAGTCTGTTGGACCCTTACACTTTTTCGAATTGGAGCCATGATATTTCCCGTCAGAGTATTTGTTTAAAGACGTGATATCATCTGGGGTTAAATGAATACGTTGAGGACTAGTGCCGCCAAAGGAGTTTCGTTCCCATAATTTTGTACAAACCAACTGTTGGATTTCAATGCAATTCGTACCATATTTTAGACATGGGAAGACAGACTACTGTGACATAAGCAAATGTTTGTCCCTTTTTGTAAATACATTGACGCGCATTTTTGATTCAGGTTCACAAAAAATCATACAGCATAATATTTGATTATACAAAGCAGCATACTTTGTGATTTCTCCTACTACCACCTTTACTATCTAATTGTACCAACATTTTCATTTACAGAAAAAAATTCAAATGGACAAGAATGATAATCACACGGCCAAACCCATGGGTAAGTAGTCTTTAGGGTTATGTCCTACAGTTTTGAATAATTTAATTCCTTTTGAAATCTAGGGACAATTTGGTACACCTATATATTGTCTATCAGTTGTCAAAATAAAGAATTTCTAGTCCCCATACAATCTGAAGAAACTAGGCACATACTTTAACCTCTTTCAGTGCCAACTGCTACTTAAGTCAAACTATCTTACGCGACCTGCTCTGAGTCATAATAAGGATGCTTAATAATATTCCTTGAGAAAAGACCATTAATGAAACCACCTATGTGCCTGATGCTACCCAGAATATTAGAGTCCATGTCAACGGCTTTTTTCAGCACAACTCAAACCACTCTGATTCATAACAAGTATGCTTAACTAATGTTCCTTGAGAAAAGACCTTATATTTAAGCCCCAGCGCACCTTATGTTACCTACAATATTGTAATCACGGTCAACATCTTTCCTCGGGGTGCTTTGGGGGCAATGGGTCGAGGTAATGCTGTAAATGCAGTCAAAGATATGGCACTCAAAGAGTGAATGCTAACATGGTAGTCAATGGACCATGTTAACCTTTCAATCTTGATTACAGACAATTGGATTTGCCGCAAAATGTACAGTTCTTGTGGGTATTTCTCATAAAGTGAATGTCTGATTTTCCTTCTTTTAAGCAAAAATACTTTTTTGTAGATACTTTTGTTGAAAAAATAATAACACAAATTTGACCATTTTCTCTTGAATATTTTTCAAGAAATAGCAACAATTTGACAAAAGCACAATTTCCCAAAGCACATTGTTTAAACAACAACTTTGAATGTTTTTCGAGTTCCATCTGTCGTGAAGATAGATTCTGTAAGGTCATTGAATTAAGTATGAAGTTTTATTATAGTGTATATATATTCTGGTATAAAAGAATGCATAATTTTGTGATGTTTTTACCGAAAGTGAAGTCGCTTTGCAGGTTGGATAATACCTTAAATCTGTTCCTACACGCTTGAGAGGTAACAAAAACACGAAAAACAAGCAGAGTATGAAAATGCAGCATTAAAATCAATTAAAAATATAGATGTCAGAGAAGTAAATATGACATTTAATCTGTAGTGGTACAGTATCCTATGATCACTAAACAAGAGTATGTATGTACATTCTTTTAAGAGGAAAACACAGTCCACAAAGCAGTGAACAGTGATTATCCGAGTGTGAGTCTAGGTGGTGAACCTAATATTAGTATTTTGAAAGACTGATAACACTTTTACCATTGCTCACAGACGTCACCTGCTACTTCCCCAACCGGCAAGAAAGCCTGACCATGGAGCACCACAGGATCAACGGGTACTGTACCAACAGGAGCGACAGCCTCACATGGTAGTGGCACAGCATCAGTGGATACTGTAACAGTAGATGCTACAGGCTCACCATATACTGCCACAATGTCAACCGGAACTACAACAGCAGGAGCGACAGCCTCACCACTTGCTGCAACAGCATCAGCGAGTACTGCAACAGAATGTGCCACAGCGCCATCTGGTTCTGCTACTACATCACTGGGTAATGCAACAGCAGGAGCTACAGCATCACAAGGTACTGCCACAGCATCACCTGCTTGTGAAGGGGCAGGACCAGGCCACTATATTCACTGTCCTTTTATCACCGGACGAAATTAGCCAGAAAAACATTACCCATGCTCATAAACTAAAACCCAACAATGAGGGTAAAGCAAGATAGAGCAAAAGTCAGAGATTTAAAAATTACCAAAACATCAAATGACTAATAGAGAACAATTTGTTTCTTTTCGAAACACTGAATCACCAAGTATGAAAATCACATGTGGCGTACCACAAGGCTCAATACTTGGCCCGCTTCTCTTCTTGTTATACATTAATGATCTTGGTACTGTGTCACAAGACATTCTTTCTTTACTATTTGCTGATGATACTAGTCTCATAATTAATGGTCACGATCTAGATGCATTGGAAAACAACATTAATATGTCTTTGGGCTTGGCTATTGAGTGGTTCAACTCAGCAGACTATCTGTCAATATAGAAAAAAACATTTTCTTCCACAGAAGGAATCATTCAATGAGCCATCATTCTTTAAAAATAAAATTCAATGATACAGAATTACAACAGGTAACACACTGTAAATTCCTCGGCATTTGGTTACACGAAAATTTGAATTGGAAATATCACATCTCACAAACTTCTAATAAAGTGAACAAAATTGTAGGTATTTTCAAAAAATTAAGGTGGGAATTTGGGACAAATATACTGTCTCAGTTGTATTATAGTTGGGCATATCCTTACTTTATCTACTGCAATACATCCTGGGCTTCTGCTTCCGCCACAAGCCTAAATCAAATTCTTGTACTTCAGAAGAAATTAGGCTAATTATCAATTTTTCTACTTATAACGCCCACACAGATCCTATTTTTTCAAGCCTCAAGATATTACAATTTCAACAAATTAATATCTACATGACTTCTATCTATGTTTATAAGGCGATTCATAACCTGATGCCAATTATCTTCAAGAATTTTTTTCATTTTAATTTCCATGTTCATTAATATTCTACCCGGTACAAGGAAGATCTATATATCCCTAGATACCAAACAGATGTTTGTAAATTTGGAATCAAGTACCATGGTCCAATAGTTTGGAATAAAATTCCTCGAGATTTTAGATAGGTACCTTGTTTCTCTTCATTTAAAAAGAAGTTGAAATTTTTGTTGCTTTTTAATATAACTAATTGACTGATTGCAAACTGCTTTTTAAACAAAATATTATTTTCTTTGTCCTTTCAAAGGGGAGAAGGATTGGTATATTGAAAGCCTGAGAACGTACAGAAAAGATCTGACGACACATATGACATTGCAAGGTCAGCTACTTAATCATCTATTGGGAAGGAACTCCATAACAAGAAAACAATATGACACAATAAAGGTTAGAATTTGTCTTACATCGGTTTTATAGCACAACTATGGAAATGTAAATGTAAATTTTTCTCAAGGCTTGGCAACATGATTAGATTCAATAATTATAAGGAGCAAGTAGGTAAGCAAAACTCCATGCAGACAGTCTTTGAAATATATTGCTAATGCTTGCTTATTATAAGCATTTTGTGTGCTTCAATGAGAACTTGGTAGGAAAAAAATCAAAGATACTCAGCTATTACGATACCTGCGGCAAGTTTAGTTTGCACCTATGAGTGTGTTCGTAGATTTTTAGTTCAAGCCCCCACCCCACCCACCCCAGCCCATTTATGAGCTTTATCTCCCAATGGTTTGTTTGGATACAATGTTTTAACATTGAATCATCTCCTTTGCTGCATAAAACCCCGCAGCACCTAACTGACGTGACAGGAAGGGGGCACATACATTTAATGAAACTCCTTAACTGTCAACTGCAACTAAAATCGAAGTTTGCAAAACAAAATTATGTGAATTATCAAATGGATCATTAATCTTTTTTGTAAAAAGGCTCTTCGATCAAATACCAGCAAGCCCAAAGTCCCATAACATGTAAAAGCCTAGGTCAACAACTTTTCCTGGTGCCCTGAAGTGCCCTAAGAAAAGGTGCTGAAAGAGTTGAAAGTGGCCAATTAAATAAAAGGAGCAAATTGAGAAGGCCCCAAGCTTCAAATATTTGTTTTTTAATATCTTGAACATTTGTAGACATCACTATTTCTTTGGTACATAAATTCTGACTATTTTTCCTGCTAATATAACATTCCCTGCCTATGTGCCCTCATCATGGTGCAGGCATAATTGTGGTGCCCAGCCATCCAGGCCGGGAGAAATGGTCTGCAGTTAACATTGGCTCATACGAATACTTCCTTTTGGCTTAAACAGGATATTTTGGCCATGTAAGAAGTCCTTGTATTTTGTATACCCCAGCAGGGGGTATAAAGGATTCCTCGCACCTGGCCCTCCTTCCTTCCATCCGTCCATTCATCTGTTTCATTGAATTCGTACCAACAACTAGCCACACATCTGTCATCAGATTAACTTGAAACTTTGCTTGACTGGTAAGCATAAACAGGACCATTGTAAATTACCCTTGGAGCCTCTCACTTATCCTGATTTTTTTTTTGTTTGTTTCTTAACTTAATCATATGTATAGTGTTGCCACTGTACAACAATGTACTGTATATCACCAGGTTGGAATATCTTCCTTGCTTGATTTTTTTTACAAAACTTATATATATATATATATATATATATATATATATATATATATATATATATATATATATATATATATGTATATATATATATGTATATGTATATATATATATATATATATATATATATATATATATATATACATATATATATATATGAATACAACTGTACGTGCCATGAAATACACTAGGTCACGTATATGGCTCTAAATATGTGCAGACATGATTTTCATCACGTCTATACAGTATACCAATGTTCATTTACAAGTATATCCATCTTTACCTATGTTCACATACACATCCAAGCCAAGTTAGACCTTCCGTGACTTATACAGGTGTACGGTCAACTTAGTATTGATAAGAAACCACCTACATGTACATGTATCTCTTTAGGGGTTCATACATGTAACCTTTGTAAATAATATACTACTTCGTTTCAAATTGTTCTTCATTAGCCAACTCACGAATTAGTCACTGGCATGGGGTATATTTTGTTGTCATCCTTAGATATTGTCTCTCAAGGTTGCATAATGCAAACTCTTAATTTTTTTCACTGTGGATGTTTGTGAAATAGCATGAATTTTTTACTTTTTTTTAATTCGCCTACATTTCATCCGAAGGACTGGACAGGAATACAAAGTGTCTTTTCATAGATGCACATTAGAGTCAGAAATCAAAAGTTAGATTACAATTCTGGAGAAGCAGTACAAAGTCTTTGAGGGAGAGACATGTAGACAGAGAGACATGCTGGACTACATTTCAGACCAAAATGGTATCACTCCCGAACACAGAGAGTGTCTTAAGCTCCCAGGCATAGCAGTTGCTCATGCATTCTTACTATTCTCACTCGACTAGGTATTTAAGCTGAATGGTTCAACAATTTTCCTTTAGTTTTGATTTATTTATATCTTGAAGCTTCATTTGCTGTCTATCTGTTTATGAATTTTAAAAACCGGTATCTAAAATGTAACCTCTACAGCCAGTATTTATTTTGTTTACAAACGGCACTGAGCAAGCTTAAAATTAAAGTTTGTCAGATAAGTAATCATGCAGTTTAAATGTGCAGCCGAATTTGTCAGTATGTTAGCAAACAGTTTTCCTGCCCAATAGAGCAAGGTCTATGGGTCTTGTTTCCAGATCAAAATCATTTTTCTAACAGTATAATGAATTATAATAGGGCAGGATGATATTTAGAAAGCTACTTTTGGCAGTATTGGTATAGAATTTTATTCCATTAGAGTAAAGTGACTATAGTTTGTAATGCGCATTTGACTGCCGCTGTGACTGTCCACTATGATCAGAGATCAAATGATGACTAAGCAATATTGGAAGCAAGCCTTATTGACACCAACACAATGTTGAGTAATCCCTACTGACAGCAAGACCAATTTCAATTGTTTCAACATCACACTAAACATGGTGAATTATTTCCTCATTTGTTTCGTGCATATTTGTAGCTAAAATGACACAAACTAATTCAAACATAATTTCTACATTGGGCAGTTATGATCAATCAGTGATTGCTAGCTACATCTACTATATGGTTATAATCAAGCTGAAATACATGGAACAGTAATCTTGCAAGCAACATGTATAAATCTGCATGGGTTCTGAAAAAAATTATTTTGGCTGCCGTGTGTCGTGAATCAGTCTATACCAGTTTCTAAAGCAAGGAAAGGAACAAATAAGAGACAGCCCATTGCCAAAGATAGCAAGAAATCTGCCAAAACATGGTGTTAACCAATGAGGTTACCAGATGGTTAATTAGCATTGCCGACTGTGACATAAGTGCAAACACTACCAGCAGATTTAAGGTTGCTTTCATACTGACGTTGTCACAAGCAGCTTTTAATGCCATATTGAACAATCTTCTACAGGGACAATTTAACAGTTTAATTTACATGCACTGGGAGGACAATGTCTGAAAATGACACAATAATATACCCCTTGTGAGCGACCATTTAACATATCCTTGGTTTTGGGGAATCATTAAGAAGACAAACATTCAGAAATAGTATTTCTAGTCCAGATTTGCATACGTTTAATGGTTATTATGAAAATATTATTGGTTTTAATTTCAAGTCTTTCGATGCAACTCAAAAGAGTACTTATGATTTTATTTAAAACCATTTCTGATATTTTCATGTTAATTAATGGTGCACGTCATGCCATAAAATAAATGTTCAGTTTTGATCATGTCAGTTACTATGGTATTCCACTTTTCTCCTTCATAGTTGATCTGATGAGCCATCCACATATTCCTATTGATGATACTGAATTTAACTAGCTGGATGGTATTTTTGACTCCCTAAAATCTCTCCATCCTGGTTACAGTACACCACAAAGTCTCCAACATCAGCTAGCCATTCTCTTCATAGCATCTTTTTAATTCCGTTCAGTACAATTTTTAATTGCGTTATGATTTCATATATTTTAAGGTACAATAGCAATATAATATTCTTCATGGACGTACCTATTATTAGACGGTTACATGTGGTTGATAAAGGAGCTCACTGAAGCATGGACGGGATCATTTCACGGTGACCACTGTCTTAGTTTTTTGTCGGAAATGTCTATCTGCGTCACTCCACTTCATTGTCATGTTCGAGTTCAGCTTATAATATATTTGTAAATATTGATTTAGTTTCACAATTAGGTTAGGTGGAACCTTAGTTCATGTTTCATTTTTACGAATTTATTTGATGTTATGTTCTAATTGCATTTGATAATGCACTATGCTTTTATGTCATCTGTAGTTAATGTTTGATTTGTATGGTTTAATGGTTTGATTTTAGTAGCATTATAAATAATTTCGTATATTTCTTCGTTTTAGGTTACATAAATTAACAAATAAATGAATAGTCAAGCGAATAGATTAAAAACAGAAACATTCAAATCATTGGAGTGTGACCTATTGAAGAAACATGATAATCCCCCCCCCCCCTCCATAAAACTGCTAAGTTTGTGAGTTGGTTGTGGTCAATGGTTTCGAAAATACTACAAGCTATGTATGCCAGTATTCCAAAAGAAACCAAGTTCAGGTGCACTTACCGCCATCAGTTTGTCAAGTCAAAAGCCAAGTAGCAAATGTATATCCACCGAATGTACAGTTCTAACATAGAGTGAGTCAAGGAATATTTGAGTAAATGTGGAATGAAGACAGCTTACTATTTTGGAGTGGATGTCAAAAAATGACCAAAATAGACAAATATTCATCAAAACAACAAATAATGATAAATGAAAAAAGATATATAAAATCGCATCGACACCTGTTGCACAATTGAAGCTTAGGGTTTTGCAGGATTGACTCTGGGAATTTCAAAGTAACAAGCACAGCAGTTCATTAAGACTTAGATGAAAACTTAATTATAAAAAATCTGTTAAATGCAAAAACACCTGGACAATGAGCCAAACAATGTTGCTGAAAGCCACACAAGGAATGCCTGGCCTAAGTTTAAAGAAGATCTACCTGACCTTTCTATAGAAGTCAACAATGTAATTGTGTGAGATGGAAGCACAACGAACCATCCAAAAGCTCCGTTGACTGGTACCTCTGTTTAGGTTTAAAAGACCCTTCGCATAAGTTTCTGGTAACGAAATCCAGTTTTGGGACAAAATGCGTTACCAGATCAGTAGGTCATTTAAATATAAATAATGTTCCATCCTCTGCACTGTTGATTGTGAAAATCAGTTTCAATGAAACGTGACTTAATAAAAGATAGAATGCTCACAAAGAATGGTTGTTCCACGAATTGTTCCCCTTTCCCCTAAAAATGTGATGCAGTTTTTAATCACATGTATTTTTTTATTCTGCGAATTATTCTGTAGTGGTGTATATTGAGTGATAAATGTGTATGCCGTCAGGTGGCAGGGTAGCTGGGCGTTTTGGCTCCCCACGAGTTCTGTACCACCTGCTAATGAGACAATTCACCACTACCTTCTGGATAGTTCTGCATTGATTCCAATCTGGGCCTGGCAGTGATCAAAACCTCCCAAGAATCACATGTCAACATAAACATCTGCAATAGTTTCATATCTAGGTAGTAGAGGGTCAAACCATACCGCTGTCAAAGCATACTCCAGCCAAAAGGTACCCTGGTCAAACTGTTTGAGTAGCTGCTGTGGCCAAGTGGTCACAGTCCTTGCTTTGTGTGAGGGATATGGAGTTCAACTCCCAGCCAATCTAAGGGGATTCATCCCTGGCCCTTCACATGCAGTGACAACTTAACTGCTCAAAACCTTAGTAGGACATGTATGGGTTACCTCTGCCTGATTATGTCAGTGGCGATGATGGAGGCTGCAAGTCTGCTGACTCATTAGTGGCGGCTATAAGAAATGCACTCATGACACGTCTCTGCACACACATGCGTGAATGGTTGATTGAGTGGAGGGTCCTGGGGGAGATAATCGTCAGCTTACCAGGTTTAATCCTTGATAAATAATGTTTACTACTACTACTACTACTACTACTACTACTACTACTACTACTACTACTACTACTACTACTACTACTGTCCTCCACTGCCAGTGGGCATAATGGGCCATGAGCAGTCACCACACTAAAACAGATTAACTCCAACGAGACTGACGGTTGAGCCTTCCAGTCAGAATTCCTAATCCAAGATGGAATTTTGATTTGTTTTTGCCGTTATTTGTGGCACACCAGGGCTACCAGTGTCCATGATTCAGCAATTTGCCTCCAATGTGGTCCATATGTTATTATTGTCTCCAATTCAAGTTGTTGTACCCCTATCATGCCTATGGGTGATACCAAAAAGGCTCAATAGGTGGTGCCGAAACGTCCCATTGAGTGGTGCAGAGCTGGTCTGGTGCCAAACAGTCCTGTTTGCGGTGGCAGCATATCTCTGTATCCTATTCATTATAACTTACAATGCTATGCTATGAATCATGAGTGCATTTGCCATCAGGGGGCAGCACATATTTGCATTATTTTCATTGTTCCTTATAATTTGACAAACAGATGATGTTGTATAACTATGTATGCATTTAGCCACATCACACGCGAACTGCAATTCAATATTACAGGGCGTTTTAATGTATCTGTTTTGACATTATATGTTGGTTCATAATTCCATTTAGTCTACCACTGTATACCTTGGTTGCTGTTTCATTCAGTCGACTACTGCATACCTTGATTGCTGTTCCTTTTAGCTTACCTTTGTATAACTGAGTTGCTGTACCTTTTAGTTCACATTTTTATATCATGTCCGCTGTACCCTGAAGCTGACAAACTGTATACATGTACTTTGGTTGCTGTACAGTCCAACTGTCAGGACATTTGCTTACTCATATGTACCTGCAGTGTTCTAGATGTAGTCGGGTCCCGGCTGCCAGCGTCGTCTGTGCGGTTGGGCGACTGGTGAAAGTGGTGATCGACTGATTGGGGCTCTCCCTGTCGACCTGCCGCGGTCGCAGCCCTGTTTGCCCCAGCGGCGGGGATCCAATAGTTAATTGGGGCCCCTCATTTGTGAAAGGGCTGTGGACCCATAGCCCTGGGTGGAGTGGTTGCTGTCGGGTGCTCCCTACTCTTGTCGGCGTTGTGGTTGCCGCAGTGGAGTGGCTGTAGAGAGTTGTGACCAAGTGGTCGGGGCTCTCACAGTCATTCTGCCGCGGTAGCTGCCCTGCCGATTCGGGTGGTGGGGGCCTGACAGTTTCCCCTGTGAAACACTGATTCTCATTCATCTTGATGTATTTATTTCACTGGTACCAATATTGTCATGAATTTTGATGTATTTTATTTTTCCTATCTAGGAGGTTGAATAAATTATCATTATTATTATTATGACGCACATTTCTGGTTTTTTTTTTTTTTTTAAAGAAGAAGAAAAAGGAAAGACGTGCTTCCTTTATCTTCTTGAACGAGGTTGTCTGTTCACATTTTTGTCTGTGCTGTAGAGGTTTCGAGCATGGTCAGCCTCGGACAAAAGGCACATTAGATGAGATGACGGCTTTTCTGATGGCAGACATGGGGAAAATTAGGATTTAAAAAGAGGCCTTAAACTATTCAATGGATGCCAGATAGGGGCTTCAATAACGGTTTTGTAGCTCAGATGTCATTTATTTGTGGATTTGTTTTCCGTTTCTGCAATATTTATGAGATTTTGTGCAGCCCGATTATGCGAACACAGCTGACCTGCATGTGGTTCAGCAGACAAAACGTTTGCAAATGCTGTGTAATTTTTTAAGGCAAGTGCTCTCACATGTTCTGATATACGATTCACCGGTGTCTGAAAATATTTTGAGTGCAAGGGCATCAATTGTCCTTATCTAGTAATATCACAAGGTCAATATCTAACTAACAGTGGGAGACAATATTAAGTATACCATTTTATATACATGTGAGCACAGTACGTTTTCCTTACTTGAATATGGTAAATTGTATGTTTCACCTGCTAACAAACCTGGAGAACTTTCTGACGCCACTGGAGGCCCATGAAGAGTGAAGTGAAAGTGTAATGGCTTTTTTGTGATTGCATTAAGAGACTAGCATGTTTCTATTTTCGCCCTCTATGGTCAAGAAAACGGAAGGTAAAAAGACCAAGTTGCTGTACAAAACAGGCGTTGGTTACACTTATTGCAAGTGTATCATGCACCATTTGGTTGAAAACGTACTGAAAATTAATTCAACATGCAGAAGAATAGATAAGGCAGACATACATATACAATTTTACCATATCGAAGCAAGGATGTATTTTCTTCATAACATGTAGCTCTAATTTATAATCTATTATTTATTGTGAGAATGCAAAACTTTTTTTCCTACACGTATATTGAATTCCACAACTGTTGTACCCAATTATTAGCAAACCACGTCAAATCTCTTAACAAATCACATTATTGTTAAGTAAAATAGTTGCACCTTATAGGTACCGGTAAATCAAATTAATTGTTTGATAATCAACAAATTTGCACCTTTGCAGGAAATCCCCAGCATTGTTATGGATCGGGTGGAAAAGCTCTTGGACATATTGGAGACGAGACGTACCTGTGATATAAAAACGTTCTTTATGGCACTTAAAGAAGATGAAGAAGAAGCTGGTTGCGTTGAAGTCTTAGAAAAGAAAGGCTTCTTCCAAAGTATACCTAATGAAGGTTTGTACAAGATTGTCATATTTGCTTATCTATGGAATGAACCAAGCATAAAGGGTGTGTCTTAAAAAACGCAACAGTTAGATTTTGATTCATTGTGCTCCACCGTATGGGGAAACTGACAAAGTTAATTTTGAAATGGTGCACTCAGATGTTGAGTGCAAGTTGATACTGGTTTGGTCTTATTTGTGTTCCAGATGGCTGAGCAATCATTGTGTTTTTCAAAGGGACCAAAATACCCTTTGCCGCAGGTTGGCTGAACGGAATTAATGGTTTCAATAACATGGAAAAAGTTGATTGTTTAAATACAAATCATTGTAAAATGTTGCAAAATTGCTTAACATTACAATAACGACAAAAACAATCTAACAGTAACGATTAAAGGCTTTATCTGCTTGATAAAGATATTCATACAAGTTTCGGAAAAGACAAAAAAAATTCATGGCACTTCAGCTGGTCAACAAAAAAGTAAAATAGAAATACTGGTTATACTCAGAGCACATCTGCCTGAAATTTGCAGTATTAAGAAAAAATATATCACAGACATTGAGTCAACCTTTCAAAAAGTTACAACCAATGAAATTTAAGGTACTACACCTTCCACGTGTCCTCCATGATGAGCCAGATATTCTGCTGCTCAACAATGCATATTACCCATTGATCTCTGCAACATCCATGGATTTTGGTGCATATTGTCACACTCTGCCTGTCCGCCAGCCTGCAAATCAGCAAGGTGGGCTGGTGGGGTCACATACACCCTGTTCTTTAAGTAACCCCACAAAAGGTAAGCAGATGGGGTCAGATCAGGGGATCGTGGAGGCCACTAAGTGTGGTGATACAGAGCCACCACCCTATCTCCAAAGAGCTTGTGGAGGCAATCCCACACTGTGACTCCGCAATGTGCTGGAGCACCATCCTGCATCCACCACAGGTATTGAAACCTTCCCAAGCACTGTCTGGGTAAATTGGCAGCCAGGTGAGGAACTACATCATCATTGATCATACTCAGGTAATTTTGCGCATTCACATTACCTGGGAAGAAGAAAAGACCAATCAATAGTCCATTGCCACACAGTCCAACCCAAACCGTTATCTTTTGACGACTGTCATTCCTGTCATAGTTGAAGTGGGGTGGGGTATGGCACGGGCTATATTGTCAAACATTCTGTGAATTGACTTCACCATTCATGGCAAAGCCTGCCTCATCACCAATGATGACATTGTCTCAGAAACTTGGTGGCCTAGCTAGAAACCACTGGCAGAACGCTGCTTGTCTGTTATGGTCCCTCAGTAGAAGCTGGTGTCACAGAGCCATCTTTTATGGGTACCATTGCAAATCCGGTCTTATGATGCGGTTGAACAATGTACAATTCATCCCCAGTCCATTCATGCGGTCAGTTGTGTGAGGATTTTGTACCAACATATCCCTAACTGCCTGAATGTAACCAGCAGTGCAAACAGTGCGCCTCTGACCACTTCTACCTTTATTTAGGTTTAGACTTGTGCCCCTCTCTTCATATTTTCTGCAGTTTCGTAAAATGGTACTTCTTGCTGGAATATTCACATTTGGGTACTGTATGGCAAAAGAGTTCCTCACTGCATCCAAGCTACCCAAACAGACATATTCTGTCACAACAAACGATCTCTGTTGTGGAGTAAACTGCAACATTTCATAAAGAAACCAAGATCTGAGTGGCTTGTCTTTGACTCAAGAGGCAGTTGTGCATGTTGACAGGCAAAGGTGTAACTTATGCCTGAGTTAATTTGTTGTTGTTCTTAAGGAGACAATCATAATGAACACTACTGATATCTTATGTAATGAGCTCGGTCCAGATACAAGACAGATCTAAGCATATGGCTTTGAGAGGTACCAAGTATAAACTCAGAAAAGACAATTTCAACCTCAATAATGCCACTTATTATCTGCCTGTACATTGGTCACACAGTGTCAAGGGGTGCAATATGAGCAAAACAATTTGTGAAGACATGTACTTTGTCTCAATGTGGGGTACTAATGAGGGTTATTGATATTTAAATCCAAAATTGAAATTGAATCCTATCCTGCAAAATGTGGCAAAAAGGCATGTTGGGTATCATACAAAAAACAATGATTGCTCAGTCATCTGGAACGCAAATAAGACCAAACCATTATTAACTTGTTGCCAACATCAGAGTGCTTTATTTCAAAGTTAATTTTGTGAGTGCGACTAGAAGGTTGGGGATATTAAAAAAAATCTAACTGTTAAGTTTTTTAAGACACACCCTGTATTTGAAGGTTTGTAATCCTCTAACTGAGACTAGACTGTATATTGTCAGTCTTAGAATAATCCATGTATTTTGTGCAGGCTGGTCACATTGTGTTTCTTTTAGGCACTCTTACATGCATGCTTATCCATAAAATGTGTAAGTATTCAGCAGACACTTGTATAACAGACTGTTGTGGACAGCTGGGTTACGTTCAAAGATGAGCATGTGACATCCTAAACACCAATGAAATACACTATTGTTTCAATGTGTTATACCCAGCTGCTCCAAAAACTATGTTGTCATCTAATGATCAGATCCTTTATCTATAGTGTAGTGTAGCTCCAGATTAGGAAATCCTATTGCTGAGCCAATTGATGCGGCCGGTTCCAAATATGCCTTTAAGCATGACTTTGCCCGGGATTGCAAAAGAAAGACATTGAACCTAATCACTTGCAAGCTAACACTGCATTTTAAGGCAATCCAGGTCCGTGAAATATATATCAAGAATGATTTACCAGCAGTTAGCAAACCTGCCCGGTTTATGACCTCAAATGGCCAACCTTGAGTGCATTGTCAAGATCTCATGACATTGTAAAATAAACCATTACCCATGTAGCAATGCAAAAACAAGTTCAATTGAACTTGATAGGAATTGGTAAAATTTTTCATGTTAGTAAGCTTATACATAAGTGCACATGGATGTCAACAAGTCATCTTAAAAACTGCATAGGAACTTCTGAGGATGCATAACTCTGAATTATTTCAACTGCAGGCTGTGCATATTTCCATTTTTAATGAATTTTTCACTGCTTTGTTCATGTTCTCTAAAAGTGTCACAGAGATGGCTCAGATACTTGGTGGCAATGTACTTCAAAGAGGATCCAAAAAGCTGTCCACTGGGTGCTGATACATGTGATCCACAATTTTTATGTGTTGATTAGGCATCAATGGCCCATCTTTCTCTCCATATGTCCTCTGAATGCCATCCACATTTCATATTTTTTATTTCTTCCCAAGCCCTATTCACTTCAAACCTGATGGGAACATACCTTGGATCAGTATATACCAAGTTTGTTCAAAATGGTCACACTCCATTCATTTTTTTTTTTTTTATGTTTTGGCAAAATCTTTTAAAATCTTCTTTCCCTATAATGTAAGTCGATTTGGTTTTAAACGGAAAGTCACATTATTTACTTCTTCCCCAAAAGCACTCACCCCCTAGACCAGAATGGGATGTTATAAGGGTTGAATGCCCAGGTCAACCGAGGCTCCGATGGTCATAGCTCACACTGCAACGTAAATTTGGCTAAATGGATTACAGTTAGTTTGATGTAATTTTTTCACTCAACCCTGTTATGTATGATATAAAATAATTATGTTTATTCATTTTTTGGATTAGAGAATCCTAGTGAAACCAACTTATCAGTTACCTTGATACGATTTTTAACACCTTTAATACCAATGACCTAACCAGTTTCTCAAATGCCTGAAGATATATGAATAATAGTGGCACCGCGATTATGCCTCGTTACCACTGACATCTTTACAAAAGCAGAAAAGCTTTTTTGATGGGCTTGTTTGTTGCCATCATGTCAGGGAAAGTCACAATTATTTATTCTCCAAAATTGATAAAATGGAGGCATTAATAATTTTTGTGGCAACGTTTGACGTTAATTTTTAATATTGTTACATCCAAGCAGTAAAGAAGCTTTCTTGAAGTTCTGTCTGACACCCTTAAAGGAGCATACAACAGGATATAAAGAATTTCAAGTTTTAAGTAAATTTGTCATAATATACCACACATTGTGGTGCTATATATACACAAAGGTGGATCGAAACTCCAGGGAACTTATAAAATGCCAATAAAGGAATACACATACATCATATAAAGTCCAATCCAGGTGACAATTAGAACTACAAGTTAAATATGAAAAAATACATTTGTAAACATATTAGTTTCAGAGAAAATGATAGATACTTCGTTTAAGTAATAATTCTTCATGCATCAGCAAGACAAAGTGTATGCCATTGACATCTTAGGAAGGGCTTCCAAATGGAAAATGTCATGTGTAAAGAAACTTGCATTTGTCCATGAAAAAGAAAATAAAAAAGGAAAACGTGCCAAAAATTACTCAGTTCATTGTTGAGGGCGATATCTAGATAGTTCTAAGAATTCCTTAAAATTTAGCATTTTTCTCCTTTATTTTTCGGAGTAAGATTCAATGATGTCCTTAACACATTACAAGAATGTTAATTTTAACATACCCCATAGCTGTAAATATCAAAGTGAACGAACTGTGAGTTTTAAGGGTGCATCGTGAAAAATGACCAGAATAATGCCAAAATTCTCTTTGTGTTTTCCACTTTGGTGGGGCATTGCAACCGGGACTCTTTTCAACATTATATCCAGGAAGGGACTGCTGGTTGGACCAGTCAACATGATCTGCTACTTTATTATGCCTTCTAATTTTTGAAAAACAATGCCATATGATACAGAATTGTAAAGGCCTATGTATTTATCCACAAAGCGAGTTGCAATGTTGATATGATCATTCAATAATCCACCAGTGTAGGTCAGTTTTTCACTTTGGTTTTACTTTAGTTGACTAGTCAGTCAAATGAAGTTATAGGATTGGTATACTTCCATCGTCCATAGTCCATCAATTAATCATTTGTCCATCAATTATAATTCACATTTTCGACTTTTTCCTCTAAATGCACTCCAAACTTGGTAGAATTCCACCTTTCATAGGTTTCTACCACATTTGTTCAAATGGTCACACTCCAGTGATTTTTGAATTTTTTCAATATTATTTTTTGTTTCCTATATTTTGAGAAATATTTTAAAATCTTCTCCTTTAAAACCACCAAGACAATTGCTTCAAACCTGCATTGGGATACTTCCCAGGACCCTAAGACCATAGTGTGTTCAAGGGGTGGTGCTGCAGATTCTTTTAATTTTTTTCTGAGTGTAACAATGTTTTGCCAATTTTGCATTGTTCTGCAGAATGCCTTATGAGGATCGTTCAAAATGTTTCTGAGTTATTTATTGTTCACATCAGAAACAAACAAACAAATTTTTTTTTGGGGGGGGGGGCGGGGGGCGAGGGGATCGTGCATGAACTAAAAGGTAGATGTCTGCTTTTGTGTCCGCGCTCAGGCATTGTCGATGAATGGCATCTGGCAAAGCAGCAACCTGAAGCAAAGAGTGCTGCACTTATTGCAGAAATCATTAGAATCAGGAGTTAAAAGCAGCTGTTCCACTTTTCACTGTAGAGCAGAAACTTCAATGCTGTTTTTTCGCCTCACATTGCATTTATATATTAATTGTTTGGTCATTTCAGCTAAATATACGATTCTGTCTGTGGCATGTATATGATTAGAGTGCTGATGTGATTTTAGCACATCGAGTACATTAACTTCATCAAATTGCTCTCTGGGTACCATCAAATAATATGTGGAAACGCATCTCTGATGTTTTAATTCAAGGCCTGTCTTTAATTTGTTGCCAACACATGCTAGGTAGTGGC
Organism: Hermodice carunculata; assembly: GCA_964020975.1. NCBI lineage: Eukaryota > Metazoa > Annelida > Polychaeta > Eunicida > Amphinomidae > Hermodice > Hermodice carunculata. The sequence goes on along the minus strand of CAXHWN010002137.1, from coordinate 455,872 downwards.
AACAGAAACTGTCTTGTTTAGGGTGGACACAAAATGAAATGTGTAATCCGAGATACACTGGATTTTTGTGTGCACTTGGTATAAACCACAGCCAATTGTCTTCAGAAAATGCTGGGTAGTGTCTACCACATGGTACCAATTCTATAATGGACTAATGCGTGTTGTTTTTATACACCTGTACCAAACTTTAATGCAATTCGTATGTTCAATAGTAAATTAGACACGTTTGAAATCACGAATAGGTGAAATCCCTTATCCAGCAGCCATATTGGAAACGTGGGAAGTTTCTTTTTTCTCGACCCTTTTAATGCAGGCTGGAATAGAGCACTAGCCACTGGCTTCCTTTGTCTCTGGTAAATCAGTGCCTGTAGCAGGGGGTGTCGTTGAGTCTGGAAAGAAGGTACGGCTTTTAAACCCAAAAATTGAGGCAATCAAAGTGCTTTAGTCTAAAAGCAAGTACACAAGCATTATGAGGAAGATGTACAATGCTCTGGCGAGTATTTCACTCAATATAGTCGCGCTTTGGGGAACTGTTTTGCGTGTAGTTTTGCCCATGCTATACAAGGTAAGCAAACTAGATTTAATAATGTTTTAATGATGGCAAGCCTCTGCAGTATCCACAGCTACATGACCAAGGCTCGGATTAACATCCGCTTGTGACTTTCCATGAGCACAGGCGTGGACCTGTTTATAAACACCCTGTGACAAGAGTAAGCGATTGTTTTCTATATGTTTGATAATGTAAAGATTCCATGTCAGGAGGTCAAACACTGTGTCCCTGACTGCGGCACAGTTCATTTCAGATTAGTTTAATATTGTACCATTATTATTGCCTGGATATTCAAACGCTAGACAGTTTCCCTGCATAAAGTATAACAAGTGCAAGCTCATTTAATATAGCCAGCATAGGGAAAAGACCTTAACACTTGTTGGCTTTGGATCAGGCGAATGGGCATAAGTTGCAAAAACGTTTATCTGGAGAACTGCTCTTCAATTTTTAAAGTTGTGGACTCAAGGCCCAGATTTTACTCATTTATCTCACTGAAAGGTCAAACTGCCATATTGGTTTAATTCTTGGTAATGAAGGTTCCTAGACGCAGGGTTACTATTAAACACTAATAGGGAAGGACTGTATTGAATTTCTTTAGGCGTTGCTAATTTGGACCTCGAGTGACCTTGGAAAGTATAACAGACGTATGAGTTTATATATTCATAACAGGGACACGTGACACCTTTTCATTTAAACAATCGTCACTACGGAAGTGTGTCAGTGAAGACTTTGGTATATGGCAAACAGTAATAATGATGAGAAAGGTGACTTCGTTATTATTCGATATTATTGTGAAGGTCACAAGACTATTTTGGTCCATGCATCGATTGCAAAGGTCACAGGACCACTTTAGTCTGTGCAACGAAAGTCAGATGCGTACAGGACTGTTATGGTCCTCTTGTTTAACTTTTTAATAGTTCTGCATAGGTCGTTTTATTTGCTTTACATCAAAGAATCTGCTGAATAACCAGGTGCATACATCTTTATTTTTTTCACAGACTTAGGCTTTGATATATAGCACGAGTTGTATTTTGAACACCAGTAATCTGCTCTGGGAGAATAATTGTTTATGTAGATCTTTTACCAGAAAGGAACTCTTTTTCCGTGAGGCTTTACCTTGTCTTGTCATTATGGCCTGCGGGTACTTTTTTTGAATTTCTGTAACAAACGTTTTGATATGTGGGAATGGAAACAAACTCCCACATGGTCATGAAATGATTTAAATAGGTTTGAACGTTGTGCACAAAACATATTATTGCATGCAAATGCTGCATATAGGAATATGGATGAATTTAGATTATTATCAAGAGATGTACCATTTGGTCTTTTGTTTGGAGTCTGTATGTCAAAGAGACATTTTTGTAAACAGGATATGTTTTAGCCCATATTTATTTTATAAACTAAAAACTTTCCATGCACTGACTCTATCCTAGGTGGTGTATTTACGTCGCTCTTGTCATATGCGTGCAACAGTGAACACTTGATGGTTTTGTGTCGGACAAAGAATCAAAGACTGATTAAGTTTAGGGAATCTTCACGAGACCAGTTGGTCTCAAAAAATGACCTCTGATTTCAGCATGATTTGTGCTCTTGTCATGCAATTTACACGATATTTCCTTTCAAGTAAAAATGAACTCTGTTTAGTTTTTAACCCTTGGTCCCTGATGGCCATACAGGTATTGTGAGTGCCCGTGTCCATGAATCCATGTCTCTGTTTGTCTCTCAATCCATGGCAATTTCTCCATATCAATTTCTTGTGTGTGATATGGCAAAAAGTGGGACTGCTGGAATCAGGAATCTTTAACATTTGATCAAATTTGTTGATTGTTGCGTTGAATTTGAAGGACAATGACTGTCACCTTATTTCAAGGTCACCAGGGTCAATTAGATCTGAATTTCTTGCATGAGGTGACTCAAGAATCAGATACGCTAGCATTGTTAGAATCTGCATCAGGTTGGGATGACAATAACTTTGACCAAAGTTCAAAGTGACAGAGTCTATCGTTTGTTTTTAAATATTCACACAGGAAATCTTGAGAACCAGATAAGCTAGTTTCATTGAGGTCTGCAGCTGACTCCCCGGTTATTGCAAAAGGCTGTGTTTGTTTGTGGATGTGTTCATGCATCCATCCGTCCAATCCTTGTGATCAAAAAATTTAAACAGCTGGTCGTCCATGTAGGAATCTAGTTCATGTTTGAAGGAAAATTAACATGACCTAATTTCTATGTCATATGGGTCCATTATCGCTGAATTTCTTGTGTGTGATATCCCAGAGATGCTAGGATCATGAGACCTTCACAGTTGATCATACTTGTAAAAGGGTACATCACTGCACCAGCACAAAGACTTTGCTCCAATTTCAAGATCACCAAGTTCCATTCTCTTGAATTTCTTGAATGTGAGATCACCAAGAACTAGATACCCTAAGATCATGAATCTCTCGCAGTTGACCGATCTTGTAAATATATTAAGTTCGAAAGACATCGAGCTTGATCCCATTTTAAGATCAGGAGGGTACTTTCATAGTGCCTTTTTTGTATGCTGTTAGTTTGAATGACTTGAAATCAGAAATGTAAGATATACATTGCAACTTATGCAACTCACATCCATTATCAACTATGTGTACTCCAAGATTTATATTGGAACTGGCCTTATTTTTCAATGGCTAAAAAATAAATTTTAAGTACACTATATACACCAGGGTAATTTGTTCCCATTGGTGAGTCCACTATCTTCACAAATAAATCGCATCTAGCCTCAGGGGCACCTCAAAAGCGAATTTTAACTCTTTACTTTTATCTACTATTATCCTGACTATGACGTTTTGAGACCACCTGCGTCCACAACTGAAATTTTACAGAATCTTTTGATCTGTTTCATCACGCTGATGCACATATATGAGACGCGTCACTGTATGTATCGCCATGTCTGTGCATCAAAGCGCAATTTAAGCTCTTGACTGCTCAATAACAAATTACGGAATGTATCATTTTATGAGAGACGATGCAGTCCCTTCAGCAGATCATGTGATGTGGGAGGAGTCACAATGCGAGGCCCATACTTCAGGCAGAGTACACCAGGATTGGATCAGTTGATGCCTTATTGGGACTGTTACATGGAACAAACCCATGTTAGTGGACATGTTTCCACCTAGCAACCCGTGGCCAGCTACTTGCATCAGGTTTTGGTTTTTCAAAGATAAAAGTTCTTGACCACCATTATCAAAGGCAGATTTACCTTAGATTTCAGCATCATATTTATCACATCCTCCCAGTCAGGTTCAACAATAATAATAATAATAATAATAATAATAATAATAATAATAATAATAATAATAATAGTACTACTACTACTACTACTACTAATAATAATAATGATGATAATAACAACAACAAAAACAGTGACCTTAATAGTAATAACAATAAAAATAATTATAACCTAGAAATCAATAAAATACTGAAACCTAATGTTAAGGTGGATTGGTTGATCATAGGAGACATTAAGACGTGTGTCCTTATTGTTAAGTCACACCAGTTTCATGGAAACTGAGTGCACAACTTGAAAAGAAGCTTGAATGTTTAGTTCCTTGCCCTTGGTATGTTTATACTTTATTAAGTAACCATTTGGCAGTTTTGTTTTTTTCAGGGTCAAACAAGTTTCTTTTTTCATATATCACAAAATTTTGGACAACTATTATATTCTTGGTTTTATCTATATGTTTTGCAAAGCAACAAAAGTTTGTAACAAATGAAAAATTGTAAAAGTTTGAAAGTACTGGTTTAAAACTACCAGATGCCTTTTATGGGTAATTGCTTATCTCAAATCAGGAGTGAAATTTTTACTGGGATTTGGTTTTTGGAGGCTGAACGTTGATGTTTTGGTTCTTCTCGAATCTCGTCCTTTTGCTGCATTTGACATTGCTGTTATTGTTAGCTTGGGATTAGAATGTGGGTAGTGATTTTTCTGAACTATTTGAATATAATTATACACTTTATGGCAAATCCAACTTTTTTTCTGAATCAACACATTCGACATTTTATTTGTTACAAGCCTTATTATTCCACATAGCATTTTTAAGTCATTGAATTTCGTCATTGATTAGCCTATGAAAAATTAAGTCATTCATTCAGGGTTTGTTTTATATAACCCAGTTATATAAAGGTGGTAGCTGTAACTGACAAAAAATGTCCACAGTTGGCAGGTGTCAACAAAAACTGATTAGTTTTTTAAAAACTAAATACAGTTTAAGATATTGTGTTCCTTGACAGTCGCTTACATCACGTCACCAATTTTATTTTAATGATAAGAATTGCTTGTGCTGATGTTCCTTTGAACTGTGGAATATATAGTATGAGAAAATTGTCTTAGTGATTTCTGTATGTACATTAATAAACTTTGCTTTCAGGTCAGGTCAGGTTTGAATCATGGGCACCATCAAAGACAGCATGACACAAATAACAGTCACAGTACACATCACTCAATCTCTTCCCTTACGTAACATTGTCTATTATATTATTAATATTTGCTTCCAGACCACTTTGAGCCGTGGCCACAATCCAAGGCAGCTTACGACATGGGACCAATTACCGTGCACATCAATGGGCAATCAGTAGAGGAGGAATTGGAACAAGTTGTGACTTTGGCAAGTGCTATAGCCAGCTCGAGGGTCAAAGGATACATCAGGCTAGTAAATGCACAGTGTCAGGATATCGATGCTGAAACATTTGACAAATGGAAAAACGAAGCACTCTTCATGTTAAAGCAGCTAATTGGAGAAAATTGTGACAAACTGTTTCAATTCAGTAGAAACACTGCTAAAGACAGCACCTTCTACCTGCATGTTGTACCTGCCAGCACCCCATTGCTAGTTCCTCCCGTTTTCACAACACTTTTGGCAGTTGTTACACCTGATACAAAAGAAGAACTAATTAAAAAAATGATAAAAATATCGCCACACTGGAAATGTTTTGTGCTGAAAAATGATGGCAAGCCTATAAAATTACACCATGGCCAATTCAGGGAAAGGATGGAAAGGATTATAAAACTAATGAAGGGTAGGTTTGCTGTTACTATCTTTCTGGAAAGTTTTAGCGCATGTCCTTTGCCAAGGAAAAAGCCACAGTTTTCTCATTATCACAATGAATTTCTTACATTCGAGGTATTGTACTGATGATGCCATGTCTGCAACAACAAAAAAGGTCAAGTACTGAAGTATCATTATCTTGTTGATACTACATCAACCAGCAGATACAAACATCTAATAGTGGTATTGTGCATATGATATTACAGCTGATGGCAGATATATTGATATGGCTAACAATAATGCAAATAATCTTTATATCAAAACTTGTGTAAGTGTAAATACAGGAATCTAGTAATACGTATTTAATTAATGATTACATAGGTAATAGCAATCAGAGGGATTTGTAATGAGTTATAGTATTGGTGACACCCCAGCTACTGGCACGTAGACATGTCTAGCAGTGAAATGTGGTATAGATGATACCACGCCTTGCAGAAACAAGTGAGATCTAGTGATAAGGTATTGTATTCATGGCATCAGAGTTGGTGTCAGATATGTCTAGTGAGGAGGTGTGGTATCGATGATATCACGGCTTGCAAGACAAGGAAGATGAGTAAGGATGCATCAGTTTTGACAGCTCACCAAGAGGGATATAGTAATGAGGTAGTTTGGTGTAGAAGCCGAAACTGGAGAGGTTGTCTGAAAATGAGGTATGGCATTGATTACACTACAGATGGCAAAAGCGGGGGACAGCTGGTTCTGAGGCATGATTGTCCTGTTACCACAGCCTGTAGCACCTTGACAAGGCCAATGATGAGATTTTGAATCAGTGACACCACACCTAGAAGCACTTTGATGTATGTGGTAATGAATATTGTATCGATAATAAGGGAGCTGGTAGCACCTTGATAGAACCAGTGATGAGATATTGAATCAATAACACCATGCGTGAAAGCACCTTGGTAAATGTAGTGATGAGATATTGTATCAATAATACAGCAGCCGGTAGAACCTTGATAGATCTAGCGATGTGATATTCTATTCATGATACAACAGTTGGTTGCAGCTTACTGGAACCAATGATGGGAAATAGAATCAACAATACCATGACCAGAAGCATCTTGATGGGCCTAGTGATGAGATTTTGTATCAATGATACAGCAACTGGTTGCACCTTGACAGATCAGGTGACACGGTATTGATTGTATTGGTGATGTCCCTGCTGGTAGGAGGCTGATGGAACTAGTGATGAGATATTGAATCATACCTACCACCAGCAGGAGCACCTTGATAGATCTAATGATGAGATACTGTATAGCTGATACCAAACCTGGTAAAATCTGCGTGTATACAACGGCGACGTATGGCAAAAAAATACTGCTTCTGGTAGCAGCATGTTAGATCTAGTAATGAGGTATTTTATTGATGAAGCCACAGAGAGTAGCACCTAGATGAATCTGGTGATGAGATATTATTTGGGTGATGTGGCAGCTGAAATGTCAGCCTGATGGATTTAATGATGTATTGTATCAATTCTACAGCAGCATATATCAGCTTGATGAATCTAGTCAAACTATATTGCATCGATGACACAACAGCCAGTAGCAGTTTACTAAAACTGTTCTCAGATATTGTATCCATGGTACAGCATCTGCTAGCAACTATATAGATCTATCTATGAGATGTTTTCTCGATGATACCACAGCTGGTATTATCTGCCTATTCAGCTCATGTCTGAAAGTGAGGTATGGTCATTACCATGCTGCTGCAGGTGGCAGCCCTATAAATTTCTTGATGAGGTATTATTGTAGTGATGCTATGGCATCTGATAGCAACTTGAAAGATCTAGTGATGATATGTGGTATTCATGATACCACAACGGGAAACACCTTACTATATCTAGTGATGATATATTGTATTCATGTTACCACAGCTGGGAACACCTTACTGGATCTAGTAATGAGTTATTATATTGATGATAGGGCAACTGGTAGCACTTAGATATATATAGTGGTAATATATTATTTTGATGAAGTGGCAACTAATTAGTGGAAGTGCCCTACCGTGTCAATGTACAAGCCACACCTGCTATAACATCACCCTGGGTCCTTGGTCAACCTCTTTTGGGGTTGTCCCGATGGCCTAGAGGTCAACGTGTTGGACTTTACATTTGGCTAGGCGAGTGTGCCGAAGGTAGTGGGTTCGAATCCCATACAGGTCGACATAAATTTATCGTATTTTTCACTGATAGCACTTTGATAGATCTAGTGGTGAGATACTGTGTCTATTCCAATAAGCAAGTAAAAGGTTTCAATCCAAATAATGACCCTGTGAACTATATATGATTGGTTATGAATCTGGCTTTTATTTCCCCACAGTGAAAGGCATACATGTGGTACAACTCGTACAATCATGCTGTACAGGCGCTATGGTCCTGCCATGTGTGTGATTCGAAGTATGAAAATGTGACAAATTGCCCTATCTTGAAGCCCATAACTGAAGCATGCACAAATTCAGCCAACAAATCATTCCGATATTTGCATATATTATACTCACTGGTCCAGCTTTCACAACTTTTAACTTCACAATTTGATGGGGAAACTTTCAAAACCTGTGAATCCTTCAGTGACCGCATGTCCGTAATGTTTGCGACGTAACATTCTTCTGACCTTTTTCACAGTTAATTTGACTTGATCAGAAAAAGACAAAAGCCATGCTGTCTCTTTTGCATTTAAAAGTTTTCAGTCTAACTCAACTCCATTTCGCTAATGAAACAGTGTCTGTCATATCACAGCTTGGTGGCAGATGTGCATGTCAAAGAGTGGGGTATGATAATTATGACACTGCAGCAGGTAGCAGTTTGGTAGATCTAATGGTGGTACACCAGTTGGTAGCACTTTGAAAGATATAGTGGGGAGATATTGAATTAATGACACCGCAGAAGAGATATTGTGTTAATGGCACCATAGCTGATAGCACCAGGCTAGATCTAGTGATTAGATATTTTATTGATGATAATACAGCTCGTAGCATACCATATCACTGATACAACGGTATGTAGCAAAGAGGGAGATCTGGTCATAAGAAATTTATATATGATTTGAAATATGTTACCACTTACAAATCGAGTTAGCGGGTATTGCATTGTACTAACAGACCTGGCTGGACGTAAGGAGATCTAATAAGAAGGTATTACAGTACTCAATAAACTGTATGAAACACTTTATTCTCTATCAAGACTAATGATAATACTAATGATGAATTACATTGCTGCATAACTTGCCTCAAAATGAGGAAAATACATACCGTCAGTATATAGGAAGTCAACCCCCCCCCCCCCCCCATGGAAAAAAAAATTGAAATGTAGGCAACGGATTTCTGTTTGCCAAGAAACACGGATAGAAAATAGTAACACATTTTGTCAGATCTCCTTAATTCCCATATCAATCCTAAATCTGTGTACATTTCGCAGTAAAATTGCAATTTCATGTATTTCATCTTATCATTTATTGTAGGCTATATCATCTGCTTAACTAAACCTCTGATTCCGTGCCTTTTGTTATTGGGAGTATATTCTATCCATAACTCTGCCATACATTCGACATTTTTAAGAACTTGGTGAAACCTCAAACTGGTGTATGGCAATTTCCCCCCTTGTAAGCATTTTATTGTCATTCAGTTGACCACTCCTTTATTTTTTTCAGTGGATAAAATTGCAGGTTTTCCTGATGAGGAAATGAAGAAGTACAAAAGAGTAGAGACACCAAATGCAGATTACACTGTCTTTACAATGTATGGAGCTGATGATGGGATCCAAGGTATGCTTAATTTTCTTCATCATCCAGGACAGATATATTATGAAATGATACGTCCATCTCTTGTTTTTGTTAAGTTCAAAGAATCATCATGTTTCACCATGATATCTCGAATATGACAGGGAACCTTTAGTGCGAATTTGGAATAGGTGCACTGAATGACGACAAAATGAACTGATTCTGACCCATTTATATAATCAGCGAATCATCATTGTCAACATTTGGTAGGGTAAAATGTGTGATGGCATGGCCCTCACAGATGTCTTTACGTCATAATAATGCAATTGTTGTAAACTGTCTTTGGATACAGATACTCGGGTATTCCTGTGACCTTGGTTTTGCGGCCAATTTTGTAACCATTCAGTGACCACGCGTTACAAAGAAACCTCCACTATGACATGACAGATTTAATACACATTTGGCGCAAATGCATCTAGTTGGGATATAACGAGCTGATTATATCCTGGATTTTTGTGAATTGTTTGGTGATGATCATGCATCAATAGTTTAGAAGTTTTAGTTTTTCACTAATAAGACGCAAGATCCCCAAAAGGGAACTTAATTACCTATTCTGAAGTTGTAGAAGGAGACAACGATGTGGCTTCTACAGCTGTATATTGATACAGATGTGTTGAAACAGAGAACAAAACACCAAATACTGTGAATATCATACATAAAGCAGACTCCCCAACGTGTTATTGGCCTCCAAGGCCTTTCAACAGGGCAGAAAGGCTTCTTAAATTCTTTTAATGAGACCGACCTTGCATGTACAAAAGAGGTTATACTGGGGTTGACAGGCAGATCCCTTAATAAAGTGAAATTGAGGCAAAAGTAACATATGAGTCGTGCATATATATATATATATATATATATATATATATATATAGATATATATATATATATACAAATATATACATATATATATATATATATATATATCTTAAGATCTTGCCTTAAAATAACCCTCACGCAACATTGCTAAGGACCTGTAATCAAGCCACTCCATACCAAGTGATCATGACATCAGTTGCTGTCTTCATTAATTCAGTCACCTCATGCAGTTTATCTGTATCTAGATATATATAGCAGTTAACGCCACATTGTTGTCCATTTCTGCAACTTCATAATAGGTAATTTACCCATACACTTTAGAAGTCGTCACATTTCAAATGAATACAGACAAGATCAACTATTATCAAGCCAGAAGCCTAAGTGTCAGTTGGACCTTTCAAGGGCACCCAAAACAAACAACAACAAAATAAATACAGAGACACTTTCTAATTGGTGCTTGTTCATAATCATGGACCTAGGTTCAACAATTGCCAAGATATGGTGGAAAATGTCACTTTGACCTATGGAGGTCACTCAAGGTTAAAATTGATATAAAAGGAAATCCCAAGGGTACCTATTAATAGTTTATAGTAGCCATGGGCCCAGAATCCACCACCACTATCAAGATATAATTCAATATATCTGATTTGCTGCTATCACAAGAATGCTAACATGTAAAAAGAAACTTGACAATATTTTCAAATTATTTTAAGTCGCCAAGAATCTGAAAAAAAGGAACACCATGTACTAATGAATTTCGATGAGATCCAGTTTCCACTACGTTGTAACACATCCGTTGGACAGTTTGGGAGCAGAGGTCAAAAAATGCAAAAATCCAATGTCGTCAAAAATTGAAAATGAATTGTAGTGCCACCTGACAAACATAATAAGATAGTATGGAACTCAGATTGGGCATTATGGGGCTCATTGTTTGGATTTTGTGGGATTGATTAGCTTGATATATTATTGTCGACCTTTTATTAAAATTTTGATCCTCAATTGGACTTGTGAAGCACTAAAAATAAGAAAATACGAGAAAAATTTGCCAGGTCCTCAGCCCTCTTTCGTTTGTTTACAATCAATTTTTAGCAAGGCACATTTATGAATAGGATTGACCAACAGGTGTGACAACATGGTGTGACTGAGGCATATTCAAAATGAAAAGTAAACGTAAAATGTTGCTTTTTTCACATTTGTTTCCCTGTTGTCAATTCTTCGCTTTCACACCCTAGTGCTTTTGAAGTGCCATGGGAATAAATAAGAGATATGTAGCCCACATATAGTGGAAAAGCCTATCATTTTCAATATTTGTGTAAGCAGTTTTCTCATTAAATTCTTCAGCCAATTCATTTCAAGCTTAATTGAAATGTGGGCCCGGATTTTAAGCACAGGCTGTATTTTCAAAGCTATCCATGTGTATTTTATGCACGTGTAACAGGTGGTATCTATATTTTGTTGCAGTCAAAACAGGGTTACAAATTTGGCCAGAACAATATGAGACATTACTGGGACTTGATGGTAAAAGACAAAAGAAACACAAAAAGAAAGTGGAGACGGTGATTACAACATTGCAACACCAGTACAAGAATACTGAGGGACTTCTTTATATTTCACCCTGTATAAAAATTGACGATAACAAGAGCAGACAAGAAGAACCCTACGGTATCATTTGTCATATAGTTGTTATCACTTCCACTCATATGCCTTTGTTACTCAGCATTACTTTTGAGGGACAAAATTTGAATGAATATTCAAATTCCTTACTGCCTTATTTGGATCAGATGCTCAGCTGTACACTAAGTATATGCACCTTTTATATAAAACATCGTGACATTACGAACAAGACGCTGAAGAATGGTAATTGGCTCCAAGATATAATAAAAGAGGTGCAAGAGAACAAGATGAATCCTGAATCATATTTACAGATTGGTGAAGAGAAGTGCAAGGCCATGGTATATTCGCTTTACACAAGCTTTGCATCATTCGTCCCCAGCACCTTTGTCTCTGACAGGGAATGTACAGAATATATTCAAACAATGAATCTCATGACAGTAGAGCAGCTCAATACCTTGCGAAAATGTCAAGCTGACACGGCAAAGGTAATTCTACTAAGAGCATTGGCAGGCACTGGTAAAACTGTGGTCGCAGTAGAGTATATGAAATGGATACGCAGTCTGGGTGTCAACACAAATGAGGTCCTGTATGTGACTTACAGCAAGGTTCTGGAAGAACATATTAGGTAAGTTTCTATCATGTTTTGAAACACAAGTCCATATCTATGTTCATACATGTATATTTTAGTATCACATTTCTATCCCAGTCACACACGCTCCCAAGATACATTTTCCTTTCTGTGCAGTACAGAATTTCTAACAAAGACCTAAAGTCACTTGTTTGAATTTCCACAACACCAAGAGACTACTTTCAGTCAGAGAAGATCCCAGATAATTTTAATTTGCTAATGCACGTTGATTGTTTATTTGAGCGAATAAGGTTTAACTACATTTGGGTAGACTTTGCTAGTTATAGCCCAGCTGTGAGGATCATCAGGGTTAACTTAAAAGGCTTTCCCAAATAAAGGTACACCCCTAATTACATGAACTAGACAACTTTAACTGCGGATATCTAAAAGGACGAATAAGTTAACCAGTTGATAACTATTATTTATCGCCATTTCAGAGTAATAATTCAGTTTAGAAGCACCTGGCAAACCCATGTTGAGCTGATGTCTCCTTGAGCTGCACTGCCTTAAGTAACGATCTTATATGTGCCCCTTTGCACAGATACACTATACCTCACATGACAAGCTCTCAGATGTTGGCCTTCAAAATTGGACAAAATCACCAAAGTGAACCAATAAAAACTTTAGGTTCTACGTGGGTCTTTTGTGATTTCAAAGCAAAAGGCCACACAGTTTCAAAGAAAGCGGCGTTCATTTCACTTTTATTTTGGAACAAAAATACCAGAAATCCTACAGCATGGTCTAGTTAAGAAATAGGGTCAAGGGCTATCCAATTTTACTCAGAACATAAAGATTACCACAAAAAAATCCATGAAAAGAAAGAAGTTGCAACGCTATTCGTTGGCCAAATTAAGGGCAAGGGGCATCTAGAGGTGCGCTTTGTGGTTTAGAAACAATTGTAAAAGTGGCTTTACAAAATATAGTTAAAGATTCAACAAAATCAAGAAGTGTAAAAATTGCATCAATTACTGAGGCATGATTAGCTGCAGGTGTACAATTTGGTACAAGCACACCCTAGAAGGAGATCTGCTACGTGTATTGAGAATCTGAGCAATTGTCTTTTTTTCACAAATTGAAATTGTGAATGTGAATGGAAAGACAATAGATAATAGAGCACTACTCGTGGAAAAGGCTAAAGTTACTGACAATTCAGCCGGTTAAACGGATCATCACTAATGATACAGGCTAAGCTGACAGACAGTTCAGCTGGTTTAATGAATCACTACTCATATGACAGGCCAAGCTGACTGACAATTCTTCCGAATTAGTGGAGTACCGCTCATAGAACAAGCGAATCTCACTTACAACTCATCTAATCTAATGGATCAATACTCTTTATACACGCTAAACTGACTGAGCATAAAGATGATTTCATCATGTAAATTACAAAGTTATTTCACTGAAGAATTGCAATTGGTACGGTGATGAAAACCGTTTTAATAGTCAGGTTGCATGTGCATCCCCATGGGGCTGTCTAGGGACTTCCATTTTGAAAGAAACCCAATAATTTGTCAAATGTCTTCCATGCATGTCAAATGAAAAAAAAAAATATATATTCAAAAACGGTTTTAGAAAGGTGCTAAAAGTAACGATTTTAGTCGCTGCAAATGAGCTGTGAAAATGCTGTCTGCTGACAGCCTGGCAGCAGACATTTCAGTAAGCTAGCAGCCAATGTGGAGATATTAAATCCTCTTTCTAAGTGGCCTGAGACTACTTCAAAACTGTGACAATAACAGCTGCAAGCATTAACAATCTATCTTAAAGACTGTATAATCAAGTCACAAAGACTGGACATGTAGCTACGAAAAGGTTAGCAAACAGTAAGGAAATAGCTAGCAAGAGTTTAGCAGTCATCAAACATATAGCTGTAAACTGACGAGCAAAAATTGAATTTATAGCTATCAAGAGCTGCAAGCAAGTTTACACTTAGGTGTCAACATTCACACAGAGGTGTCAGCATTTGCACATAGGTGTCAACATTTACATATAGGTGTCAACATGGAAGCACTAGGGCAAAACTTCGCTTTAATGTATCATTTGATCACTATTACTGAAGGACAAAAAATTATGTGGTTTCATAAAAATACAAGTATTTTAATATGCAAAGCAAACCATGAAAAGGCTACAATATCAAAATGTGTATCACTAAATTTTAACAAACCTGGTATAATCAAATTTTACACAAAGTTTCTGTATTCTGCAACAAAACCTAATTGCCTTAAATTATTTTGGGGGAAGAAAAGTACAATCTGGAATATGACCACTAAGCAGTGTTGCATATGATTTATCTTAATACTCACAATGAGTGGGATGTGCTATATTTAGTGAATCGGCAATCGCATAAAATATACCAATACATGAACCAGATCCAGAAAAATTTGCATTTTGATGTAGTTTTATTTTTAAAATGTAGGAAATTGTACATCTCAGATACTTTATTGACTCTGATTTTTTTTAATTCCTCTTATTTTCTCTTATTTTTCATACAATTGGTATAGCTAAGGTCCATAATGCATTATATTTTAGTTCAACACCAATATAAATTTGCTTTATGGAGTTAGAAATTTGTACTGATTGCTAGATATTTTCCTATTGGATTTGTAACTTCGTAAGAAATGAGAAACAAGTACTTCTGCAACTGTGAAGTATATCATTTTCATCCTTAAGAAAAAACAACACTAGTTTAAACGTCCAAAAATAAATTAAACATTGCATTTTACATCACTGCATACTTGAATAGTCTGAAAAAGTCAGTTGTATATTCATAGTTTGTTTAGACATTAGAAGCTTGATTCTACCACTTGTCATGTATGAGAATGCACTTCACTAAACAGCCACTAGGTGGCAGTCTTTAACGATACGCTGCTGTGCATGATGGCCCCTGAGTATCAAGCAAACCTTGAACACAATGCTATCTACAGATCGAAAAACAGTGGACATGCAGGAATGCATAGAGTGTCAAGCATTGAACATATGAAATACTACACCTATTGATGGATGGCCTCAGGAGAAGATCTCGTCATAGTCTAAGCTGTAAACAGGCTTGCTCAGTTCAGAAGACTGGTGTTCCATGATACTTAATATCCACAAGTTAAACCCAAGAAAGGAAGTGTCATTTAGAATCTAGAATGTTTCATTTTAGCTCTCTCATTTTGCCATGTACAGTCCACAATGCTTCATTTTAGGTCTCACATTGTCATAATTGGATAAAGCAGCTCGGTAGGAAGTGAACAGTTTGCCTATCATAATTACGATTATGTGGATTTCTTTTAAACAAGGTTGAAATTATTCATACTAATGGATAAACAGAAATTCCTTAAAAAGTCAGACTTAATATAGCAAGGTGAAATATACCAGAGTATGAATACAATTAGTTTTATAAATTTCCAGACTAGCCGACAGTTTCCATGCATTCAGGCCAGAGAACGTGGTCAAACTGCCCATAATAAGAAGTGACCATTGTTGTTCCTAGATTGTTGAAACCCGTTAATCAAATAAAAAAATACAAACTAGGAAGTAAAGTGACGTTTTAAGAAACATTGGATATTCTATGCATCTATAGTGCGTCTCTGGACTAATAGGTTGAATACTGATGGCTCCCCTGGAGGCAAAATTAGAAAGTGTTATACTTGTTGAGACTGGCTACTCTAGCTAAGATTTCACTTGGCAGATGGCATATCTTCTGATAAGTAATGATTCAAAGTGTGAGGGATCCATACTGAAATGTGAGCATTTCTGTAGGGTGTGCATTTACAATACATCAATAGAAGCTCGGGCTGACAATAATTGACTCAAGAACAAGATGCATTACTTTTAAAATAGGTGTGTTCGTCCCTGCATTTTCTGTCAATAATATTTAACTTTTTGTTTTGTTTTATGCAGTCAAAAACAAAAACACGTACAAACCACATCCTGCATTCCCATAATGACCTAGAGTGGACGTTTGCTTCTTTATTACATTAATATATAAAATGTTCGACTTTCATTCTTTATTTTGTACATTGATATAAAGGAATAAATTTGGTTTCTTTCTCACAATATCGCCAAACTGGTCCTTCGTGAATCGTATTCTTCATCCCTTTGCATGTTTTGTTGAAATTAACATGGCCTAACGATGATGAATACCCCACATTATTGAGCACTTGTATTGAGATAAAGATTTTCACACAAACATGGTTGAAACTGTATTAATTGAAAAGTATGGCTCCTGCACAAAACATTAAGAGCACCAAATATGGTCTAATCTAAACATTGAGATTATCATAAGATATAAAACCTGTTTAACAAACAGGTCTAAACATGGTTTGTAATGCTAGTTGTTGTAGTAAATGGTCACTTTGAGTCCACAAAGGTCAAGTACAAGATAAGAAAGATGTGAACCCAGTGAGTTCGGTATGATGTAATCGTCTGCCTTATCTTTATATTTTACTGGAATTTATCGCTGAAGGTTTCGTTTTATGATATAATTTTTTTCTACGCTGCAATCAACCTCCTGTTTAAGATATACTTTGCCCCATAAAAAAGTAGCAATTAGCTACTGTTAAAATATTATAAATTAATGTGAAATTATCATGCCAAAAGTATCAGTTTCACACCTTCGCTTTTATTTTACCCTCCCCTGTAGTGTCATGAAATTACAGACAATCGCTTAATCAGAAAAAGGAAAAGGTGAAGGTCATTTGAAAAATGTAAACAACCAAGCTTTTACAAAGCGCCCAGTTCATTGCACTGTCCAGCCTCAATTTAATTAATTAGTACCCACAAAAATGTATCTATTATAAAACACGCCTTCAATACAGATCTAGTTTGTAACACATGGTGGACGCTTTTCACTATGTTCCGGATGACAAGGCAAGTTATTTTGGCCACAACTCCATTCTTTTTGCCCTCATTGGACGTCACAAAAAAATACGTTGCCAGAATAGCTCAGTATTCAAACCATATGGGTCTGAAAATGTGGTATTAATATAGAAATGGTCTTCGTCTAGGTAGTCTTACCTTTGGAATGTACTATATATATATATATATATATATATATATATATATATATATATATATATATATATATATATATATATATATATATGTATATATATACACATATACATATATATATTTATGTGACTATCTTGTATTTGCAGAAAAATAAAGTTGCCATGGTGTCATACGCAAGCAGGGGAACCTCTGTGTCAAGTAACCACCATAAGTGATATGCTGACATGGGAAGAGCTACCTATTAAATTTAAAGCGGTCAGATGGTGGATACTGGATGATGTTCAAAATTTTTCCTTTGTGGAGAAAAAGGCGACACCTTCTAAAAACCAAGATAAAGACTGGCCCCAAGATAGAGATAGGCCTGAAGTAAGTCATAGCCGTGAGGAAAAGATGCACCACAAGACTCATGGTTCCATGCTTATAATGGCCCATGCAGCTTTAGCTGTGATGCCACGTGACACACAGATTACTGAAGAGAACCCAAGCCCTGCCAGGCGGCCATTAATCAGAAGTCAGCCTGCCAAAACAGTGGAACATCCAAAATCGCATATTTTCAACACATCTGGACTATCCAATACGTGGCTAATACAACTGGAGACCCTGGCTTCTCAAACAAACATGGAGAAAATGTTGTTGATCTGTGACCCGACTCAAGCTCTTGGAAAAGGTGGACAAAAAGAACTGGAATCAATTCAAAACGTTATAAACTTTGATACCCACTTAACATTGAAACAAATAAGTCGCAATTCTATTGAAATCAGCAAATTTATTAAGGAACTGATACCTAGCAATGTACTAAAAGACAGTGGGTATACTGGCCTGGAAATAGAGGATATGGTTGCACACAAATATAAAGGAACGGAACCAGAAAGAAATGTTGATTGTTCATACGACTTTGATGCTCTCGAAGACATG